>CAIGQV010017835.1:3937464-3985680 GCA_903798115.1 Danio jaintianensis | reverse complement strand
ATCGATGGATTTGCTCTTCAGTGTTTGGACTTTCAGCAGTGAAAATTTAAACCACACTGAACTGAACTGACCTTAAACTAAAAAACTGAACGGACACCATTCCAATTCACTATAATCTTCTATGTGAAGCTGCTTTGACACAATCTACATTGTAAAAGCGCTATAAAAATAAAGATGAATTGAATTGAATTGAATAATGTCACTTATTTTTGCAAATTACTTTTTGCAGCACTTGAACTGAAGTTCTACTCCCATATTTCACTGAGAGATCTCTTGGGGCGTATTAAAAAAAAAAGTGCTCACTTAAAAAAGTTGGGTTAATAATAACCCAACAGGTAACCCAATGATGGGTCATTTTTGGCACCGACCTGCTGTTGGGTTATTTTTTAACCCAATCCATTGGGTCTTTAAGGTTAACCCAACAAATTGGGTTACAAAAATTATTTGTTGGGTTATTTTGCCAAAAAGTGTTGAAGATGAATAAAGGGACTAAGCCGAAGGAAAATGAATGAATGAATGAATGAATGTTTTACACAGCGGATGCCCTTCCAGCTGCAACTCAGTACTGGGAAACACCCATACACTCATTCACACAAACACACATACACTATGGCCAATTTAGCTTACCCAATTCCCCTAAAGTGCATGTGTTTGGACTGTTGGGAAAACCAGAGCACCCGGAGGAAACACTCGCCAACACGGGAAGAACATGCAAGCTCCACACAGATATGACAACTGGCCCAGCTGGGACTCGAACCAGCGACCTTCTTGCTGTGAGGTGACAGTGCTAACCACTGAGTAATATATCCCAAAACTCTAGAACATGATGGATTTGCCTCTGCTGCTCCTACTCCTCCATATACCAAATGATGTTTGCTCTAACCCTAAAACAGAAATTAAAAATTGTAAATCTGCACACGTATGCAGGACCAAATAAAACAAAAATCATCTACTTACCCAGTTTAGCAATGGAGAAATGATAACTGGAGGCTGCAAGGGGTCATCTCCAGGGGTATCTTAAACAAATAGAGAGAGAGACAAAAACTATGAAAATGTGTACTTTTAAAGCTGCAGGATTAATCTTTTATGTGAGTTCTTAAGGTGCATCACATTTGGAAATTTGGTGGGCAAAAAAGGTCCATTTTACATTGTCAATGGTGCACTGATATTAATCAGTGTGCTCAATTCTCATGCCCAGAAACTTGCAAAAGAGTTTTGTCCTCATTCAAAACTCTTGATCACAGATTTCTACTGAAATAACTGGAACTTGTCAGTAAATTGTCATAACGCAATGATTAATATAAACAGTTAAATGTCTGTAATATCTCAATTTATTTGGTCAAATGTTCCAGGAGTGGGGTTCTGAAATTTCTGAACTGTGCTTAGACTCTATATCAGCCATCTGTACTTACCTGTGGCCTCATGCCTGATACAGAGTCTAATACCAAATTCACACATAAATATGTCACAGAAGCACATTTGAAAGAGGCATTTGTGTTTTACACACTGCCAGTGCTTTTCAGAGATGTATAAATACATTTACAGAAGAATTACAAATGTATCATTTGATTTTAATAAATATGGATATGTAAAGACACCTTTACAATACCCGTGTATATATAATATTGCTTAAGTGTGTGTATCGGTGCATTTTTACATCATGTAAATGTTACAAAATACAGAGCTGTTGTTTTCTCACCTGTCTCACCAAGATTATCAAGGAGCTCGCTCTGTCCAGCACAATCTAAAATGAACAAACAAAGAGAAAAGTTTAAACCACAAATTAACATGAGCTGACAGACAACATTTAGTTGAGTGGTCACGGCATCACTAAAATCTCACTTGAATTGAAAACTGGGCAAGGACAATTTATATTTAAGGGCTTTGTATTATTGTTTATTAGCATATATTACTATTATTATACAAAGCTAACATGTTTTACAATTCATATATATATATATATATATATATATATATATATATATATATATATATAAATCACTATTTAGGCTTACATTTAATTGTTGCATGACATATATAACAGACTAAACATTTCTATCAGCATCTAACATTATCAGGGTGTGGTTTCATCCCTGTAGGTTAGTATAAGATGTAGGGAAAACGCAATTTTCAGGGCCTTTAATACAGTACATACAAACAGTAATAATAACATTTAACTTTTAATAGTTAATAATCAAGTACCTTGAAATAGATAATGAATCATCTTCTGATAAACGGTAATAGCATGCCTCTGCTCATGTCCAGGATGACTTCTTCATGACTAAAGAAAGCGGCGAATAGTAACCAATAACAATAATGCTCTGATTCCGCACTTCTTGGGAAAACCTGATTCACTGCCCCTCCCCCTCCCCGCGCACACCTTCAACAGACAGAAACGGGTTACGGGTATGTGTGTCATCATGTTTTCTGTTAACCTTTCTAGTTAAATACTAAATGTGTTAACATTACTTAACAGGGCTCGGAATTAGGTCATTTTGGTTTGCATTGTTTAATGTTTTCGCTTTTCTACAGAACGTTCACTTTTGATTACTACACATCTAAAAAAAACATTTAAGGGTCAAGTTCTTATAACATAAGTTGTTTGGTATTGTTCGACGACGAGAGACGAAACACATCTTTGGGTTCACAAGATTGTACACTTTTTATTAAGAAATAATTCTTTTTAAAATAAAAAATTGTGTTTTATTAGATTAAAAATTACCAATCCCAATAATAATAATAATTAATAAATAAATGCATTTTGAAATCAGCTTTTCAGAATTGAGCTTATTTAGCACCTCCATTTTTTTGCTTGTTGACTTTTAAGGGCCAGAAATCTCAATGATTTTGTGCATGTGTTTTGCAAAAAGGTACATCAACAGAAAAAGCTGTACTAATAATATTGTAGCTCAAAAAGGAATATGGATAAATGATATCATTAGAGTCTGTATAGTGAGTGTGTGTGTATATAGTAATGCCTTTTGTTCAGTTTGTTCATTTGTCTGTTTTATTAATTAATTCATTACTCTTCATTAATTTTAGACATGGCATATACTGTATGCTGTACAATAAAAGTATGTGAAAATAACTGACCTGAAAAGTGTTTTTAAACTAAATATTGATTTTTATTTGGTTTGCACATACTTGCTGAATTATTTCAAGGAATAACTATCTAATATTTCAAGAGTAACTAATTAAATGATTTAAAACCACATTGTTTCATTGACCAGAAACAAAAATATAACATTACACTGAATTTATTATTTTTTTGTGTGCCACCCCAAGATTTGGTGTGGCCTCATCTGGCCACCCCTGAGAAAATTTTCTGAATTTTCCTAAAGGCGAGAATGACCGAAAATCTGAAATATGTGGATCATTTCCTCCAAAAAAAAAAAAACTGTAGAGATGAACACGGAGGTAGAGAAAGCGTTTTATCCGTTTAATATAGATCGGTTAGCGCACGTTTGTATCATCAATAATTAAGAGTGCTGGTAAGACGGATATAAAAAAACAGGATACGGAGAGGTAATTGATAATAAAAAATATATATAAATTATTGCGTTAGAGCTTAAATAAACCTTATAACGCAAAAACAACATTATGTACGCATATTAATACAGCTGTTCTGTGTCAGTTAAATCAGTTGACTGTTGAAATTCAAAATGTTTACCCCAACTGGTTGAGTTATTAAATAAATAACCCAATAAAGGGTAAAAAATAACCCAACAAAGCACCACATATTTAACCCAATTGGTTGAGTTATTATTAAATAACCCAATAAAGCTTAAAAATAACCCAACAAAGTACCAAATATTTTTAACTCAACCATTGTGTTAAATAAATAACCCAACGTTTTTTAGATATGATATGTGATTTTGACTGCAACTTTACTCACATTAATTATTTATTAGTTTGCTTATTAATTTATGTTTATTTTTGTTTATTTATTTATTTATAGCTGAGGTAACTCTTTACTTGAAGTGGGTGTTCATAAGACCATAAGTCATAAAACCATTATAATCATGACATGACACGCCATGAATGTGAAGAAGATTGCATGCATGCTTATGACAACTGTCGTTAAGTGTCATTTGCTCATAAACAAATACATCATATTCGGTCTTTGACTTTGTCATGACAACTTGTCATTACTAAGACAGCATAATTTGTCATAAACCTGTCATAAACATGATTGTCATGAGGCCATTATAATGTGTTATCAATATGATTCTGATCACTTTGATTCAATGAAACAATTAATTTGTCATTAAAATGTATCATTAAAAGTGTCAATACTCTGTCTGTCACAGCCAGGCCAGGTTCTCCCCTTCCTCATTCATCTCAATCACCCCGATCACCATCACCTGAATTCTATCAGAACCACACCTGCACGGCATCTCTACTCATCACCCCAGCTCCATAAAATATACAGTCACTCTCTATTCATTGTCCGGCCTTGTTACTCACCTCTCCCTATTCCATGTGATCTCCAGTATCTGCGTCTCCTTCCTAGTGTTGATCCCTCCTGGTTCCCTGTCTGGTCTCCATCTGGTCTCCGTCCTCCTCAAGTCCTCCTCGTTCCTGGTCTCCTGTTTGGTATTCGTCTAATCCCTGTGTCCTGCTATCTGTGTTCCTGCTTCCCTGTCTTCATCCATCCGGTCACGCCATCTCCATCCTTCAACGGTTTTCATGTGTCTATGTTTGAACTGCCATCCATAATATAATAAACTGTTCATATACTCACCAGCCTGGTTCCCGTCTCCTTCTGTGACACTGTCAAATAATTTCATAACAGCGTGATTAATATTAAATGACATGTAATGTCATTTTTGATGTCAAATTCAATTTGTACCACTGTAGTAGATTTATGACAAGTTATGTTGACTTGATAATGTCAAGTTTTCATGACGAAGACAAAGTTGTCATAAATACACCTCAAACAATGTCACCTTTGCATTTAAAATGACATAACTGAGAGAATAACACTTAATGAAAGTTGTCATAAGAATGCATACAATCTTCTTCACGACATGTGATGTCATGATTCTAAAAGTTTAATGACAGTCTTATGAACGCCTGCTTCAAGTAAAGTGTTACCATTGCTGAATTTGCATTTTTTACTCTAAACTTTTCAGGACAAGATAATAGTAATAAACTATTAAAGCTGAAATCCTAACTTTTCATCATTCATCATCATAGTAAGGACATTGTTTTAAAACTCATTCTTTTATGTTTCACATAAGGAAAAGTTGTCAACTTGAAATGACATGAGGATGAGTAAGACATGACAGTATTTTAAAGATGACCTTTTCATTTCAAGGTGAATGACTCCTGTAAAGCATAGATGGGCAAAGGGACATGAAACAGATGATTGAGCTCATAGAACAAATTCATAGTGTAATATGTGTATATGAGAGTTGAAGTAAAATTAATTCATTTGCTGTTCAGCAAACTTTAATGTATAAGTACTTCCTGACAATATGAGTAATGGTGTGGTCTTAGTGCTGCTATCCTCCATCCTTATCAGTAGTCTAGCAAGTTAAATAGCACTGAGATGCAACTTTGAGAAATATGCAAACTTGTTTTTTTAACTTGGAATGAAAAGAGATTATCAACAGAGGAGAAGCTTTAAGGGCTCCCTGTGGTTTTCTGTCAAAATAAAAGTGTAAATATAAATATTTGTCACACGGTGACTTTAGTAAATATATAATGAAGGAGACCAAAGAGAATCTATACAAAAGGAAACTATACAAGAAACAGATGTGCAAGACAAGTAACCATGGTAACAGACAAGGACTGTAACCAAAATTGCCCCTATAACCTTAAGTAGTGCACCATTTGAGGGAGCAGCCATTTCTAGTGGTGTCCAAAACCATAGTGGCCATTCTGAAGTGCGTGCAATAAATCCCACAATGCACCACAATAACGAGTATGCAATCCATGTACTGTGTACACTAGAACAGCTAGAAAATACCCATAATGCACTTTGAGAGTATGCGCACCGAATGAATTTACACGTCTGACCAAAACATGGCATCCACAGCAGAATCAAATCAGCATTTCTAAATAAAATAAAATGAAGTTTATATACATGACAGAAATCAAAATACTTTGTTTCATTATTAATAGACAACTCGATGAGTGTTAAATGACTATCACAGGGTCTGACCAAGATCTAATCTGTCATGGTGAGTATATTATTGGATATATTAGTAGACAAATGTAGGAAATAGTGAATGAGGGTATACCTGTAGGGTGGGATTTCGGATGCAGCAAAGGTCTTTATCAGAAAAAGTAATACTAAGCAGACTCAGTGAAACAGAAACCAATTTGTTCCTTGATATAATAGTGCATTGAAACAAACATAATCATTGTAGTTATCTGTCCCAGCAGTGGGGTGAGTATGGAGAACTTGGAGCAAGAGAAAAATGGGAAAGTAGAGGAGCAGGCAGAGGGGAACACCATGGCAATGACAATAGATGATAGAGGGAGCATTCAGGAAGGAGATTATCAAGAAAGGTATCAGGGAGTGAGCCGAAGCAGATCAAGATGAATCCCTGATTAACCCTCCTGTTCTCTCAGAATTCTGCATTCATCCTTCACCATTCATCCCAGGTGGAATAAGGTGGAGATCCCGTCTTCACCTTCATCAGCAGGCTGGGGATGACAGAACCAAGGTGGAGCCATAGGTATAGAGCAGGGATGCCCAAACTTGGTCCTGCACCAAGTTCCCTCCACCAACGTTCCTCAGGCTTCACCTTGGTCCAGCTACAACTGAGCCTTATTCTTTTATACCAGGAGTGCCCAAACTGGGTCCTGCAGAGTTTAGCTCCATCTCCAATTAGACACACCTGAACTAGCTAATAAAGCTCTTAGTAGGCATACTAAAAACTTCTTGCAGGTGTGTTGAAACAAGTTGGATCTAAAATCTTCAGGACACCGGCCCTCCTGGACCGAGCTTGGGCACCCCTGGTTTTGAGAGATAGGACTCAGCTGTAGCAAGACCAAGGTGAAGTCTGAGGTATCTTGGTGGAGCCTCAGGGCTGATAGTCCACAGTGGAATCAAGGGGAAGTCACTGAGTTGAAGGGCCAAGGTGTAGTAAAGGGGTTGAAGGGCTGAAGTAGAGCTTGGGGGTCAATAGACTAGGGTGGAGTCATAGAAGCACTGGGCAGATCTAAGGCTACATTTACATGACAACAATGTAGTAAAAAATTAAAAAAGTATATACAACAACATTTTCAAAACTTGACTTGCATTTACACATACAGTATCTGCCAAAAAAGTTACATTACATATGCCTGGGCAGTAGCTGGTGCTGTTAGCTGTAGAGAAGTAATGATTAGACATGTTGTTGCCACTGATGTGTATTTTGAAATGGCCGTGTGTATAAGATGCATGTTCGTGGTTGGTTATAATGTGAAGTAAATCCAAACTTTGCTGAAAAAGCCTCATCACCCTGCAGCCCCAGACCGGTACTCACTGAATGGATCATACTCACTGAAGCTAAGCAGCTTTTTCTACAGCTTACATCACTCATCATCATGGCAAGGACATTGTTCCAAAACTCATTCTTTTATGTTTCACATAAGGAAAAGTTGTCAAATTGAAATGACATGACAGGATGAGTAAGACATGAAAGTATTTTAATGATGACCTTTTTATTTTAAGGTGAACAACTCCTTTAAAGTGTAGATGGGCAAATGGATATGAAACTGATAATTGAGCTCATAGAATTAATTCAGAGTGTAATATGTGTATATAAGAGCCTGCATTAAAAGTAATTCTTTCGGATGAGAAGTTAATCCAAGGACCTGACTCTCTGTGGTCATTAAAAATCACATGGCACTTCTCGTAAAGAATAGGGGTGTAACCCCAGTGTCCTGGCCAAATTCCCTCCATCGACCCTTACCGATCATGGCCTCCTAATCATCCCTATCCACAAAATTGGCTCTATCACTGTCTCTCCACTCCTTTGACTGCCATCGCATCATCCAAGTGGATGCTGCACACTGGTGGTGGTGTGTAGAGACTGTGGGGACTGTGAAGCGCTTTGGATGTATGGTCATACACGATAAATGTGCTATATAAATAGACATTACATTACATTACATTCATTTCCTGTTCAGCAAACTTTAGTATATAAGTACTTCCTCACAATATGAGTAATGGTGTGGTCTCAGTGCAAAACTAGGTTGCTGTTTGAAGTGGTTTTAGTGAGGACAGAAGGGGGTGCTCATCCTAATGCCCAAGTATAGTGACGGAAACAATATATTGTCAGAGAGCACCTTCTTTCAGATGAGACAGGTCCTGACTGTCTGTGATTTTCATAAAAAATCCCATGGCACTTCTCGTAAAGAGCAGGGGTGTAACTCCAGTGTCCTGGCCAAATTCCCTCCATCAGCCCTTACCCATCATGGCCTCCCAATCATCCCCATCCACTGAATTAGTTCTATCACTATCTCTTCATTCCCCCTATAGCTGGAGTGTGGTGATTGCACTGGCACCGTTGTCCTGTGGCAAAATGTTAATATGAGCACACATTTTATTTATTTATTTATTCATTCATTCATTCATTCATTCATTCATTCATTCATTCATTCATTCATTCATTCATTCATTCATTTATTTATTCACTACAGAGTATTCAGCAGTAGGTCCACTGGCAGCAAGCATTTTAATCTCTAATGAAAAACCCGAGGTGCTGTATTTATATAAGTATAGCATGACTTATACAAAAAATTTTCTATGCTGTATTAACATTAATGCAAATCATCTGTTTAAGATATTAATCTTTGTAATACTGTTGGCTGATTTGCATCAGCTATTTGCAAGCAATTCTGAGTAAGTAACATTTATTTTTAATTAAAGAAGTGATAAATAGCATGGATCATGAATGATGAGAAACTGGTGAATCATACACTATTATTCTTTGCATAGGGCCCCAAAATCTGGGCTATGCCCCTGAATACACATACTATGTAGTATTGCATATATTACGTTTTCAAACATTCTCATATAGGATGTTTACTCTAAAACAATAATTATGCCTTTTTACTTATGCAGTTTATTTAAATAAAAGTCCACCCTGAGAAACATTGACTGAAATGAAAGTGGTCTTTTTGAGATTAAGACTAGGTCTCTATCATATATACATTTTTTTATGGATTATGAACAAAGACTGACCACAAAATTTCCCTTAAGCCTTTGAACTCCTCAAACATACGTAACGAGATTAAAGATTGCCTGAGTGACAGTTTGGGGTATGTGGATTAATTAATGTGGTTTATAAGTTGTCGGGACAAGCGGATGTTTTTGACAAAGTCAGAGCAAATACAGAAGCATTTCCTGGATGCAGATAAATTAGCTGTGAGTCAGTGGACTACAGAACACATAGGCTCTCCCTCATGGTTTGCTTCCATTACTCCTGATTGCAGACATGCTGCCCGGAATATAAACGCCAGTAGATGGGCAAGATGAATAGATAGTAGTTGGATGGAGCTGTAACATGAATTTCCACAAGGGGTAGTGAAAAATACACAGTACTAGCAAGGGACATCACGCACCATTTTTTTTTTTTTTTTGATAGAGAGCTGCTGTATCTGAAATCCCCCCCTATACCCTTATTCACTATTCCCTACATCAGTCCACTAATATAGTCCACTTGATAGAATGAAGGAAAAGGAGTGAGTGAATTCAAGCACTGAGTACACCAGAAGGGATGCTGTTTTGTTTGTGGTTGGCTGGTTGATAAATCCCTTAGATGGATTAGATTTTCAACTTCTAGGTCCGACCCTATAATAGTTATTAACACTTAGCAAGCTGTCTATTAGTAATGACATGAAAAGGAGATGTAACATTTTACTTTTTCTCAATCTCCCAAATTGTATTATCATATTCTTGAATGCCTAGAGTAATGCATCCATCTTTTCTCAGAAAAGTATTGTTTTTTTTAATAATTTTAAGACAAAGTTACATTAAGCCTTCAGTAAATCATTAATCAGCAGCTGAATTCTATGGCTTGCAATGGCTGGAGCTGAGCCAGAGAGAGAGAGAAAAAAAACGAATTGTCAAAAATCTAAACTATCGGTACTTTCAATGAAATAATGTTTACTTAAGTTGCAGGCATTTTAATGTACAGAAATACTAGCTAAACAAAACAAAATCCTTCTCAAATGCACACTGCTGTTTATGGAATACATTTTTTTTTATACATAATCTGACTATGTGTGTTATTCACATCAGAATCACTGTTTAGGTCACTAGAACGCTTACTCTCTTCTTTTTCTAGTTCAACAGCCACTTACGTTCATGTAATTTAGGAGAGGTTGATGAATTGACGTGTTGTAAATCCAGCAGCTCTAATCTCTGCAGTGCATGTGGCTGCAGAATGTCATGTCATAAACCAGATGTGTCTCAGTGGTTAGCACTGTCGCCTCACAGCAAGAAGGTCACTGGTTTGATCCTCAGATGGGCCAGGAGACATTTCTGTGAGGAGTTTGTGTGGGTTTCCTCGAGGTGCTCTGGTTTCCCTCAGAGTCCAAAGATATGCGGTTGGAAGGGCATCCGCTGCGTAAAACATAAGCCAGAGTAGTTGACGGTTCATTCTGCTCATTCAAGCCAAAGGAAAATAAATGAAAATTGTGTGTCGACAAAGTAGATTTTGTGAAATTTATCTGAAGTCAGTGAAATTTCTTCATACTCAATTATTTTGAATTAACTTCATCAGAAATGTTAAGTGTACTTAAAAAAAGTAAATATTAAATATTAACTACTTATTGTGAAATTTCATTGAGATAGCATTGGTTATTTTTATGATAATTATTGTACAACACCAAAAATTTATTTTTAGAAAGATATAATTTTTTGTGTAAACCAAAATACATTACCATTAAAAGTCTCTAGATCACATTAACTTGATCAAAAGACACAGTAAATATATGTGTTACTATGATTTTATTTCAAATAAATGCTTTTACTTTAAACTTTCATTTAATCAAATAATCCAGAAAAGTAAAATCAGTTATAATATAATAATTATAATAAAATTTCTCAAAAATATGAAACAGGAAAACCCCAACCCTAACTTAACAGTCTACTAATAATCTAAAGAGAATTAGTTGGCATGTAGATGCAATGTTACTTAAATTACACAAACGGACCATCAAAATAAATTATGACCGAATTTTGTATTATATTATATTAGTTTAATGTGTATTAATGTGTATTATAATGATAGTGTATTATTAGTGAGGTATTATTTTTTGTATAAAAATCTTTTATAAAAATCTTGGAATATGTTTATTTAAATGTTTATGTTGCATTATAAATGTATTGTACTGTCACTTTTGATCAACCTAATGTGTCCTTGCTAAAGAAAATTACGTTAGGTTAAAAAAATATATTAAAATAATTCTACCTATCTACACATAAACTTCCTTGTATAGATGTTTTATGAGGACTCTTCATATGCATAATCTATTTTAAACTGTAAAAACCGCTTATTATATGGCTCTACCCCACCCTTAACCCTAAGCCCAACCATCATAGAAAAAAATTGTGGCAAATTTTAATGTCAAAAGATTGCATGGAGTTTGTGTGTTCACGTGGGTTTCCTCCGGGTGCACTATAGACATGCACTTTACACTGTAAAAAATGTCTGTGATTTTAACAGTAAAAGTCTGTACAATCTACAGTGAAAATCTGTTAAATGATTAACAGCTCATTTCTGGACAAAATACGGAAAATAGCTGTAACAGATCTAACCTTTGTTCCCCTTCATACGGGAACTTCAACGTGCGTCTGGTAACAGACTATGGGAGTATGTCAGACGACCAATCACTCTGAAGAGTAAGAAAACGGGCCAATGAAATGCCAAAAGGAATTGGCAGAGCTCTGCTCCACAGCTGGCAGTGATGAGCCATTAGTGCTTTATAAGCTGCCCGCTGAGGAGTGAGCATCAGAATTTAATTACTTCAGAGCCTCTCACGAGACTGAAGACACTCTATCTGCCAACCTGATTTCAAGACTGAAACCAGTTTACTCACCAGTGCGGGAGATGACGCGACAGCGGCGGTCGATCTGGGCTTCCTGTCCCCTGGGCGTTTTGCTGGTGTGCACAAAAGAGCAGTTTCCATTAAAAGAGCAGATTCCCTAAGAGAGCAACACAGTCAATCAACACGTCTTTTTCAAGACGCTGTTCTGACTGTGGGTTTCTGGATGCGGTGGTTCCTATCTCCGGATGAGAGGCACGGGTATCGCATCACAGGTCTGGGGGTCCAGCATGTCGATGCGGTGCTCGCGGACAGCTCATGCTCTCACTGTGAGGGCATGGCTGTTGCACAGCTGAGATCGCGGCTTCCAAGCCACCCTCGTTACTCCCTGTGAAAGCAATTAGCACACGGGCAGATCTGAGGATTACAGTGGGGGTTTATCCGTCGCCTCCGGGCCCGCGGACCCCCCACTCCTCCACAGCGCGCTCCATCCAAGCTTCGAGTGGTTGTGCGGTTCATGCCCCAGGATACCCGCGCCTCTGCTTGATGACACCGGAGATCAGATGTCCATCGCGACATCAGAGGGCGAGCTGTCATGCTCAGATGACAGACCGGGCTCGCTTCCATCCTACGGGGTGCAATGTGTAGTCACAGTTCTCGAATCAGACATGATGGCTGCGCTTCCTGGGCTGCTTCGGTGGTGTGGCTGGAGATGGCTTGTCCCCCAGTCTCACCGCCGGACCGACTAGAGGTGTGGCGTGCGGGCTGATGTAAGATGAATCTTCCAGCTCCCGTCCACTTCTTCCCAGGGGCGCACAGCGAGCGCACGCTGGCATAGAGGGCGTTTTTTCTCCGCCCGGTCCTCGTGCCCTTCCGCCTTCACCTCCCCTGATGGCGAGGCGGCCAGTGGGTATGAAGCTATTCCTCAGGTGGTTGGCGCCGCCACCTGGAGGGGTAAGCTGAGACCCCCGTCCAAGGTGGGTGGGTTTTCTGTGTCTCTCATGGCCAGAGCCCACACAGGGGCGGTTCTTCCCCAGGCTTATGCGTAAGCACCGCACGGTGGTCGACTATGCTCTCATGACCTTCAAGTCGGCCGCCTGTTCCCTGGGGAGGACGATGGCCACATAGTGGTCCGGAAATGCCACCCTTGGCTTACCCTGGCAGATATGCGCCGCGCCGACAAAGTACGCTTTCTTGGTGTGCCCATATCCCAGGCAGGCCTACTCGGCGACACTGTCGGGGACTTTACCCAGGAGTCCTCGGTGGTGAGAGATCAGCCGTGCGCGATGAAGCAGGTCATCTCCTGGTGGGCTTGGAAAACTGCTCCCCCACCGGACCCGTCCTCACTGGCTGTTCCTCGCCGAGAGCACTCTTCCCGCGCTCTAAAATGCTCAGGCGGGCCACTTGGAGAGGAGGGGAACCGTTCTTTCCCTGGTGGAGGGCTGGGGCTCCCCCACGAATGAATGTAGCGATCCGAAAAGAGGCTTTTCCTCCCTCTGGGTGTGGAAGCCCAATTGCTGCCAGCATGGGACGCACTGCCTTCCAGCTCTCAGCTTTGGTGCACTTCGCGACAGGCTTTGAGGGCGCCAGAGGATGAGCTCCTTTCTCGCACCTCCAGTCTCTCCGCGGGATCCTGGGAGTAAGGTAAGAGTCAATCTCTTATTTTCAGTTCTTCCTCGGGACGCTCTGCTTCCCGGGGTGAGCACTCCCCATCTCGAAGCTGCCCCTCCGCGGGTACGTCAGTGATCGTTCCGGTGATGCTGCTCGTTCGGACTCCGTCAGCCTGGTTAGCGCTGCTCAGCCTGTCGTAGTAGCTCACACGGATGGTCAGACTCGGCTATGCGTTTCAACGCGCCGTTGGCCTCCCGAGTTCACGGGTGTGTATTTAAGCGATCATCGCTATGCCACCCATGTCTCGCGTGAGAAAATTGTTATCCTCCTGGCGAAGGATACAATCGAGCATAGAGGGCCGAGATGAAGAGTGGGTTTACGCCCCCACTTCATCGCACCCAGAGAGCGGTGGGCTATACCAATCCTATCTGCGCGTTTTGATCTGTCATCTGTTCAGGATGCTGATCAGGATGCTCATGCAGAAACGCATCCCCCAGTGTTGGTATCAGTCCGGAGGGTTAGGAGGGTTAGGATTCCGGTGGCATTTTCGGTCAGCGAATCGTGCCAGGAATATGGACCGGCCTACTCTCACGTTTACCTGAGACCCCAGTTCAGTTTGTGCCAAGGTTCCTACCACCCCTTTTAATATTAAAAGTGGTAGTGAGCCTGCAAGCGCTGTCTGCGGAGGAGGCAGACCCAGCCCTTCTATTGTATGTCCGTGCACTGCGCTTAATGTGACACATAGAGCATACGTCTTTAAGCAGCTCTTTTCTGTTATGATCGGCAGAAGGGAAGTGCCGTATCAAAGCAGAGGTTGGTCCATTTTATAGTTATGCCATTGCCCTCGCCTCATGTGCCAGGGCAAGCTGTGTGCAAGAGAGAGCACACTTGGGCGGGCGACACCTAACACATTCATGAGATTTTATAATCCTCGAGTGAAGTCGGTTTCCTCCCGATTACTGGGTCACTCCGGTCAATCGGGACGAAATTAAGCTCGGTGTCAAAAACGCTTGCTACGCCATGCTCCCTAACCCAGAGATACGTGCGCTTTTTCTATTCTGCTAGTAAGTTTCCCGCTTGGCGAACCCTAGAGAATTCCTCCGAGGCCCCCAGCACCCAACTCAGCGGAGGAGCCGGGTGCCTAGCTCAGTGTGATGTCTGGTATGCCCACTCTTGGTCTACCCACATGCTGAGGTTCGGTGCCAGCTATGCGCGGTCCCCGATGGTGATCCCATATGCTTATTTCAGCCACAGAGTGTCTTCCCTACCCGCTAACCAGCTTATCATATGTAGTACTCCCCCTCATCAGGGCTAGTCCATATGCTCTATTACCATAAAGTCTCCCCTCATGGGTAGCAGGTGGTCTCCGCAGCGTCCTCCCCCTTCGGGGACTGGCACGCTTTCCCAACGTACTGTCGTATTTCTAAAATCCCTAGACTATATTAGCTAGGTAAAATTTACGACCCCCGATCTAAATTGTAATTATTCCCATGTAATGGTAATTAAGGGCCCAGGGGACGTTGGAAGGTTGCTCTCTTGGTGATGCTTGTGCGCTCACGCTATGCTTGGCAACTTCACATCAGGAGCGTGACAGGCTTAGCTGCAGTGGCGTTTTCCATACAGTCTCCCATAGTCTGCTGTGGAGCAGAGCTCTGCCAATTCATTTTGGCATTTCATTGGCCCGTTTTCTTACTCGTCAGAGTGATTGGTCGTCTGACGTACTCCCATAGTCTGTTACCAGACGCACATCTCCGTTCCCTATTCGGGGAACGTGGGTTACGTACGTAACCAGGACGTTTTCGAGAAAGTAATCAGAGTGTCTGAAATCTCACCATACACCCTCATTCACTAGTCCCTAAATTAGTCGATTAGTTTAGTTCACCAGACAGAGTAAATGACCACAAATGAGTGAATTGATGAACACCTGCAGCTAACAAGCACAATCACTGAAGGAAAGAATAAGAAATAAAACTATAAAGACACAGCCTTTCACCAAACCAACTGAATTAAACAGAGAATTAAACAACTCCATTAAATAACAGGATTACCAGTTCATTGATTACAGTTTGACTTCCTTTCTTTCATATCTGCAAGAATATTTGATAATTTACAGAGGTTTATGTTTTTTATTGAAAATGTTTAATTTGATCTCACCATCGTGGAGATCAGAGGCTGCTTTAATTGGGCTCTTGATCCTTTAGTCTTTTATCTTAATGTTTCTCTGGATGTTATAACTGTGTTTCTGAAACTCATCAGTTATAGCAAGAAAGGCAATGAGAAGCTATACGTACTTAAATGTTACAGATATAATTTCTGTTATTTTATAAGTTAGGTCATAATAAATAATTGCAAATTTATATTAATGCTGTTTGGGATAATACTGCAGCTTTACATGGAGAGTCAACAAACAATTAGGAAGGAAATAATAAAATACAATTATTAGAGTCTCATGGACAAATCTTTGACAACACAAGCAACTCATTTAAGACACATAGAGATCAAGAATCCGGATATGAACCTCAACCATGGTTGCTAAAAAGAAAAAAGCTGCATAATTCATTCATGCCGCAATGCATGCTGGGTGCCAGCACAAAACTCCCAGCATGCATTGCAGCATGAATAAATTATGCTTTATGTTCTTACAATTTTTTTCTTTGCCCTTATTTTATGTTGTTCTTGGGGTGTAATATTTCAGTGGATTGTTTTGTATTGTTCTGTGTTGATTTTTATTTTTTGTTTGTCACCATTGTTGAGATTCAAAGACTCAAAGATTCAATTGTTGATGTCTGTGTGTTTTTAAGTTCTGCCATAGTTCATTGTGTTTAGGCCTGTTGAACTGTCATTGATTGCTTAAAATTCAGTGGTTTCATTTGTATATTAATAATTTCTCATACGTACTCAACAAGATATTGATTGAGTACACAAGCAGGTGAAGGTGGTTTAGATATCATAACTAACCTCATCAGACTTACTCTTATGTTTTCTTTTGGCTTTTCATGCAATACAAATAGTATGATAAACACAACTAATTATAACAACCAAAATAGAAACTAATCTGAAAACAATAAGTTGAAGAGCCCAACTAAAGCAGACTCTGACCTCCATCATGGTGACTTCAAATGAACAACAAAAACAAAAAATTTCATTAAGAGCTTTTGTTCACGTGACAGAAATAAAGTCAAAGGTCAGTAATAAGTGAAGCTCCTGATGTTTGTGGAGTTGTTTAATGATCCTCTGCTGAGATCTTGAGAAATAAAGTTTGTTTTATTTTTATTTAGAGTTTTATTTTCAGTTGATTTCATCTTTGGTTTTGGCTGTAATTTGTGTTATTTTGTCTTGTTTTTCTTTCGTTCGGTGATTCTGCTTGTTAACAGTTGTTCATCAATAATTCTCAATCCTCCTTTAATTAGACACTTAATTATCTCATTAACTTCATCACTGCCTTAGTGTTCAACCCTCTGTAGTGAGGACACTAGTGAGGATTTTTCTGTGGGATTTGAGGGGTTAAATGTGTTCGATGAAAAATACACACTATGGAATATATTTTTAACAGAAATATTCTGTAAATTGAATTTATGAATGTAAAATGTTAAAAACAGTAGATTACTGGCAACCACAGCTGCTGGTATTTTTCCGTAAAATCAAGAAATACAGCAAAATACTGTAAAACGTTTTTATGTCACCATTGTGCAGTATAGTAGCGTCTGTGTTCAAGTCCAAGATGAACTAAGGATATCTGATGTTATGCTGCATCTTCTTTTGTTTAAATGTAACTGTGTAGTTACTGATGCAGTGAAGATCTGTTTGTTAATTACACTCACGTATGGACACATTAATGCATTTAATGACTTTAAATTTTTTTGAACTAAGCTACATTTTTGTGAACTGAACATTGTATCAGTTAATTAAATACGGTTATTTTCCGTAAATTTAAACAATTCTATAAAACTTCTGTATTTTTTACAGAAAAATCCTGGCAACCACAGCTGCCGGTATTTTTCTGTAAATTTAACAGATTTCTTTTTAACAGTGTAGGTGAATTGGATTAACTAAATTGGTCATAGTGTATGAGCGTGTGTGTGAATGCGAGGGTGTATGGGTGTTTCCCAGTAATGGGTTGCGGCTGGAAGGCCATCCGCTGTGTAAAACTGTACTGTATGCTGGAATAGTTGGTAGCCATAGCATTCCGCTGTGGTGAACCCTGATAAATAAGGGACTAAACCGAAGGAAAATGAATGAATGAAAAGACTGTGTTAGGTATGATTTTTTAAAAGGACACATGGCACCTTAACAGTGTAATACGAAGGCCATACCCATACAGTTTTGTCTTTGTAAACCAGATATAGCAGAACAAATAAAAACAAAACAAAAAAACATAAACCTAAACAAAAAACTACAAGTTAATATGGTTGTTGAAAGTTGTCAACCCTGTAAAAACAACCCTAAAATACAGTTCTAATCTTACATTATACTGTATTTGCAGCTGGGGCAAATGAAGTGAAATTTTAAACAACCATTTGCTGAAAAACCAGAGAGGCTTCACATCTCCTTCATTTGCCGCTAACAATGTGAGTGCGGCTCACTGCAGAATCAGTAGGCAACCGTGTCTCTCCGCTTCGAGAAGAAATTAAACATTTCACATCAAAGGCTAAAATTGTAGTGACAGGAATAAGGTGTCCAGCATGAATAAAACCGGCAGGCCTGTCCTTCAGAGGACATCGACTGAACAAGCAGATGTTTGGAGCCCATTGTTCATGATGAGTGAGGAGTTCACGCTCACATTCAGTCATTAGCTTCCATTTGTTTTGCCCTTGAACAGTCAGGCAATTACTGAAAAGATCACAGATTGCAGAACATTTGGCTTAGTTATAACTTTTCAAATGTAAATGTTGGTGACTTTACTGCTGACTGTGTTTTCCTCAAAAGTGAATATGTCCTTTGCTCGGTTCTGTGATGATCTGGTAACACTTTATAACAACTTTCATGAATAAACAATTAACAATAATTATATAATGTTTAACAGACCATAAATTAGTATAGATTCAAACAGCTTTAAATGTGAGATGGTACTTGTGCTTATTAATGAACTTATTGAACATTACAGGTTCATTAGAGATACGTACCCAGGGCTACATATTTGAGAACTGCAAAATATGTGCCCAGGGCTACATATGCTTGCACTTTGTATATTTAACAATTTAACAATCTCAAATTCGTTATTGGGGCACGTTTTCTCATATGTGTCATTTCTAGTAAATAAACCAGAGGTCGGTGTGTACATTTTTGCCAATCTCAATGACCTTCTCGCATGCCTCGTTATATTTTTATTTTAAAAAATACTTTTTTTTTTGTTTGTTTGTTTTTTGTCCTGGTTTCCAGAACAATCCTTTGTCGGCACTGGTCCGCTCTGCTTCACATCCCAAGTTCGACACTGTACAAGGTGAGGTACCGAGCAAACTGGTAAGACGTCCATACAGAGGTAAGCGGTCAGCGGTATCGCACCAGTTGTCGGTGGCATCATACCGGCGTGTATTGTTCATTTTACACACAAAATGCAGACATGTGTAGCCCTGGGCACATATTTCACAATTCTCAAATATGTAGCCTTGGGCACATATTCTCAATGAGCCTGTGTTGCGATTAACACAACATTAATTACTATATATTAATTATATATGATCTTGCAAAATTGATCTTTTAAAGATCTACAAATGGTGAACAGCTTATTTGTAATTTGTAACAGCTTATCATGTGAATGCTTAGTGTTTTTAAAATGCATAAACCTGATTACAATTATTTCATTATCATCTAATGATCATTTTAATTTACAAGGTTACAAATTGTATTCATAGTAATCTTCAAATGTTGTTGTAACAGGGTGTGTAGAATAGATGTGCAGTTTGAATTTACATCATGGAGAATAATCTTAAAAGTTAATGTCAATAATAATAATAATAATAATTTTAATGCACAATTTTTTATCATACATTAGAAAAGTATGACTATGCAGCACAACAATGCATATGTGTCACAGTTAAAGTTTGCATACATTTCGTAAAAGAAAATATAAATTGTTCCTAAACACTTATAAATGATAAATTGTTTATAAATCCAAAATCAAACCAAAAGTGCTTCAGGGGTAGTTAATGTGTCGATGTTCTTTGCGTAAGGGATTCATAAAGATAAACAATAAAATCGTAAGTCCAAGGCACTCGAAAAGTAAGTGAAATTGTTTTCAAAAACCTTTATTAACATCGCAATTCTATAAAACAGCACCTATGCGTTTCGACAACACTTGCCTTCATCAGGGTAACCCTGATAAATAGTTTACTTTGTTTACATCATTATTGGATATAAACAAATAACATGAACAAAAAAATAATAAATGATGTGTTCAAAAAATATTAATTATTCCTTAAAGAAGAGAAGTTTAAAGAAGATTGTCAAGAAGCAAACAAACAAATATGAATTCATAAACATAATTACTGTAAATACCCTTAATATTATTTGTTATTACAGTTTTTTTTTAAACAAAAGCAAGCTTAAAGTAGGCTCCTTTTTCCTCTTTGTTTTACTAAACAAAATAAATGAATAATTAAACACAAACGAATGAACGAACTAATAAATGAATGAATGAACGAACGAACGAACGAACGAACGAACGAACGAACGAACGAATGAACGAACGAACGAACAAATAAATAAATAAAATGTGGTTAATATCTTAAAACTACTTTAAATATGTTGACTAATGATCTATTAAGCATGATATAATGTATGCCAATGATTTAGTAATACAATTAAAGCACTTTTAAATGTACTTGTAAATGTTTAAAATGCATAATCATACAGTATGTGAAGTAATTGTTAATCGTTATGTAATAGTAAGTTCATCAGTAAACATTTACAAGCACATTATCTTAATGCAGATTAAATGATTTGTTAAACAATATGATGTCTGTTCATGATCTAATAATGAAGTTATTATAAAGTGTTATGAATGAACTTTTGTGTGTTTCTGATAGTGATCATTCAGCAGGATTGCCAAAAATCATTTGATTTTACACTGGTGACATCATGAATAAGTCACTTTGTTGCTATGCTACAAGCTCCCATGGCAACTGAAGTGCAAAGGGGAAAAAATAAAATCTGGAATGATGGAAAATGAATATGTAAATTCCACGGAGAGTGAGAAAGACAGCAATGACGAGAGACGATGAAGTGGTGATAGACTGTAATTAATATTTACGTCATGCAGAAAATGACTCCAAATCACATTTCCACACATCCACAGTGACATGCATTCCTTTTTTCTTTTCAGGGCTTTTGCTAGTTGGGCATTTAATTCATGATGTTGACATTCCTAAGGTGATGATCTGTTGAATTTCGGATACATGAGTCACAAAATATGGGTGTCTATTCAACTGTGGATATTTTTCACAATTTTTTTTTGTTATAAATAAAAAAATATATACAACCCCAAATCAGAAAAAGTTTAGACAGTATGGAAAATGCAAATAAAAAAAACAAAGTAGTGATTTCCAAATTTACTTTGACTTGTATTTCATTGCAGACAATATGAACACAAAATATTTCGTGTTTTGTTTAGTCAACATCATTTCATTTGTTAATATACATCCTTTCCTGTCATTCAGACATACAACACATTCCTCAAAAAAGTGGGGACAGGAGCAATTTAGGGCTTGCAATCAGGTAAATTGGTTAAATAATGATGTGATTTGAAACAGGTGATGTCAACAGGTGATTGTAATTATGATTTGGTACAAAAGCAGCATTCAAGAAAGGTCTAGTCCTTTAGAAACAAAGATGGGCCAAGAATCGCCAATTTGCCAACAAATACCTGAGAAAATTATTGAAATGTTTAAAAACAATGTTCCTCAAGAAAGATAGGAAGACATTTGGATTTTTCACATTCATAGTGCATAACATAATTAAAAGAAAATAAAGAAATTTCAGTGCATAAAGGACAAGGGCGCAAGCATAGCTAAACTACCAGGATTTCCGATCCCGCAGGCGGCACTGCATCAAGAATCGTCATTCATCTATAAGCGATATCACCACATGGGCTCAGGTCTACTTTGTCAAACCTTCGTAAAAAGTACCACAATATGTAGTTAAATTCACAAATGCCAGTTAAAACTGTACTGTGCCAAAAGGAAGCCCTATGTTAACAGTGTCCAGAAGCGCCGTCAACTTCTCATGGCTTGGAGGCATCTGGGATGAACCATCACACTGTGGAAACGTGTACTGTGGTCAGATGAATCAGTATTTCAGGTATTTTTTTAGAGAAATAGACAACGTGTGCTCCAGACTAAAGAAGAAAAGGATCATCCAGACTGTTACCAGAAACAAGTCCAAAAGCCAGGGTCTGTCATGGTATGGGGTTGTGTCAGTGCCCTTGGCAGAGGTAACTTGCACTTCTGTGATGGCACCATTAATGCTGAAAAGTACAGAGATTTTGGAGCACAATATGCAGCCTTCTTTTCCAGGGACACCCATGCATATTTCAATAAGACAATGCAAAACCAGGCAACACGGTGGCTCAGCAAATAGGTCGCTGGTTCGAGTCCCGGCTGGGTCAGTTGGCATTTCTGTGTGGAGTTTGCATGTTCTCCCCGTGTTCGTGTGGCTTTCCTCCGGGTGCTTCGGTTTCCCCCACAGTCCAAAGACATGTGGTATAGGTGAATTGAATAAACTAAATTGACCGTATAGTGTATGAGTGTGAATGAGTGTGTATGGATGCTTCCCAGTACTGGGTTGCAGCTGGAAGGGCATCCGCTGTATAAAACATATGCTGGATAAGTTGGCGGTTCATTCTGCTGTGGCGACCCCTGATGAATAAAGAGACTAAGCCAAAGGAAAATGAATGAATGAATGAATGACAATGCAAAACCACATTTTGCACACATTACAAAGTCCTGGCTGTAGAGGAAGAGGATACAGGTGCTTGACTGGCCTGCCTGCAGTCCCGACCTGTCTCCAATAGAGAATGTGTGGTGCATTTTTAAGCGCAAAATACGACAACGAAGACCTCGTACTGTTGCCAACCTTACCAGACTTGTTTGCAGGAAGAATGGGACGAAATTACATCTGAAACACTTCATCACTTGGTGTCTTCACTCCCTAAACGTCTTTTAACTGTTGTGAAAAGGAATGGCAACATTACAAAGTGGTACATGCTTTAGTGTTCCAACATTTTTTTAAATGTGTTGCAAGAACCAAAATTAGAATATGTGTTTATTAAAAAAAAATTAAAATCATGAGGAACATATTAAATAATGTTTGTTGTATTGTCTGAAATGAAATACATGTCAAAGTAAATTTTGAAATCACTACTTTCTTTTCTTATTTGCATTTTCCATACTGCACTTTTTTCAGATTTTGGGTTTTATATTTACATATAACATAACTATAAATAAACATAATAACACAATAATATAATTGTTAAATATAATAATAATAATAATAATAATAATAATAATAATAATAATAATAATAAATATGAACAAATATACATATTAAATTAAATGTATTATAATAATAATTTCAATACTCTCTCTCTCTCTCATATATATATATATATATATATATATATATATATATATATATAAAATAAAGGCTAAAAAAAACCACCAAACTTTTTGAAAACTATACCATTTTTGTCTCCATGTACTGTAAACCACAATAAGTACATACAAACAAACAAACATAAATAAATAAATAAATAAACAAAATCACAAGTTATCTAAGCAGTTTTAGTGTTTAGTTTCTGTAATTTCACTTAAATGAGAATGAAAAAGTTATTATTCAGTTGTTAAATCGTCTCATTTTCATGACATTACAGTGAAATTAATGAATCTAAACACAGAATCCTGATAAAAATGCTAAAAAAATAAAATAAATCAGACTGACTCAAGCAAGGTCTGCAGAAGAGCGTAAAGCTGAAAATAATCAAAGGCATTTGTTTTTTTGCTTTTTTTTATTGCAAACCATGTCTTTCTCAACAAAAGAACCTATTTGAATCCCTAAAGGCACAGAAGGGCTGATAAGACCAGACGTGCATTGTCAAATATGTAAATTCATTAAGAGCATTCAACTCTCACAGTGCAGACTTAGGGTTTTGCATCGGAACTCTTTATGTATTAATAATCAACATATATATTTTTATAATGTAGTTACAGTATGCACAGTACAGTATACAGTACTCAACCAGAACAACAGTAGAATGTTTCTTTTAAAAACTTGGCTTCCAACTTGGATCTGTAATTTTTACATACAACACTGACGTTTGTACCATTTAAAACATGGATTAAAATCTTTTTTATTCCAATGCATTGTTGTCTAATACACATGAACCTTTAAAGTTAACCCTCTTGTTCTGTATTCTGTATACATCGTTTGCCCATCAGGTCAAAAAATGTCCTTCCTTCACTTAACCTCTAAAATAAAGCAGCTAAATTAAATTTCAATCCTCATATCTTGCATGAAGAAACAACCTCAAAATCTTCATCACAATCTCTGTGAATGTCCAGGTTTTGGCTCATCAGTGTGGAGTTTTTCATCAATGTTTAATCAGAGGGCAACAATTGATTTTAACAAAAGTAAAGGGTATACTTGTAATGCTAAAAGTACCTGCATAAGTGTAAAACGTTTTTAGCAAGACAGTATTCGTACAAATTAAAGCAGAAGATTCTAATTGTGTGTGTGTGTGTGTGCGTGCATGCGTGTGCGTATGCGTGTGTGTGTGTGTGTGTGTGTGTGTGCGTGTGTACGTGTTTGGAGGGTGTGTGTTGGAATGTGCATGTGTGTTCCAGTAGTTTTTGTGGTGTAAATATTTTATTATTACAGGTGAGTAAAAATTGACCCAAAGGACAACCTTTGTACCCTAAATGTATACGGCCTTCATGAAAATTTGACGCCTGGATCATTTTTGACCTGTAAGTCAACAGGAGGATTTAAAAAAAACTAAAACATAAAAATTAAAGCACTCACACCTTTATAGAGTATAGAGTGTTTTACTTGCCATGATTACCGGCAAATACTCTCACCAGCAGCACTGCATGATCCCTGTATCTCCAATCTGCCCAGACGCATGAATCCAGTCATGTGGACCCTTGATTGATACTCATTTGCTCACTCAGACGCAAAACCACAGACAATAATATGACTCTTTGTTCCTCCAAGTCTATTTAAGTATTGTGCTGCTGGCTGATTTTCGGGTGTCAGGAGTGTGGCCTTGTTTTGGCAGCAGTTATACAGTGCACATGCTAACAAATTCATGCGCAAGCCCAAAAAACCTGAAGTGATGGCCTATTTCTGAGGCACAATGGCATACAGAGATCTGCATTGTTTTGCTGCATTATCAGCAGGTCACACTTCTGCTATTAAGCATGTCAGGAGGACAACAACCAGAAGACGATACCGATTTCCACTGCACCCTTTCTCTGCAATCATCTAGAGATTTTGGACAGTGGGGTCCAAAATTATGAAGGTGGTCGTACATCACGCCACATCCCGTCGCTATCTATATGTTACTAAGCAACGCAAACAGATGGCAAATAATGTGTTTCTGACCACTGATCTGGATCTTCCTGTCCTCTGCAAGCCTTTTCTTTTATCCTCCACCTGACTGGGCACCATTGCCATGCCACTTTCCAAAAATGTGCTTGTTTAAACTGAATTTGCACCTTATTACTGTCCAGTATCTGTCAGAGAGCGACATGCTTAACCAGAAATGTTTGGGCTTTCCAAAAAACTTTCCATTGTCGGTTGACATGGAAACTGAAAATAAGTTGTCCTTTTAAAAAAGAAAAAAAAAAGACATGAACACTGACACAGAAGACAGGACAGATATGGTATGTGTTGGGTGTGTTTCTCTTTTTTTCTCCCAGTATTAATATTGTGATTACAGAAATATTATTATTGTTAGTATCTTCATTATGAATGATAACATTGTTGCCATCACAGAATAATATAATATAATATAATATAATATAATATAATATAATATAATATAATATAATATAATATAACATAATATAATATAGGGCGTCACGGTGGCGCAGTGGGTAGCACGTTCGCCTCACAGCAAGAAGGTCGCTGGTTCGAGCCTCAGCTAGGTCAGTTGGCGTTTCTGTGTGGAGTTTGCATGTTCTCCCCGTGTTCGCGTGGGTTTCCTCCGGGTGCTCCGGTTTCCCCCACAAGTCCAAAAACATGTGGTATAGGTGAATTGGGTTGGATAAATTGTCCGTAGTGTATGTGTGTGAATGAGTGTGTGTATGGATGTTTCCCAGTGGGTTGCAGCTGGAAGGGCATCCGCTGCGTAAAACATATGGATAAGTTGGCGGTTCATTCCGCTGTGGCGACCCCAGATTAATAAAGGGACTAAGCCGAAAAGAAAATGAATGAATGAATGAATGAATAATATAATATAATATAATATAATATAATATAATATAATATAATATAATATAATATAATATAATATAATATAATATAGGGCGGTGGCGCAGTGGGTAGCGCTGTCGCCTCACAACAAGAAGGTCGCTGTTTCGAGCCTCGGCTGGGTCAGTTGGCATTTCTGTGTGGAGTTTGCATGTTCTCCCCGTGTTCGTGTGGGTTTCCTCTGGGTGCTCCGGTTTCCCCCACAAGTCCAAAGACATGCGGTATAGGTGAATTGGGTAAGCTAAAATTGGCCATAGTGTATGTGTGTGAATGGGAGTTTATGAGTGTTTCCCAGTGATGGGTTGCAGCTGGAAGGGCATCCGCTGCGTAAAACATATGCTGGATAAGTTGGCGGTTCATTCCGCTGTGGCGACCCCAGATTAATAAAAGGACTAAGCCGAAAAGAAAATGAATGAATGAATGAATGAATGAAAATATTGTTCACACTAAGAAAATGTGTTCTTTAAAATGTTCTTTACTTTCTTTTATAACTCTGCTGCAAAAACACTTTTGGAAGCTTTATTTTTAAGAGAATAACTGTGTTTATGTTAAACAGTTGATACAAAAGTAATAAAACTAACTTAATAAATGAAATAAAAACACTTTAATATTAAAACAAAAATTAATATTAAATAAACAACACTTATTCAAGCTAATTTCAATCACAATTAGCATAAATGTGTCAGTATAGTCCACATTTCTGTCAAAATAAGAAATAAATTTCATTATTATAATTAAAATATTCTAATATTTTAATCATATTTAATTGGAATTAATTAATCTCCTGAAAACTAAGTAAAATATCAAGACTAAAGATTTAAATTCTGATTATTTTATTAAAGATAACATATATTAACTTATATTCATTCATTCATTTTCCTTCGGCTTAGTCCCTTTATTCATCAGGGGTCGCCACTGCAGAATGAACCGCCAACTTATCCAGCATTTGTTTTACACAGAGGATGTCCTTCCAGTTGCAACCCAGTACTGGGAAACATCCATACACACTCATCCACACACATACACTACGGACAATTTAGTTTATTCAATTCACTTGTATCGCCTGTCCGGAGGAAACCCACGCGAACACGGGCAGAACATGCAAACTCCACACAGAAATGCCAACTGACCCAGCCGGGACTCGAACCAGCGACCTTCTTGCTGTGAGGTGACAGTGCTTACCACTGAGTCACCATGTCACCCATATTAACTTATATTATAAATAATAATTATATTATTTTTACAAGGTTATATGAAAACTATATAAATCACTTCAACGTTATCAAAGTTAGTTTTAGAGGAGCTTAGACAAAGGAGAAAATGCATTTTGCATATTAGGGAAATAAATAGCCATCATTAGTCAAAATGAATATGCGAATCATTTAATTTGATTTAGATAAATATGTCTCAGGGAATACATACCCATCATTTGTTGAAAATTGCTTAAATAATACCTGTATTTTGGCTTAAAAGTGGGTGTTCCATTGGTCTAATTGACTAATTATTGTGTTACGTGACTGTGCTCTATTTCAGCTTGATAAATCCCTCTTCTTGTTATTCCGGACAAAAATCCAACTCGATATTCTGTGAATAATTTAAAATGGCCCAGTTATTAAATTGAATTACGCCTAACCCCGTACAAGCAAATCAAATTCAGATTTGTTATTTCAGATGAGTCTTGTCATATTTATGTAAACAGACCGAGAGCAGTCTTCCATTAACCTCCAGTTTTAGACACTGTTGTTATTTCAAGTCGTTAATGCATCTTTTCCCAATACATTTTATGGAAATGAAGTGCACTGTTCTTTACTTGTGTGTCTGTATGTGTGTGCTTCAGAACACTAGATTTATAAGCACATTCGAAAATGAAATATATTGGACACAATCTCCAAAGTAAGGAAGATGAAAAGCCCTCCAGAAAAAAATTGAGCAGGCATGTTTACTGCCGAGAGCTGATGAGGTGAAATACTGAAATCCTGACTGACCTCAGTATGGAAGAGCCTTGGCAGTTGCTGGTATTAACGCCCATGCTGCAGCACGCTGAATTACAGCCAGTGTCAAATAGAAGTTTCTGTGTGGCACACTGTCATACAGCCATCTCACTACAGCAGAGGATGTGACAGTAATGTTTTTACAGTATATGTGTGCTGAATATACACTCATTAGTCACTTTATTGGGTACACCTGTTCAATTGCTTGTTAGTCTAACTAAATAATCTGCCAATCACTTTGCAGAAATTCAATGCACCTACACAGCAAAACCCCCAGTGTTAAATTAAGAGCCCAAGCAGAGCAAACGCTGTTCAACACAATGGTGATTTCTAACTAAACAAGTATTTTCAATAAATCTCTCAAAGGACAAAGTCAAACAGGAGTGCATTTCCCAAAACCATAGCTAGCCAACTAAGATCGTCGTTACAAACACAGTTTTGCGATTGTGTTTCCCCAATCCATTGTTCCAAGTAGGGATTTCAAGATATTCTCTTGGTTCTGAGTTGCATGTTCTGTCTGTAATGTTTCTATGTTTGTCCTGTGTCTGAGCACATGGCTCAGTCTTTGTTTGTGTCTGCCATGCGCTTCTCTGTTCCTTCCTCATTTACCATTATAACACTCCCTTGTTTAGCCCTTATCTAGTCCTTAATATAACTGTCTTCACCTGGCCTTCATGTGCTTTCCTATCTTTATATTGTGCTCTTTACCCTCATGTCTTTGCAAGTTCATGGTGTGTGTTTGTGAGTTTGTGTTTTCGTGCTTTGTGCTTTGTCTCTGAGCTTCAAGAATGTTCTCCACCTTGTCCAATTTTTCGTTTTGTTATCCGGGTTGTAGTTATCATATTTATTATATTGATTTTCTGGTTTGCGTCACTAAAAAAAATATATAATTTTTTTCATTCATTCATTTTCCTTCGGCTTAGTCCCATAGCCACAGACGAATGAACCGCCAACTATTCTGCATATGTTTTAGTATTGGGAAACATCCATACACACTCATTCACTACAGCCAATTTAGTTCATCCAACTCACCTATATGTGTTTGGACTGTGGGGGAAACCAGAGCACCCGGACGAAACCCACACAAACATGGGGAGAACAAGCAAAGTCCACACAGAAATGCCAACTGGCCCAGCCAGGACTCGAACCAGTGACCTTCTTGCTGTGAGGCGACAGTGCTAACCACCAAGCCACCGTGAAGTTTGATCTTTTTATAGTTTTGTTTTATTTTAACTCTAGTCTTAACTCTAGTGTATTGCTTTTACCTTTTCTAGCTTTCTGTTTTATTTTTCCCGTCTGTCTATGTGTTGTTGTGTGTTTGTCTTGTCTTTGTGTTTCCCTCACCTGCCACCTGTGACTCCCTGGATGGTATCCTCTGCCTGACTGAGACTGGTACATAGTCCACAACCTTCTTTTGACTGTGCTCTGCTGTGCCTCATTCAAGGCCTTCCCACCTCTAGTCTGCCCTGGACTCTCCCTGGACAGTCTCCATGCCTATAACCATCTGTGGCTGTCATCCACGCCAACCAGGGCTCCCCTGCACTTCCCACCATCACCTGTTGGACTGTTAATCACCTAACCCCTGTGTCCCGTTTTGTCTGTCAATAAAACCCCCTTAATCTCATTCTGCATTTGGGTCATCCTTCCAGTGTTGTGACAGATATTAGATTTTCACATCGCAATTATTGTGGTGAAAAGGATTCACAGTATCAATATATTGTTATATCTACAGAATCAGTATTTTTTTCTTTTTTACCCACCAAACAGAGAACACTGATAAACATGCATTTTCACTTGTTTTTTTTTTTCATCAGGATGGAAATACACTTTGCAGGACTGTGGGTCCCCAGGAGCAAAGTTCAAGACCTCTGGGTAACACTTTACACTTTGCAATAACAGTACATGAATAAAGATGTACTAATATGTAAACAAAATGTTATTTTATTATGAACTAATGATGAGGTAAGGCATGAATCATGAACTAACTTTAACTACAACATGAATTCATATGTGGCTACCTTAATTAATTGTTAGTACATGTTTATTAATTAATGTATTAATTTACATTAACATGAACTCATGACCTGTTAATGTGTGTTTTGTTATTACTTTATTTGGAGGGGCATATTATAATTAACTCATTCTTAAGGCTGATTTATACTTCTGTGTCGAGCGCATGCATATGGTCCAGCACAGCCTTCGTGTGGTCGCATACCCCTCGCCGTGGCTGACACCGACACTGACGCGCACCTCTCAAAAAATGTAACCACGTCGCAACGACGCATAGCGCAAGCTCTATGATTGGTCGGCTTGGTAGCAGTGACAAGTGTGGGCGGTGCTGAGAGCTGCGAGTCCGATGGAGCGAGTTTTTACAAGTGTCGAGTGCCGTGAAGGAGCTCCAGATGGAAACTTTTATTTTGTGTTTACCTTATGATTAAAGTTGTTGCACGTCCGCCCATTCCTGCCCCCTGAATGAGCGAGTTTTAGCTACTTTAAGGTAGCATTCAGAAAAAACAAAACACCCGCAAAGAAACTTGATACAGAGGAACATAAAAACCTACTGCCAGCTAGCATTTCAGAAGTGTTATTGCAGAACAAGGCAAACAGCACGCAGAAGTATAAATGCACAACTACGAACAAGACATGCCTCATGGGTCACGCCAATCACTTGAGCAGAAGTATAAATCAGCCTTTAACTACTCATGAACTCCTGTGTTTAAACATTTATGCACGCCCATCTAGTGCACGCTCCTCTAGTGAGTGTTTAAGTTGAAAAACAATAGAAAAGTGTTCTGTCTACATCAAAATGAACAGTTTAATTACAGGAGTTCATGAGTAGTATATTTATAAGCATATTTATAATGGAAAGCTAATTGATCTAGTCTTTATCATTGTATATAACAATATAGAATAAAAAAAATCTCTCAAATTCCGAGATATGAAACGACATCTGGTCACAAAAAAAATATGATATTTCAAACACTCGACTGATGATATGAAGTGAATTTAGAGTGCAATTATGTCAGTAAATCGCTGTTAGTAAACAGACTCATCAATGCAAAACTGTATTGCACACATACTACAGAAAAATATTAACATCTTAATGAATGAAATAATAGAAACTTGATCCTCTTTTCTAAGCAGAGTGGGTCTGTTTGCTTAATGCTTTTATTCTGTGCCGATGCAGGCCAGTCAGCACTGAAACGGACTTTAATTTTCCATGGTGATACTGATAATGAGAGCCTTTGGAATGCAATACAAATGCGTCAGTCTTTGCTTTGGTAACATAAGTGTAATGTAAACTGCAATATGGACAATGATCAAATATTAAAATTTTCTGAAATTTACTTCATTGAATAAACAAAAAAATATAAATAAATAAATAGACACACACGCACGCACACACGCGCACACACACACACACACACACACACACACACACACACACACACACACAGCATGATTTACTCTTATTATGTAAAATAATCATAGTTCATTTGTAAAAAAATTTTTTTTTAAATATTAATATTAAAAAATTAAAACACAATGGTAGAGAGGTTTATTTAAGCACTCTCTGTATTAAGATGTTGAGCTATCTAATATAGTGAGAACGGGGAAACAATGATGTCTGAGGTTCAGGGTATGGCCATTTCCATATACTGATCTCTTATTTTTTGACTATGACTATGTACCAAGATTTTCTTTATAGGGCACCTTTAAGTGAATTTGAATGTGGCATAGTTGGTGTGAGATGTTTGGTTTGAGTATTTCAAAAACTGATGATATGCTGGGATCTATCCAGATTTATCCAAATATCCAGTGAGCGGCAGTTTTTTTATGTGAAAATGTCTTATTGATGGCAGAGGTCAGAGGGAAATGACCAGATTGGAAGAGCATCTCTGATCACAACACATTTAGCCTTGAAGCACATGAGCTACAGCAACAGAAGAAGAGCACACCAGCGATACTCTTGTCTGCTAACAACAGCAAACTGAGGCTACAATTCACACCAGTTTACCAAAACTGGACTATAAAAGATTTTAAAAAGTTAGCCTGTTCTTAATTTCAGCTTTGACATTTGAGTAGTATGGTTAGAATTTGGTGTAAACAAAATGAAAGCATAAAGCTGCATCAATGGTTCCGGCTGCTGGTGGTGTAAAGGATATCGTTTTTTTTGGCACACTTTTTAGCCCTTTACTATCAACTGAGCATCACTGAAACCCCACAGCCAACCTGAATATTGTTTTTGTCACAGCGGATTCATCCTGTGATGCTACTTCGAGCAGTATATTGTGCCATGTCACAAAGCTGAAATCATCTCAAACTGGTTTCTAGAAAGTAACAATTGGTTCACAATACTCAAATGGCCTCTAGTCACCAAATCTCAATCCAACAAAGCACTTTTGGGATGTGCCGAAATACAATATGAACTTAATTTTAAAAGTACTTTTTTGTATTTTATTTCTTTTTCTGAACATGAACTGTAATCTATAGGCTGTGAATGAGGCAATTATAATCAGTGGCTCTAATGAAATTGGTGACAGTGAGGTTTATGTTTAAAAGCCTGTGCATAAACTAATAATGAATGATTGCTGCCACTGTCCTAATTGTGAAGAAACCATGGGGTTTGTTGAGTGTTTGGCATTAACGCAAGCATATCTGGGTTGCATCTGGTCAAAAGAGATTTAACTGAATATGGGTCATGTAACTCAATGATAATCATAGCCAAATCCAATTTCATACATCTGAAACTCCATCAATTGGCATAAATGATCATTCGGAATGAATGTGCTGTGAATGAAATGAATGTGAAAGCCAATGGTCTCCAAAAGCGTAATGGCCAAAACTTTCTTCACAATATATTCTTAGTTGCAGAAAGTAATAATGCAGCGTATTTCCTGAAGATTACATGGTTCTTAACCTTTTTTGCCCCCAAAGCCCCCATACGGAAATATTCCAGAGGCCCACACAAGACTCTGACCTCAGAAAAAAAGATTCAAAACAGCTTTTGCCATTGTATTACTCCAATTCAACAGTAACATATATAAAACCTCTTTTGCAACACTATATATCATCATATGACAAAGGTGCTATCTTGCACCTTTAAAGATAGCTTTATAACACTTAATTCTTTGATGATGATTATGAGCTAATGAACAACTTTAGAGCTATTTTTAAAATCTGATCACTGTTGGTGACACCAAATACAGGTTTAAACACATTCTGTGCTTGTCCATTTCCACATTTACTGTTGAAAATGCATTAAAATGGATGGCTTTCAAATGTTTTATTTCATTTTTGGAAAGTCTTTACATTAATGACCTATTAGTTGACACTGGTTAAAGCTTTAACTAACCATAACTGCAATTCAATGACCATCATAGCCATAACCAAGTCTAAAACATGGTCAACTGACATAACTGATCATTTGGAATGAATTTGCTGCATGTATGGGCTCCAAATAATACAGCATATTTCCTGAAGATAGCTCTTAACCTTTTGGCCCACCAGGCCCCCATAAGAAAATATTCCAGGGCCCCACACAAGACTTCTTGACCTCTGAAAAGCAAAAAGAGATTAAAAACAGCTTTGGCCTTTGTCTTACATTCCAATTCACATAAGAAAAAAAAATGGTTCACATTATATGACACCTTATGACAAAGGTGCTCTATTATAACTTTAAAGATAGCACTTAATGTTGTTTCCCTATGAATATAAGCTATTAAACAACTTTTTTTTAAAACCTGATCACAGTTGGTGACACCAAATACAGGCTTAAACAGGTTCTAATAAATTGTGTGCTTGTCCACTTTTATTTTTGTCCACCATTTGCAGATATATTTGAAAATGCATTAGATTGGACTGCTTTTATTGTGCAAAAGCTTATGGTCAAATGCTCTATTTCATTTTTCTTCAGCTTAGTCCTCTATTTATCAGGGGTCACCACAGCGGAATGAACCGCCAACTATTCCAGGATATGTTTTATGCAGCGGATGCCCTTCCAGCCGCAACCCAGTATCAGTACTGCATACACCCATACACTCTCACATTCATACATTATGGCCAATTTAGTTGACCCAATTCACCTATAGCACATGTCTTTGGACTGAGGGGGAATCCTGAGCACCCAGATGAAACCCACAGCAGCATTGTATACACTGTTCATTAATATTTGTTAGTATACTGTTGTTTATATCCGTTTTGCTTTAGATACATTTTTTTAGTTCATGTAGGCTTGATCAATATAAGATCCAAAATTGGATTTGATTTTTAAATATTTAAGACATTTTTTTTTGTTTTTAGTGAATAATTAACTTATTAAAAACATATTGTATATCTTATTGTTTTAAGCACAACATCAAAAAAACAACAACTGTCTGAATATTTATTCAACTTCTAATAAGGGCATATTTAACTATACATGTTAAGATTTTTCATAAAGCTACCACACTTTCTGAACAATAGCACAAATTCATAATAAAGTTGTTGCTTTTAGACATCAATGCTAAGGTGTGAAAATTAAGATATTGTGTAAAAATGGGGACAATGTGTTAGTGTAAGATGAAATGTATGCCAAAAAAAAATGCTAGACAATTGTTGAAAGTGCTTGCAGCGATCAGTAAAAGAGAAATAAAGAGAGCAAAAGCAGGCTGAAAGAGCTGAGCGCAGTGGCTGGAGTGGATTAAAGACGACTAATGTCAAGAGTTCTGTTGAAACTGACCCGTATTGAGTGGTGGGGGGAAAAACATCACTTTAAAAAGTAGCATCTGAAAGCATGTCTGCTGTTTGGTGGGAGGTGTGAGAGTGGCTGATCTAGATGTGTGAAAATGGTTTGCACTCGGAAAGACCAAGATAAAGAGTTCTGGGCAGAATTTAAAGCACATGTGGCGCAATAGCTCGCACTGACCGTGCCTCTGGAGACCACCACTACATCCCGGAAGAGATGATATTGGCTGGCTTGTAAAAATATTAGTACTCTTGTGAAAAAGGAAAAAAAAACAGGAATCAGGAAATGGAGGATTAAGGATGAGTTTTCAGAATGATGTATATCTGTTAACCTAGCAGTAAAAATAAGTAAATTTTACTCTGGTAAAAGTCTTTTTTGAAAAAGTTAAGCAAATTCAATAACTTATTATATTACTGTAGATCAAACTATTCCATTTAGTTTCAACTACACAACCACACAATTTATTTAAGAGGGTTGTAGTTTAATTTAATATTTTAAGTAAAAGCAAATAATATTTTTAAATAAAAGTATATTGATGTATAAATTAAACAAGTCAATCAATAAATATATTTTAGTTTTATTTAGTTTCTTTAGTAGTAGTACTTGTTTAAATCAAAAGTATGACACGATAAAAACATTTTCTATTAAACTGAATATACAGTCATGTGAGAAAAAGTTTATTTTTTTGCATGTTTGTCACACTTTAATGTTTCAGATCATCAAACAAATGCAAGTATTAGTCAAAGACAACACAGCAAACACTTTTTCACATAGGGCTTTGTCGTTTTGTTTTCCCTTAATAGTAAAAACCTTCAATTCAAAACTGCATGTGTTTATTTGTGTTATCTTTGACTAATATTTAAATTAGTTTGATGATCTGTAACATTAAAATGTGACAAACATGTAAAAAATTATAATAAAAAAATTAATAAAATAAAAATAACAATAATTTCTAAGCTACAAGCCACTGTCTTTATTATTATTAGAATGAATTTAAAGATTATGTTAACAAGTGCCAGTTTAGAAAATCAAGCAGCATTACAGATTGCTTTTGGAACTGGAATTAAATTAAAATCTCATTCATTATATGCCAATAGTTGCATCCAGTTCCAAGTTAAAAATAAGATAATGAAATTCACCAAAGGGTGTGTAAACAACTTCAAAAACAACATTACAATTTCCTTTTTGGGTTGAGTTTTTTCGTATGGTACATGAATAAAAGTTTGAAGTTTGCTGAAGTTTGTTATTGTTCCTAATTATTTGACTTTGGGTAAGTTTTCTACAACATTTCATGCTCCTGACTGCAATGACATACGTTTTACTATGGAAGTTTTTAAAATCAGTGACTGAACAGCTGTATTTTGAAAAATCAATTACCATAAATTTGAGAATCAGAATACAGGGCACAGGTAAAAAACACTACGCATGTTTATTCACAATGAAAAAGGAGTACAGATATTAGATAAGTTACAGGTGTATCTGTAACAATTACGAGCAATTGCAGTTCTCATAAACCTTTTATTAAACAAATTGCAAACGGTTATACTATTATTTTATATTTGTATTTGTATGTTTTCATATCATAAGCGTTTTTATTGCCTCTACGATGAATTTAAGTGGATGCTTTAGATTGCCACGAGAGAGAACATGTCTGACATTGCTTTCACACAGGGCCTTGAGCTTATCACATAAAATAAGAGTATTAATATTTACAAATGAAGTAGATTAATTAATTAGCAATTATGAATTTCACATTTTACAAAAGGAATATGTATTTAAAATATTTAAACAAGACATTTTAAAGTGAAACTCCTTAAAGGGCAGCACAGTTTTTGTTTTGGAATGTACACATGCTCATTAATCTCATTTTTGTGTACAGACCTTTCAAAACAGGATATGCAATTTTTTGATTTGTTATTCAGAAAACAAGTAAATCATTATGTGTCCATGTACATTACATGTTAATGTAAGTTAAAAGTATAGCTACTGTATAATCAAAACAACTAAAAAGTATTCCCTTCCGAGGAAGCAAAAGAAAATTATATACTAGTTCGATAACAATCATGTAGAAGTACAAAATCCTAGCTTTAAGCCTAAACTTATAGACTTATTCAATGTAAACTTATCCCTTACTTCTGATTGGCTGATTGGAATGTTGTTCCAGGATCAACACAGATTTTGATCCAGGAACATGTCCTACTTGGTGAAATCACACTAACCATAGAGGTGCAGAACTTATGGCGGCTTTATTACCAACTTTAACAATAATAAGAATCCCTTTGCATTTGGTGTGAAGTCAGCATTAAAAGTATGTTTGCATGCTAATGTCACTGACTATTGTTTTTATTGTTTTTATATTTAACATGTGGACTGGGAAGATGTGTGACATAATTTAAACAGAAACATGAAGACAGGGTGGGACATGGGGTGGCTCCTCTCCCTTTAAAAACAGCCAATAGCATTTGTTTTTTCACAGCTCTGCCAGTGCTTGAATTTAAGCACATTTAGCAATCATGTCTTGAAGGGGGTGGGAGACATCAGATACTAGAGAGCATTTGATTGGTCAGAAACTGAAGTATGAGGTGACATCAAAAACATTGTTGACCCATTAAGGCGAAAGTGACAAACTGCAAGTTTTGTATGTTTATATCCACTAAATGCACATTTTTGCCTTTATTTTGTAGCACACTAGCTTAGATATCCTTAAGGCTAGCATACTGATACTAACATGTTAAAAAAAAACATTATTTTCATTTCACGTGGACTTAAACTGTAAACATATCCGACATTTCTGATTGGCTGACTAAAATGTTTATCCAGTTTGAACATCGATGGGAACAATCCAGGAACATGTACTACTTGGTGAAATCACACTAACTCCATTTAGTAGCACTCATATCGGCAATTTAAAAATATAGATATGTTTTGCAAAAATCCCATTTACTGTATGTGCTTCTGACAAAATGACACACACTTTTCAGCGCCACTCATTGGACATTTAACTTTTAAAACAACTAATGATTTTTGAAGAAGAAAAAAAAAAAGCGAGCCACAAGTCTGGCTTAGGGATTTGAATTATTGGAGGCAATTAAAAACTGTATCACAATTATATGCAGCAGTAGTGCGTGATACTGAGCTCAGATCTGTTGTATCCCAGCGCAGCCTGTTTCTAATGCATTGCTCATTACAGCATATGCTGAAGAGCCTCTCCTATCTGCTCATTTCTTTGTGTGGAAATTAAAAACGTGACTCTTAAGTGCTTCCTGGCTTCTTCATGCCACAAAATCTAAATGCATCTCTTAATAGATTACTTCTCTTCTTTTTTTGTGTCCTCTCCTTTTACCATATGTCCTACTCTCTCTTCCTCTATTTTATCCTGTGTCATGTCCCAGAGAGGCACTTCTGAAATTAGGCTAGCATTTGCTTTCTACATGTTACTTCCTGTTTTATTCTCTGCATCTTCTTGTCTATAAATCTGTTTGCACTCACTCTCTTTTTTCTCTCTCTCTCTCTTCAGTAAATCCGTTTCCAGTTGCGAAGATATGATTGCATCAACAAAAGCACTTCTGGGAATTTTACATATACACATGAGACTCTCTGTCATTTGTAATTTGTAGTCGCTTTTAGTAATTTGCTCTGAAAAGAATAAAAGCAGTTATCAGCGAATATGTTTACCAGTTGTGTTATTTGTTCCTGTTGAAAATGGCACGGTGGGGTGTATATCACTTGCTTTGCTAAACTGCAATCTATAAAAGCATTTTGTAGAGTTTAATTAAACTTTTTAGTCCCTTGTCAGTTCTGATTTGCATTAAGAAAATGATAATGAATTAAACTGGCTTTTAAAAAAAAAAAAAAAAAGGCCTGAACTGAGCATTGCATACAAAATAATCCATTCTGCCCTTTTTTGCCCTTTATAAAAATATTACAAGCAGTTTAAAAAAAATTAAAATTTTAAGGTCAGTGTTATTATCCTGCTAAAATTCATTGATTGATTGGCCACAGAACCAACTACTGTTTTCTGATAAATTATCCACTGTTGTCCGGTAGCCTTTTTTATTATTATTATTTTTTATTATTCCAGCCATATTAAAAGAAATAATACGTTCATTCATTCATTTTCCTTTGGCTAAGTCCCTGATTTTTCAGGGGTCACCACAGCGGAATGAACCAGCAATTACTCTGGTATATGTTTTACGCAGTGGATGCCCTTCCAGCCACAACTCAGCACCTTGCTGTAAAACACCTAAACACTCTCTCATTCAGACAAGCACATTCACACACACACACACATGCACGCACGCACGCACGCACCGGGTTGAATGCCGGGTTGTGACTGGGGCCAGCGTGACTTAAGGCCAGGCTAGGAACGGAAGCCGGGCTGGGACAGACGGGACTAGAAGCTGGGCTGGGACTGGAAATGGCGAGACTGGAAGCCAGGCTGGGAATGGAAATGGTGAGACTGGGAGCTGGGCTTGAACTGGAAACGACAGGGCTGGAAGGCAGACTGGGACCAGCATGACAGGGAGCTTGGGCGGTGGCGACAGGACTAGGAGATGGACTGAAATGTCAGGGCAAGGAGCTTGGGATGTGGTGACAGAGCTAGGAACTGGACTGGTGCTGGCAGGGCTAGGAGCTATGGGGCAAAAGCCATCACTGGCAGGCACTCTGGTAAACTAAAATGTATACTGGACTGGGATCAGGGAATGGAGCAGACACTGAACTTGACTCAGGGACTGAAACAGACACAGGACTGAACTCAGGAACTGAAATAGACACATAATTAGACTTGGGGACCAAGGATGACCATGGTGGGTGCTCAGGATAGGCCCTTGAGTCAACAAAACTCTCCTGGTCAGCAGGATGTTGATCTGGGCCAAAGCCTGTAATGCCATTCGGAAATGCTGCACCAGGATTTGGGCCTGACTCCACAGAACCCTCCAGGACTGTAGACTAAGGATTGGGGCGTGAGTCATCAATGCCTCTGGAGCAGGCTAGATGCAAAGAATAAATCTTCACAGTAAGTTAAATTAGTTTAATTTACCCTGCTTTCATGCGAGTCAGGGCTAAATTCAGTCAGAATAACTTAAAAAAGTCCTGGCTAAATCCTTTATCTTGCTTTTGTACAATACCCCTCTGGTGACACATTGAGGTCTTATTAAGCGAAACAAACAATATGTGAAAGAAACAGTATTATTTACAACATTATTACCTAAAATGTTAAAACAGCAGCTATAATGTTCGGTTTTAAAACTAAAAATCAATATACTATAAAAGCTGATTCACCAGTTCTGAAACACACAGGGGTCTCTTTTTTAATAATCTAAGTGCATGGACTAAAGTGCACAGTGTAGTTGCACTTAATGCATGTCTAAAACTTAGGGTTCCCACTTTAAGCCAAATATCAAATGCTCTGATTTTCACTGAATAAAAAGCCAAATTTTCATGACATCTAATGAATGAAAAAGAAAAACAGGTCACTATTGCGCTTATATTATTGGATAGCATTAAAATAATCTTTTTAAAATGTTGTGTGGCTCAAAAATCATTTTGCATGACTTTAAGAACAACTACAAGAACAATAATGGGCAATTTACCTGTTGTTGTTTTTTTTTCTGAGATACTGTTTGAGTGGATGTGAATGGCTGTCTTTCTCATATTTGATAGCTCACTAGCAGTTTTACAGATGTACATTCAGCTTTTGTATCACTCAACCTTTAAAGTGGTCATTTAAAAAATTATGTGATCTTAAAAATTATGTTATCATGACATGTTAGCCTTAATTAAAAGGTACAGTCTGATGACTCCATCTAACTTCAGTCACTGCAAGTTGATGAGGGCAAAAGTAATAAAATGATCTGGGAAAATAGCCTAACCATAATAAAAGGCGTAATAAACAGCATGATGAAAAAATAGCATGATAAAAAATATATAAAGAAAAAATCAATTTTGATAAATGAAAACTACAATTTAAAGTGACAAACAAAATCTCTGATATTCCATGACTTAGACAAAAATATATAAAAAATTTCCAGACTTTCAATGTCTGAAATAGAGCATTTTAAATCTCCATTAAGTGGAATCCACTTTTGCTCTTTAAGAACGGGAAAAATAGTTGTCATGCCCATCGCACAATCTAAAAGGGTTGTCCTTATTCCCTTAATGAGCTATGGGTGTGTTTTAAGAATAACATGCATTAAATCAATCAGTCTCATCTCCCATTATTTAAGAGAGATTTGTGGTTGTGTCATACTTACTTACTTACTCCCAGGGCCATTTTATATTGAAGTTGATATTAACCGCACCATATTGATGTTAGTTTTTTTTATCAGGTGGGTTGTTAGCCCAATGCTCAACCCCCAACCTGGAGGACCAGGACATACACACATACACTACAGACAATTTAGGTTACCCAATTCACCTACAGCACATGTCTTTGGACTGTGGGGGAAACCGGAGCACCCGGAGGAAACCCACGCGAACATGGGGAGAACATGTAAACTCCACACAGAAATGCCAACTGACCCAGCCAGGGCTCGAACCTTCTTGCTGTGAGGCGACAGCGCTACCCACTGTGCCACCGTGTTGCTGGTTGCACCATGGTAGATTTATTATTTACATGCCGGACTTTGTAAGTTGAAAAACTGAATGCATCACTAACAAGGAACAGATCTGCTCATCAAGCAGACCATCTATACAGAACGAGTCGGATGTATGGGAGGAGGTAGTGGTTTTTATATTTATGTAGACAATAATAAGCTTTTATATTTTAATCCTTCAATTTTTCATATTTGAAGATGTACTGTATGTATGACCCTTTGTGTGTATTATGCAATGTGTACGAGTGTTGTTGACCTGCTTACATGCGCATATCCCTAACTCGTTCTTCGAATAACAAAAATAAAACTGCGCCACTGACTTTAGACCTGCTTTTAGTTGTTTTAGTCTATTTCAGTTGCCTCAAAATAGCCAATTTAAACAACATGCTACAGGACATGACAATGATACCTAAACTAACAAAAAACATCTCCGTCGCGCCTTGCATTGCACCAGGTGTAGTATGATAGGGTCTAGTATGTCTGTTTATGTGAAGGACACTGACACAGACTATGCTAAAGAGCTTGAAGTTCATCTAACAGTTCATTACCGATTGCCTTCAGGAGTCAAACAAGACACCTGACAAGACAGTTTGATGAATAGAGGCATTTCATATACATTGTTCATGAACAGGACATTATTCATCAGGATGATGCTGAACACTGCTGCTCAAATGATTGCTGTCGTTATGAACTAAGCTGAAAAATATTACACACAAAGCAGGAGAGACAAGGACTGGATCTGTAACGACTTCACGAATACCATTAGTTTTTTTATTAGCAGCTCAGTCCAAACTGACAGTAGACAAGCTGGATCAAAAAATAAGTTAATGCGTATTTGGTTCACACATTTTCCTCTGGGTGGCTTAATATGAGGATTATTTTGAGGGCCTTATTATTTCTGCAGCACAGAAAATCTGGAGTGAACCACAGACTCCAGGAATGTGCATTACACTGTAAAAAAAGTATTTGTAAATTGACAGTTTTTTGTATTTTCAATTATTTATGATTTGCATTGCATTATGGGACCTTTATCTTTCCTTGAAGTTTGAAAAATTGACTTTTATTGACATTTTTAATAGTTTGAAGTGAAGTTGAAGAGATATTATTTGAAGATATATTGTCTGGGTTGGTGTTTCAAGTCAAGTCAAGTCAAGTTTATTTATATAGCGCTTTTCACAATGTAGATTGTGTCAAAGCAGCTTAACATAGTTCTAGTAAAGTCCAGATTTCAGAGTTGAAGTTCAGTTTAGTTTAGTTCAGTGTGGTTTAAATTTCACTGCTGAAAGTTCAAACACTGTAGAGCAAATCCACCAAAGCACAGCTCCACAAGTCCTGATCCGAGCAAGCCAGTGGCGAGGAAAAAAAAACTTCACCAATTGACGAAGTGAAGGGGGAAAAAAAACCTTGAGAGAAACTAGGCTCTGTTAGGCACGACCATTTTTCATCTGGCCAAACTTCCTGTTCAGAGCTGCAGTCTAGGCGCTGGAGGCTGAAGAAGCTGGACGTCCATTGTGGAGAAGCTGCAGGTGTGAGTAGGGCACCGGCAAGCGGTCAGGTTGGCCCGCAGGATCAATGTGGGGACTCGTTTATCACAGTGGTCATTCAGGAATCAGTCTCATGCACTCCATTTCTCCATGACGACAACAGCATCAGCTCGGGATACGACCTGGTCCAGGATTATGGATACCTTGGGATCATCTCTTCACAGGTCTTGGATCGCATCAATGACGCTGCATATTCTCTAGGGACCTCGGAATGAGTATCCCCAGGTGGAAATAGAGAATAGTTAGCGTAGCTGCTGTTCATAGTGTATTTAAATGAGATGCAAAAATGTAGTGTTATAGATGAAAATAGCAGTAAATAAACAAACATAGAAACAAACATGTAAAGCATATGAGAGTTTCTAACACAATGTCTGGTGTATTGAGGAGTGTGTCCTGCAGGTGATGTCGAGCCAGCTCAACTGCGTGGAGCACATTCAAGCATCATACCGTTATGCGATGCATTGAGTGTATGTTTTACTAAAAAGATAGGTCTTTAATCTAGTTTTGAACTGAGTGAGTGTGTCTGAGCCTCAGACATTATCAGGAAGGCTATTCCAGAGTTTGGGAGCCATAAATGAGAAGGCTGGTGTTTCAGTACAAAAACCTTTACCAGGTAAGCTGCCAGTACATTTTCTATTATTTTACAAACTACTCTCTACACCTGTATATTATTTCTTATACAATATCTCATCTTAAACAACTAAAATGTCAATAAAAGTCACTCTGTTAAAACTGCAGAGTTGAATTTTCAAAATCAAAAGTGGACTGAGCAGAGATAATGGAATTCCCATAATGCAATTCACCACTAATTAATTAAATTAATTAGTCATTGATTATTCAAAGTTATGTAAACAATTGAAAACTATTCAGACATTTATTCATTCATTCATTCATTTTCCTTCGGTTTAGTCCCTTTATTTATCAGGGGTGAATGAACCGCCAACTTATCCAGCAGATGTTTTACGCAGCGGATGCCCTTCCAGCTGCAACCCAGTACTGGAAAACACCTATACACTCTCACATTTACACACATACACTACAGCCAATTTAGCTTATTCAATGCACCTATAGCACATGTCTTTGGATTGTGGGGGAAACCGGAGCACCCAGAACATGCACCCGGAAACCCACGCGAACATGGGGAGAACACGCAAACTCCACACAGAAACGCCAACTGACCCAGTTGGGGCTTGAACCAGCAACCTTTTTGCTGTGAGGCGACAGTGCTAACCACCGAGCCACCATGCCACACTATTCAGACAAATAAAACATAAATATGTACGAAAAATAACAATAAAAAGGAAAAATGCTAAAATTCATTCATTTTCTTTTCGACATAGTCCCTTTATTAATCTGGGGTCGCCACAGCGGAATGAACCGCCAACTTATCCAGCATATGTTTTACGCAGCGGATGCCCTTTTAGCTGCAACCCATCACTGGGAAACATCCATAAACACTCATTCACATACATACACTACGGACAATTTAGCTTGCCCAATTCACCTACACCACATGTCTTTGGACTTGTGGGGGAAACCGGAGCACCCGGAGGAAACCCACGCGAACACGGGGAGAACATGCAAACTCCACACAGAAATGCCAACTGACCCAGCCGAGGCTCGAACCAGCTTCTGCCGTGCAGCCCAATGCTAAAATTGTATTGCATAAATTTATATTTTCTTTTTATCACAGATTTTTAGACAATAACAATCTGCTAAAACAAAACTAAATTATACTGAATGTTATTTTCTATATTCTTCAAATAACTGTAGTTGTTCTAATTAAAGAGCCCCTATTATGGGTTTTTGAAAATGAACTTCCATGCAGTGTGTAACACAGCTCTAAGTGAAGTGAAATATCCAGCTAAGGCTTAAATTTGAAAGTGCACCGTGTTTAAAACTATTGATTCATCTATAAAAGAGTCGACTCATAGTGGTTCGAATGTATCGCCGTGGTAACGAGTCTTTAGCCGTGTCGGCGTGACGTCAATATGGAACTCAAGCCCCACCCATTTGTTGTGCGCGCAGACCCGGGAAAATTTAACCCCCCGGCCCCGCCCACAAACACTGTAGAAAGAAAAAGAGGAAGACAAACACTGTAGCAGATCCCGGTTGAATCATGTCGCGAAGACGCTGTGCTCTAAAGTGTGAGGGGAAAGTTAGTGTTATTTTCTCTACCCAAAGATGAGGCTGCGAAGAGTCAGTGGTTGAAGTTTGTTTTTGCAAAAATACCTCAGCATTATAGCCCCAGCCTTGTGCTGTGTTCCTGTCATTTTTCTGACGAGTGCTTCAGCAATCTACGCGGGGGATTCATCGGACGTTTGTTAAAGGAAGGATCAGAAAAGACTATTGATGTATGGGACTTTGTCAGAGCTTGCCAGGAACTTTACAGTACACGGATCAGTTTCTTCCTCCATTTCGCAAGTGTAATTGCGATTAAGTGTAAGTGCAATTAAAATGGTTGCCTCCTTGTTTTCTCTACCTTGCAAATTATATATTTAATTGTGTTTTGTTACTTGTAACCGCTTGTACTGTATCTGGTTAACTCTTTGTATTCTCATATCGCATCTAAAACCACGTTGAAAACGTGACGCCTGCCGCTTTGTTTAAGGATTTAAATGCCTTTGTGAGCTCGCGATCTACTGCCGCTTGTCGTTGCTACGGCCACCGTCAGCTGTTCCTACACACGTGCGGTGGTCAAGTTTCAAAATAGTTCAGCTTTTGCTATACTAATACTGAATGTTTGCTAATACTGAATGTGTGTCACTGTTTTTACTTACAGTTAAGAATATAGCAATATGCTGGTGTTAAACTGCATTGCTTTAATGCATTGGGCTCACACATACATCTGCACTCTGACTACTGGTTGATAAGCCATGCTGGGCATTTCTCTCTGTCTCACGCTGAACGCAGTCGACCAATCACAACAGACTGGGTCATCGGACCAATCAGCGCAGATTAGCATCGCGCTAAGGAGCGGTTTGGGAACAAATTAATCGCTGAACGAATCATATGGGAGTCGTTGGGATAATTAGGTAAAAATAAATGCATATTATAAGACAATGAAAGTGTTTTTTGACCTTGCATGCATATCAGACTGTTGTTGGAGACCCCCAAAACCAAAATATGACCTTTTTTAATGCATAATAGGGGCTCTTTAAAATAAAAATAAAGAAATACTTCAAAATGTAGCTTGAATCCCATTGTATACATTTACAGTTTATTTTTGTACATAATATACTGTAACAATAAAAACGTGCTAAAATATAGTTAAGAATGCTACTGAATAAATTTCAATATATTCAGTATATGAAAAAATATTGGGCGGCGCGGTGGCGTAGTGGTTAGCGCTGTCGCCTCACAGCAAGAAGGTCGTTGGTTCAAGCCTTGGCTGGGTCAGTTGGCATTTCTGTGTGGAGTTTGCATGTTCTCCCCGTGTTGGCATGGGTTTTCTCTGCGTGCTTCGGTTTCCCCCACAAGTGCAAAGACATGCGCTATAGGTGAATTGGGTAGGCTAAATTGTCCATAGTGTATGTGCGTGAATGGGAGTGCATGGGTGTTTCCCAGTGATGGGTTGCAGCTGGAAGGGCATCCGCTGCCTAAAAAAACATATGTTGGATAAGTTGGCGATTCATTCCGCTGTGGTGACCCCTGATAAATAAAGGGACTAAGCCAAAAAGAAAATGAATGGAATGAATGAATAAATATTGTTTGTAAATATTTTACTGAAGTTGTTTTCATTTGTTGTATGAAAACAAATCATGTTTTTTTCAGTGTCTTTTTTAGATTAATGTACGGTTTTCATTTTCTACAAAGTACAACATACAAAATATTAAATGTGGTTGATTTCATGGGACCTTATATTAGGTGAAGTGCATTTTTGGACATATTCTCTATAAAAAATAGAAAAATCATTCAACCATCTGGTGAGTTTTGCACTATTTACTAGCACATTTGTCGCTTTTCAAGCATTGATACCTGAACCAAAGCCTGACACACAAGAAAAATCACATTTGCCTTGTGTTTTCTTAGGGACCTTAAAGCTTGATGAAGCCAGGATGGCAAACCTGATATATGGTTGGATCATAAAAACATTACATTACAACATGGGCAAACATAGATGTACCTCAGGAGTGTCGACCCTGTTCTTGGTAAAACCCTCTATTTCTGATGAAACTGACAATCCATTATGTCGAGCATTAGTGAAATTACAAGCATGTGCGTACGTGCGTATGTTCATGTGTGAAGAAACTGATTTCAATTAACAATTATTAGACGGTAACATTAGTGCTTCTCCGAGCATTTTGCTGGTTGCCTGTTCAGATGAGTCACTGCACAAATAGCAATATGTTGTGCGTTTTCCTGTTTTGTCAACGTGTCTTCGACAAATACCCATGTGTGCATGCATATGACTGTATTTTCCGGGTGTCTATGTGTTTACACACTCTCTCTGGGGGATTCAGTCCCTCTATAAATATCACTGAAGGGAAGACTTCCCTTCCCCTGCTCAGACCTTACACTAATGGGCCGTTCAGATATCTGTTTTCTGGTCTGTTTCTTGACATAAATATGCATGAGGGTCTTTTTATATTTATATATGTTTGTGTGTACACATTTGAATTATTAAATAGAGAATTAATTATTCCTAAAAACAAATAATTAATTAAAAAATGCTCATTATAGTGTGCTTTTTGAATACTTATTTTAAACTCAAAACTGTTTTATGTACTTCTCGGAAAGATAATTACAATTAATCTTATTAACCCAATATGCCCAATCTTTTAATTAAGATATACTTGAAACTATAATCAAGTATTTTTAAGTATACTTGGCTTGAAGTACTCTTATTAAATCAGACCCTGGTAATAGATTTAAAGTGTTCCTAATATGGATTTTTGAAAATTACCTTTCATGCAGTGTAAAACACAGCTCTAAGTGAATGAAAACATCCTGCTGAGACTCAAATCTGAAAGTGCACTGTATAGCAAGTTACTGATTCTTAAAAAGAAGAGTAGACTCAGAGTCCTTGAAATGAGTCGATCTCCAAATGACTCTTTAGCCATTTTGTTATGATGTTTGAGTGAAATATGTTCTTCTTCCTCTGAATCACAACTTGTAAATGTGATTACAATGGTTGCCTTCTTGCAAACCACCTGAATGAGTTTTACTGCAGGTTTGAGAAAACACCCCACACCCATTCTGAACTGCTCTTCACACCACCATTAACACCTCCACCACCCCCCATCTCCCCCACACCTGCACTTCAGTTCAGTGAAGATGATGTGCGCCAG
>CAIGQV010017835.1:3906746-3922485 GCA_903798115.1 Danio jaintianensis | reverse complement strand
GATAGATAGATAGATAGATAGATAGATAGATAGATAGATAGATAGATTGTTAATTATTGTTAACCAAACAAAAGGGAAAAAAAGATAATTACTTTGTGATTATGATTTCATTTAACCTTTCATTTTCTCTTTTATGAATGTGATTGCCTCTGTGAATGGTATCTGTTTCTCCTTTTTCCAAGGTTCACATAATATTGGATCTGGCCTATTTCCAGAGCAGATGGTTTTTGTGGTCATTAATGAGTCAAGAATACAAGACTGATTCCTGCAAAGATCCCAGTGCCAGAGAAATCTCTGCATTGATCTTGTCAGCTAGTCTGAACACCCGCCCGGCGACCTATCAAGACTTAGACCATAATGGATGCTCATTGTTCTAAAGTATTCATAAGTCTTAGACTGCAAGTCATTCCTAGTCTTGGACTTGGTTGTGGTTGGTGGAGCTGCTCTCTAGTGAATCCTCTTTCAACAGTGACATATGTATAAAACTGAACTGAATCAGTTTTGATTTAACTAGAACTGCACTCATTCCAACACAACACTCCTGCCTGCCTGATATGGTGGAATGATTCCACAACGTGAAATATTGTTATAGCTTTATAATCTCTGTTATTCATTTACTGTATGTTAAAGCTGTTTTGGCACATGTTAAATAGATGTTTTTCTTTTCTTTTATTTACTTTCTACAGTTCTAGAGCTTTTGATAACAAGTGATCAAAGTGATCCAACTGTTGGTTTTTTGGTCTATTTGACCAATTCAAATGAGTACACATTCACATAGTATAGAATGTGAACTTAATGCCACATATTTGCTGTAGCCTACTAAATATTTTCCATGCCTCGGCAAGGCAACACATTGGCACTATCCTTAGTGAGTTATTATATTATTAGTTAGTCACTATTTTGAGATTATGGTTTTGAAAATTCACACTATGTGATTTTCCCTTACTTGACAGAACACCATTTCACCTAAAACGCCAGGCTGTTTGTTGTCAATCTTCATGAAAATTGTCACTAAAACTGGGCCTATAGTGTATATTCAGCATAAGTGGTTCCATCATAATGAGTATTAGTCAGTTGCAGTGTGCTGTTTCCTGTATTTACTTAAATGACGTTTCAGTCATTTTCTTAACCTCTGTTCTCTTTGACTCCCTGCAATGTGACAGCTATGCTCTCACTGGCAGCCGAAAGCATCATGATATTAGCCAAAATATTACATAAACGCCAGAGGGGGGACAAGAGCGTGGATTCAGAGACATTATAATTGCACTCTTGAACCTGTCTGGGGCATATGGAAAAGCAAATGTAAACCTTTAATCTCTGAGAGTGATTAAATGTGCAGGAAATGCTATTTTAAATGATGAGAGTGGGCCATAATGTGAGATGAGAGACTGTGAGAATTATGCAGTGTGGTGAAATAACTTTTTATTAAAAATATGTAATTTTTTTTTACATTTGTCTGATGTAGCCGTTCATCAGGAAGAGACGACATGCGTATATGGCCAATCCAGAATGAGAGCTTTAGATAACACAGCATTATATAAGTACTTCAGTGGATGAAGTGCTTCTCTGTTTTAGTCACAGGACCTGTTACTCACCGCTGCCGTGTTTATGACATTAGTGCAGATGGAATTATAATGGAGGACTCTCAAGCATCTGAGTTAAAATAATAATAATAAAAAATGATTGTGTCATCATCAGCAATGTTATTTTTTAATAGCAATTTTTATTATTTTTCAAATATTTCTCAAGTGATATTTCCAAATTTAGGACATTTTCACAGTATTTCCTATAATATTTTTTCTTCTGGAGAAAGTATTTTTTTGTTTTATTTAGGCTAGAATAAAAATAGTTTTAAATTTTTTTAAACCAATTTTATCAGCCCAATTAAATCTTCTTGCTGTTAAACACACATTCAAGAGTTCACACTTAGCTGATGATTGATAATAAAGCATATTTGGCATGCTGTCCCGGGAGAGAGCCCTGAGCTCAGAATATCCTCGAGCCCGGGGCTCCCTCCCGTTAGAAGGTCAAGAGGGGAGTTTGAGCTCAGGTAGGTCTCGAGAACTCCCCTGGTTGTGAACGTACTGAGATATAGCTGGCTAAGAGAATGTTTTAAGATGCTACTTTGGAGTAGTCAATTTACTTATGGTGTATGTCTTTGGACGGTGGGAGGAAACCGGGAAACCCGGGGAAATCCCACGCGAGCACGGGGAGAACATGCAAACTCCGCACAGAAACGCCGACCGGCCCGGTGGGGGGCCGAACTAGCGGCGTTCTTGCTGTGAGGCAACAGTGCTATTCACTGGGCTGCCATGCGGCCCTATCAGGAGAAGGGGAGGTGGAGGGGGGATTCTTCAAGACGCAGATGACTGGAGTGGAAAACTGGTTACTTATAGTGTGTCAGTAGTCATCTGATTGATGTAAAATACGGAGCTGATGCGGTACCAGCCGGGTTCAATCATAAGCACGTGATCCTCTTGAAATTAGTTTATAAATAAACCACACTTGGGGAGAATTTTACAGGAGGGCTAATAAGTCTTACTTCAACTGTATACATTTTGTTCATTTTAAATGTAAATTTGTAAACATTTTGTGTTTTTTTTTTTTTGTAACTTGTTATTTTACTATTTAATTACTTTTTAAATCTCTATTTCTTCATTTATATCCCTTAAAAGCATAAATGTTTTGGCAATCATGATAACATATTTGAGTCTTTAGTAGTCTATATTTCTTACACAGATCGATCTATAACTGCTCCAACAGCAGATAAAAAAAAACGTTCCTGATATTTTAATAACAATTATAATAAAATACAGGGCGTCACAGTGGCGCAGTGGGTAGCACAATCACCTCACAGCAAGAAGGTCGCTGGTTTGAGCCTCGGCCAGTCAGTTGGCATTTCTGTGTGGCGTTTGCATATTCTCCCCGTGTTTGCGTGGGTTTCCTCCGTGTGCTCCAGTTTCCCCCACAGTCCAAAGACATGCGCTATAGGTGAATTGGGTAAGCTAAATTGTCCATAGTGTATGTGTGTGAATGGGAGTGTATGGGTGTTTCCCAGTGATGGGTTGCAGCTGGAAGGGCATCTGCTGCGTAAAACATATGCTGGATAAGTTGGCGGTTCATTCCGCTGTGGCAACCCCAGATTAATAAAGGGACTAAGCCGAAAAGAAAATGAATGAATGAATAATAAAATACTTTAGGCACATGCATTTTCTTTTACATTTTGGAACTTGGAAGGGTTAAATCTGAGTAGATGATTTTACCATCAATTTCATTGTCAAAGCGCATTTTTACACCAGTACATTCAAATCTTGAGCAGGAAAAAACAGGCTTACACTATTACATACCTTGGGTCACTACTGATCAAATACACTTTCAGCAAAAATGAATTCGAAATTCTTTATTAATTTATTTATTCTTTCATTCATTCATTCATTTTCTTTTCGGCTTAGTCCCTTTATTAATCTGGGGTCGCCACAGCGGGATGAACCGCCAACTTATCCAGCATATGTTTTACGCAGCGGATGCCCTTCCAGCTGCAACCCATCACTGGGAAACATTCAGACACACTCATTTACACACATACACTACGGACAATTTTAGCTTACCCAATTCACCTATAGCGCATGTCTTTGGACTTGTGGGGGAAACCGGAGCACCCGGAGGAAACCCACGCCAACACGGGGAGAACATGCAAACTCCACACAGAAATGCCAACTGACCCAGCAGAGGCTCGAACCAGCGACCTTCTTGCTGTGAGGCGAACGTGCTACCCACTGCGCCACCGCGTCGTCTATTTATTCTTTATTAATTGTATTTTTCCCAAGTTATATTTAGTGTCAAATGTATAAATATAAGTGTAATAAACAAAAAAAAAGACCAAAAAAAAAAAAACAGCAAAGAAAATGTCATTGAAGTTAATGCAAAACGATGCATTGGACACTAAATTAAATAAGCTTAAGTAGAAGTAAATGCTAAGTAAAACTGCAGTGCTTTAATTTTTTTATTACTTTTTCAGCATCCAAAACCTCAACACATGCTTACACCGACAGTAAATATGCAACAGGAATGTCACATGTAACAGATGAATAGAGGGACGGTTTAAAGAAAAGATAACAAATATTATATCACTGTCTTTAGCTCAGATGTTAATTGATGGATTAAGTCAAGCTTATTCAAACAAACCGCATCTGAAGAAAAGCACTATCCTCAGGTGCTTCCTCCTCCGATCTTCTCTTTTCATTTCGTTCCTCCCACAGTAAAGATCTCCTCTTTCCATTGCATTGCATTTCCAAAAATCTAAAAAAAAAAAAAAAGAGAGAGAGCTTCAAGCACTTCATCACCCACCAGCTGAGAGACATTTATCATCCGTACAAAATACTGTCAGTAAAGTTAATGGAAGTGCTCAAGTAATCCATTTCAAACTTTCAGCTCGTCTCTTCACTCTTATGGGGTTCAATCAGATTTCAAACCCCCTCAAAACTTACTAAAACATTTAACTCCAGGTTGCTTTGCCGGTTTTGTCAAGGTTGCTGTAAATTTTTAAGCAGCCCAAACATGATGTCTGAGGAGCTGCAGAGCTTCTGGAGTGTCTTCATCTGGTGTTTCTGCAGAGTTTTACACCCTTATAGAATGTACAGGAGAGAAACAGAGTACAATCTTACACTTTTCTCAGTTTGTGTGTAACAATGGGGAAGCAGAGGAGAAGGCGAGAGGTGGATCCTCGTGCATTAAAATAGTTATTGAAATCCAAACAAAAACACAACGTTCAGGTCAAAACAGCTGGGGAAAACCAAGAAACAAAAGAGCAAATTTCACATTCAATGACTAACAAACAATGACTGAAACATAGGGGCTTTAAATACACAAGGGCTAACAAGTTAACAGGGTAAAAATGGGTGACGACAATCACTTGGGCAACTAACAAGGGTTACCGTGGGGATAAACTATGGCACAGAGAGCACATTGTACTGTATGACCAGTGGACCAAAAGGCAATGGATGGGTTTCCATCTCCCTGTGTTAATGCATATCTTAAAGTATTGTACAAGAAATAAGTGATGGAAATTTCAAATAAAATTACCTTAATTCGCAAAAAAATAAAAAATAAAAATATTTTTGAGGTGGTATTGGGCTCATGTAGGTTAATGTGAATAATGGGAGATGGAAACTTATATACTATTATAATATTTTATGAGTATAATGTTTATTATTTGATTGACTGATGTTTTTAAAACATCAAAATAAACCGTTATAAAATTGTCAATTTCCGTATTCATAATTTTTAATGCATTGTTTAATTGCTTCATTAAATGACATTTAAAAACACAAATTAAATAGAAACATTTAAATGTGTCTTTTTACATTATTTGTCCATTTATTTAAATACATTTTAATACTTAATTTATTAAATTGCTAATTTCATTCTTTGTTTTATTTTTAAGTGGCAATCCTGGTCCTCCATATTTGTAACCTCAAGACATCTTTAATTAAATTCAGCATTAAACTGTGTGAGTGTAAAAACAAAAACTCTTTAAACAGAATTATTGTAAAGACATTGTCCAATCGCAAGTTGCTATTTCTTCTCTTTTTTGGGGGAGAAAAAATACGTCAAATTGCTGACTCGTAACAACAGGATATTTTTGGCAAAAAAAAGCATCAGAATTAATTCAAGATCTCATTTGTGTTCATTTATTTATTTAAAATGCAGTTTAATTCATGCATTTCTAAAATATTAGCCTTTTGACCTCTTGATTCTTGGCAAAGTTTTGTTTTCTTTTCAGAAATTACTCAAGTATAACACAGCTGAAGTTAATTAGATAAGTAATGTTCTTGTATCAAGCGGAAATACTATTTAAAACATGTTTTTAGAGAGTAGTTTTTCTTGCTTCTTTATTTTCTCTCAATTTTCAGCCACATGCAGTATACGTCTTTAAAAAAGGCTTTTACACAGTTTGGATCTGTTTGACACTTTAATTAAATTCAGCATTGAACTTTTTAAGTATAAAAGCGAAACTCTGTAAAAGGAATTATTATAAAGAGATCATCCAGTCGTAAAATTGCTGTTTTCTCTCTTAGGAAGCATACCGCTTTCGAAGCATCTTTGCTTCTGAATCAACCAGTTTGCTGACACAAAACAACATGATACTTTGGATTAAAAGAAAATCACCAGTTGTAATTCAAGATCTCATTTATTACCTTTAATTCTTTAACATATAGTTTAAGTTCTTCATTATAGAAGATTACCAGCTTGACCTCTTGATTATTGTCAAAGGTTGATTAGAGGCTTTATTTCTCTTTGACAAATTACTCAAGTAAAAGGGACTAAGCCGAAAAGAAAATGAATGAATGAAATTACTCAAGTATATCCAAAACACACTTTAACTTAATTAGATTAGTAATGTTCTTAATTACTATTTTAAATAATTACTTTGTCTTGCTACCTTTTACACTAAACTTAAAAATGGATTTGAATTTACATTTATTTTGCTTCACACCGAAGTTTGGAACAAGAAGATACTTTAATTACATTCGGCATTAAACTATTTGAGTATAATTGCAATAAACTCTGTAAACAGAACTATTATGAAGAGATTGTCTAGTCGTAAAATTGCTCCCCTCTCTCTTTTGGGAAACACACTGCTTTCGAACCATCTTTACTTTCTTCTAAATCAGACGGTTTGCTGACTTGGAACAACAGGATATACTTTGGATCAACCAAAACCGGATTAACTCTCAAACCTCATTCAAGATCTAATTTCTTTGTTTGTTTCCTAAATTGTAGTTTAATTCATGCATTGCTTTTGGTTTGGTACAAAAAAGCCAACTTGGACTAAGAACTTGACAGAGTAAAATGCTCTGTTTTTCCATAGCGACCTCCTTGGTTAATGCGTTATGAAAACACGAAGCTATATTTAATTTGAAAGAAAGTTTCACTAGATGCTTTTACCTGCTTGAAAATGTAATTTACTGACTAAAGGTTCTTGATGCATAATTCCATATGCTGAACACATTTACCTGCTTCAGATAAGTAAAAAAAAAAAAAACAACAACATAAAAGGCTGGATGAGTAAGTGTTTTTAGCCCTCTTGAAGTGAAAACAGCGGCTCATCCTCTGATCTGTGAACAGAAATCAAAAGCAAATGGCTTGTACGTGTGACGTGGACGTGTCTGCTATTGCTCATGTCCTCTATGATGAAACGCATAGAGTACCAACTAATAGCACTGCTTCTGCTTTTCCTTACACACTGCAGCTCTTGATGTATGGAGAAAAAAAGTGAAAATGATTAGGCAAAACTCTGATTAGGCAGACCTCAGTTAGTGTTTTATCTGCTAGACTTTATTTTGGTCTTGTTTTGTGGTTCTATTCTGAGTCTAGATTGACCGGTCAGTGATTAGGTTGTCGTGTCTGGGATCGTGCACCCTGAACATGGATGGTTTTTGTGCTTTTACGTGCTGACATCCAAGCATTAGGTGTCTGTGATTTGTCTAGGAAATACTGCTTGCCTTTTGGTAATAATTATGGTCCAAAATAGTTCATAATCACCTTCCGAATATGGGTCTGTAAGATACTTTTTTTGGGCTTGATTTAATCGGAATGGAAGAGAAAACATGTTGACTGCAAACAACCAATTTATTTGCTTTTTAGAGTCCGTCTCTCTCTTCAGCTCAGTATTGAGACTGCTACAAACAGCAAATGGATAACATTAATGTGCTGTCTTCTGAATTAATGGTTTGCAATAGAATATAAAAACATATAATATGAAGAACCTAAAATTAAAAATGGAATAGAAGAAAAATAGAATGTGTTTATGACCACAGCTTGCTTTAATTTATTTATTTATAATAATAATAATAATAATAAATAAATCAAAGCAAGCTGTGGTCACTAACACTGATTAATCACTATTATTTATTTATTATCATTAATTAATTAATTAATTAATTCAATTTTTATACAATGTAAAGGTTTAACTAAGTTCATTATGTTAACTAGGAAGGTTAGGTTAGTTCTGTAGCTAATTGAGAAATAAAATGCTATTAATATTTAATTTCTTTGTTAAACATAGCTTGAGAAATATTTGAAAAAAATCACAAATGTATGTGTAAAATTAAGCTAAATTAAGCATGTGTGAGTCATATTGACAATGTATGCTGTATATTTGTCTGTGTGTGCAGAGTGTGAACTAAGTTACTAAAAATGACCATATGAATACTGTACACATGGAAAGAAAGTAAAGTGGTTTAATGAAGAACATCAAATTTAAAGTGTCAAGCAACTCAATGGTTGCACTTGTTATGGCATGTGCACTTATATGTATTTACAGTGTACACCTAAGACATTACTAGGTAAAAATTAGGTCTGAATCTAAATCAGTGGGTGTGGAGGGCAAAATTTTGTAGAAAGGTTGTTTTTAACTTATTTTTGCTAAATGTCTCAGAGTGGAAAGCACTTTAAAGAGTGTATTTGTCCAGCATATAAAAAAGCATAAAAGGACATCAAGACATTTACGGTCCTAAAGGATGACAGCTATTTAGTTGCACTTACCTGCACACTAAACTTCAGAAACAGCCTCTGGGAATTTCTATTTTTACTATTTATGCAGTATATATTAAGTGTGTGTCAACGTTGTTAAAACATTTTATTTTATTTTTTACATAAAATATGATGGAAATAAGAGCTCAACATGCTTTTCAATATGACTCACACAGTATGATCAGGCTTAATTTAGCCTATTCACCCCACGTAATCGAGTTTGAGGCTGCGTTCCATTCTGTAGGATTCTGATCATTCTAATCCCTTCAAAGTTTTCACACTCCAAAGTTGAGCTTTGAGGGTTGAAGGGTGTAGGCGGACCAAAAAATCTTCATTTGAACACATTTCAGCATCATATTACGTCATCTGCGTCTCAAGTTAAACAGACGCAAAAATCCATCGGTTGCACACTTTCAAATCCTCTTTTTCCCAATGGGCCCTTTGAATTGGCCAGCTTGAGCACTTTAGTTTAGTATGGCGGCCATGATCTCATGCTAAAGTCCCTCCTTGGAGAAGAGCACCCAAAAATCATGCTTAAGATAAACTACCATTACTTGCCAAAACATGTAGTGCAAGTAGAGTAAAAGTATCTGTTCTAAATACTACTCAAAGTATGAGTAAAAAAGTAGCGCATCTAAAAGCACTTGAGTAGTAAGTATTAACCTGTGAAAAATGATTATAGCTTATCCTATAAAATGAAGCTGGTATCAGTGCCATATTCTTTTAAGGGTATTTTTAAGTGTAAGTTCAATTTGCCATTTGTGAACTATGTATGTATATAATGTATAATGTAAAGTGTGAGATTAATTTAATGTGAGAACACATTACATTAACATATGCACCTATAATAAGCTGACAGTTCAGCAGGCTGATGCATTTGTGTGCAGATCAAAATCTGTGTAACATAAAAAAATTAAAAACAAAAGTGCCAAAATCCACAACCCAGGCTCATTCTGACTATGTACCCCTATTTACATTTCTGGAGAGCACCAAATACATCCCAGGAGATTTTTTTCACGAATCCGCCAGAGGATTTTTTGTCTTACCTGCTTTTTGGAACCATTCTTCGCCAGACTTGAACCCCGTTGTCACGGTCAACTCCGCTCTCCATCACAAGTCCGCCGATGTACGCAGCGAGCCACTGGACAAGCTGGTAACAGCGGAAAAGCCGTCCATATGGAGGTAAGTGGTCAGCTAGTAAGTGCGAAAAGGAATGGCATCATACCACCCCATACCGCGTTCGTTTTAAAGATAAAAAATGCAGCCATGAGTTCCTCTGGCTACATAATTCGGAATCTCCAGAAATGTATACAGGGGTACGTTTTCAGAATGAGCCTGTGTTGAAAGTCTATCCAGCTGTGACAATGCTTAACGCAAAGTAAAAAGTGTTAAGAAGTCGGTGCAGCAAACCAAGCTTGTGCAGCAGTGATGGAATACGTGCAATTTCTGCATATTTTGGAAAACGTAACATTCTATAGTGCATTTAGCTATTATTTATAAGGCCATTTGGTGATTTCAGTCCTCATAAACTAGGTATGTTTCATGTTCTCACCAGATATATGCAGTTTAAACAGTCATAGTATCTGGCTGCAGAGCTAAGACACATTCACCCAATAGAGTTAGTGACGTCACTGTGCATAGAATGCAAACATAGCATGCTACTGTTTACAGTGTTTAAGCTATTGATGAATATTCTGAAAAGTTAAGGAGTGGTGAATTTTTTTAATTAAATTTTACAAGCAAAATATAGATACATTGTACAGTAGAGGAGCAATGCATGCCACACAGCTCACACAGAATTCACTTTCAAACCAAGAAACTTTCTATAGATCAGCACAAAGAGTTTGGCAACCAACTTGAGCATAAGCATAAGCAGAATATATGCAACTGCATGAATTCCAGACCACTGATATAAAGAGTATGTGAAAAGAAGAGCATGTCCAATTTCACAAGCTCCTTTCCATTCTTGAAGGTTCATCCCTATGCCCTAATCCCTTCAAAGGGTTTACCTTTCAGAGTGAGATCTTCGAGGGGATGAAGGGTGTAGGGATCAAAGAAACTGTTACTTGGAATGCACTTTTGCATCACCTGTCACAACCTTAAAGATGCACAAAGACTGATCAGAGTTGTTGTTTTTTAAGCCAGTTTTGAGCACTTCTGTTTGGAATGACCAGGGATGTGGGCCAGGAATGTCCAGTGATGAGGCTTATGCTGGTAACTCATCAGTGAACAATTTAGGCTGTGTTTTTTTTTAAACCTAATTAATTTAACATTGCAGATGTGTTTCTTTTGTAGCACATAATGAATGAAGTCTGATCATGTTTACAAGAACACATTAGAAATGTAACAAATCTTCAATATCATTATCAGCACAGTTGGAGCGATGGTTTATGCTCTTGCCACTTTGGCATGTGGCATGAAAGAGGATGAAGCTTTGGACTACTTTAAAAGGTAAGTTAGGTCTGCTGGTAAATCACTACTTAGCTTTAAAATCTTGTAGACTACCTGTTTGTTGACACAGCCTACATTTTAGGGCTACAGCTTTATCTCTATATACACATAGAACTATGACTACACTTAAGTACTAAGTAAACAGTGTCTCTTTTTTTGATAGAGACATTGATTTTCAGCCACCATCCATTTTTTATGTTGCCACTCCTCCCCTCTGATATCACTGGCAGTTTTCTGCGGTTTTGAATGTGCTGCCCAGAATGACCATGTCAGTGCTTGTGGACTCATTATTATTCAATCAACATTTTTCATAAGAACAAAGTTTGGCTGCTTCTCATAAAATAGTTCCAAACAATCACAACTGAGCCTCTGGTGTTTTGTTGGTGAAAGAATTAGCATTTGTTTAACAAATCGAGTGAGTTTATGATGTAATGAGCCATTCCAACAGAATGCATCCAAAATTGCATATTTCAGTAAAAAGAGGGAAAAATGATGGCTTGATCCATAGAATTTTTTCGTGTTCAACAGAAGGACTCATAACTCATTAGGCTTTAAAATCACATGAGGAAAAGTAAACGATGAGGTAATTTTCATTCCCCAGCGGGAGGGGAACTACAATGCTATGTGGAAACTTCCACTATGGGGATTTCGTCAGAAAGCCAATCATTCTGAAGAGTAATTAAACGGGCCAATGAAATGCCAATGAGTTGGCGGTGTCAGCGTGCACAGCTGGCAGCAATCATAATCAGCTTGTGAATAAGAATGCCCGCTGTGCCACACAACCACACCTTTTCGCTTTCAGAAGCCTCATGTGCAGTCTGAAAGAGACGTTTTGCTGTCATCCTCCGACTTTGTTCGAGAGAGAGAGAGTGAGAGAAAGCTGCCGTCTTCTGAGATTTCTCCCGGTTCCAGCGCGAGCAACAACGCGAGCAGCGGTGGTCGAGCTGGGTTTCTCCTGTCCCTGGGCGTTTCGCTGGACCGGTACTTCAAGAGCGGTGCGTATAAATTTAAGCAAATTTCCTAAAAGAGCAACACGGTCGGGCAGCGCGTCTTTTTAAAGACGTCGCTCCGACCGTGCGTTTCTGGATGCGGTGGTTTCCTGTCCACGGATGATGGGCACGAGCACTGTATTGCATGTCTGGGGGACCAGCATGTTAATGCGGTGCTCGCGGGCAGCGCATGCCATCACTGTGATGGCATGTCTGTTGCGCAGCTAAGATCGCGGTTCGCTCTTGCAAAAGGGCGAACCACCCCTGTTGTCCCCCGCAAATAGCGGTTGGCACTCGGGCAGATCTGAGGGTCACAGTGGGGGTCAATCCGCCGCCCTCGGGCTTGCGGACCTCCCATTCCTCAGCGCGCACCATCCTTCGGGAGGGTCGCCCTCTCACTCGATGACACCGAGGACCAGATGTCCATCGCTGCATCGGAGGGTGGGCTGTCATTTTCCGATGACAATTCGGACCCGCTTCCTCCCTCAGGGGTGGTAAGCGAGGCTCCGGATATGGCATCTGATATGATGGCCGTGCTAACCCGGGCTGCTTCGGCGACGAGGCTGGAGATGGCTTGTCCCCCAGCTTCATCGCCGGACCGATTAGACGGGTGTTACGTGGAGGATAAGAAGAGGAAACCCTCTAAGCCTCCCGTCCCCTTCTTCCCGGAGGTGCACAGTAAGTTCACGCAGCGCTGAGGGCACCTTTTTTCTGCCCGGTCTGCGTGCGCTCCGCCCTCACCTTCCTCGATGACGGAGCAGCCAGGGGGTACGAGGCAAAACCCCAGGTCGAGTGTGCTAGTGCGGTCAATCTTGCCCGCGTGGTGCCCCTTCCTGGCGTGGTTAGCCTCGGCTCCCGTCCAAAGCGTGTAGGTTGTCTGCGTCCCTCAGGGCCAGAGCCTACACTGCTGCGAGCCAGGCTGATTCCGTTTTGCTTGCTAAGGAAGGTTCCGACCCAGGCTTCATGCACTACGCACTGCAACCGACTTTGCTCTAAAAACACCAGGTCGGCTGCGAGTGCCCTGGGAAGGACGATGACCACACTAGTGGTCCAGGAACGCCACCTCTGGCTAAACCTGGCAGATATGTGTGTCGTTGACAAAGTTCGCTTTCTTAACACATCCATATCCCAGGCTGGCCTGTTCGGCGACACCGGGGTGAGTTCACCCAGGAATTCACTTCGGTGAAAGAGTAGTCAAGTGCGATCGGCGGGCTCAAAAACCGCTCTCCCCGTCGATTCGTCCACTTTGGCTGCTTCTTGCCGAGGGCGCTCGTCTGTGGCTCCAAAATCTGCTCCGCCGCCCTGTCCGTTCAACTGGTTAAGCGGCAGCGTTGAGCACCTCACAGACGATCACCGCCCCCCGCCTCAGGGCGCCGCTAAGTCCAGTACGGACCGCGAAGCGTCCCTGAGACGGGCCACTCGGAGAAAAGGATGTTTGCTCTTTCCCTGGCGGAGGGCCAGGGACACCCATATCATTAACAAAAAGGCCGTATGGCTACTAAATTTTTTAAGAGCAATTTTTTCCTCTCTCTGGGTGTGATAGCCCGAACACTGCCAGTATGGGACGCTATGCCTTCCAGCTCGCAGGATCGGTGCTCTTCGCCACAGGCTCTGTGAGTGCCAGAGGACGGGCTCCTTTCTCTCGCACTCCTAGCCGCCCTGCGGGCTCTTGGGACGAAGTTAAGATTAAACCTCTTAAACTTCCGCTCTTCCTTGGGACGCATGCCTCCCGGGGTGAGCTCTCCCATCCCGTGCTGCCCCACCGCTGGTGCGTCAGTGATTGCACCGATGATGTCACTCGCGTGGGCTCTGCCAGCCTGGTTAGCGCTGCCCAGCCCGTCGCGATGGCTCATTCGGACAATCAGACTCAGCTATGCGATTCAGTTCGCTAAACGGTCCCCCAAGTTCACGGGCGTGTATTACACCAGGTGTCAGCCCTGTGTCCGCCCCTCTCTTGTGCGAGGAGATTGCTGTCCTCCTGGCGAAGGATGCAATCAAGCCGGTCCCTCCAGCCGAGATGAGGTATGGGCTTTTTAGTCTGTACTTCATCGTACCCTAAAAGAGCAGTGGGTTATGACCAATCCTAGTTCTGCGCATTTTGACCCGCTGCCTTACAAGCAGCCGCTCAGAATGCTCATGCAGAAGCACATCCCCCGGTGCGTCCGTCCTCAGGATTGGTCTGCAGCGATAGACCTGAAGGACACGTACATTCATTCTACATTTTCCCACGCCACCGGCTGCGGTTTGCGTGCGAGGGTCGAGCATGATAGTACAAAGTCCTCCCTTTCTGGCTCTCCCTGTCTCCGCGGGTTTTCACGAAGCTCGCGGAGGATGCCCTAATGCCCCTTCGGCTCGCGGGCATCTGCATACTCCATTATCTTGATGATCAATCGGGATCAATTGATTATGTACAGGGACTGGGTGCTCCGGCACCTCGACCTGTTGGGGTTTCGGGTCAACCGAGAAAGGAGTAGGCTCGCCCCCATGCAGAGCATCTTTTTTCTCGGGTTGGAGCTGGACTTGATCACCATGACGGCGCGCCTCCCTCGAGAGCGCGCTGGGCTGATGCTGACCTGTCTGAGAGAGTTCGACAGGAAAACTGTGGTCCCACTGATATCATTTCAGAGGCTCCTGGGGCATATGGCATCCGTGGCCGCTTCACGCCGCTCGGGCTGTTCCATATGAGACCGCTTCAGCATTGGCTTCCCGATCAGGTCCCTAGACGCGCATGGCACGCGGGCACGCACCGGGTGACTGTCACTCCGCTGTGTCGCCGTGCCCTCAGCCTCTGGACGGACCCTGCGTTTCTACAGGCCTGTGTGCCTCTAGAACAAGTGTCCAGGCATGTCGTCGTTTCGACGGATGCTTCCAGTACGCTCTGGGGGGCCGTGTGTTGCGGGCATGCAGCTGGGGGTCCGTGGAAGGAACCTGGTTGCATTGGCATATTAATTGCCTGGAGCTGTTGGCAGTGTATCTCACGCTGCACTGTTTTTACCGGTGCTAGAGGGGAAACACGTGCTGGTCAGGACGGACAGCACGGCGACGATGGCGTATATCAACCGCACAGGGGGTATCCGCTCTCGCCGCATGTCTCAGCTCGCTCGCCGTCTGCTCCTCCGGAGTCATTCGCGGTGGAATCGCTGCGTGCCATTTTTTCCCCCCGGCGAACTCAACTGTGCAGCCGATGCGCCCGGGAAAACTGAGACTCCACCCCCGGCTGTCCAGCTGTTATAGGTGCGCTCTGCGCGCTGGCTAACACAGCTGGCCCCTGGGCGTGCGTAAATACGCATTTCTCTCCAGTGAGCCTTCTCGCAGATACTGTGTTACGTCAGGGTGGACGAGGACCAGGTCTGTTATTGCGCCTCTGGCTCAATCTGATTTGTTTTCAGCTCTCTCCTCGTGACGGCCCCTCCCTGGCATATCCCTTTGAAGAAGCTCCTTCTTCTTTGGAACAGGCACCATCTGGCACCCGCGCCCAGATCTCTGGAATCACGTGTAAGGTCCATAGATGGAGCGTAGAGGACTTAGGTGACTTACCGGTTCGGTGGTTAACACCGTCACTCAGGCTAGAGCACCCTGTACGAGGCATGCCTACGCCCTGAAGTGGAGTCTATTCGCTGTGTGGTGTACTTCTCTCCGAGAAAGACCCCGGACATGCCAGATCAGTGTGATGCTTTCCTCCTTCAGCTGGCTGAGCTAAGGCTGTCCCCTTCGCACTGAGAATCAGAATCAGAAAGAGCTTTATTGCCAGGTATGTTCACACA
>CAIGQV010017835.1:3889119-3906346 GCA_903798115.1 Danio jaintianensis | reverse complement strand
CTGTCGCGATCCGCTCTGAACAGCTGATAGCCCGGTAGATGAAGCGTTACGGGGGGTTGGCGTTACGATCATCCCCGCTCTGAGGACGCGGGGATGGCGGCGCGCTGGGAAAGCATCGCCTCATCATCCAGTTCCCAGAGGCGCGAGACGCTGGTTAATTAAATCAATCCTGTCCCCCTCTCATACCCACTTGGAGATCTCTCTTAGGAGAGGTCTGCTCGATCCACTCGAATCAGTATCTTTAAGTTTTCTGTCCAGGTAGACAGCTCTGCTGGTCGCGTTGGCATCGGTCAAGAGGGTCGGGTATCTGGAGGCATTTTCGGTCAGCGAAGTGTGCCAGCAATTCGGGCCGGTCCACTCTCACGTTTTCCTGAGACCCCGGCCCCCCTTTGTGCCCGAGGTTCCTACAGCGCTTCTTTAGACTATGTAGTGAACCTGCAAGCGCTGCCCACGGAGGAGGCAGACCCAGCCCCTTTCTTGCTGTGTCCTGTTCGCGCTCGGCGCTTGTGACCGCATTAGAGCTTACGACTCTAAGCAGCTCCTTTTCTGTTATGATCGGCAGACGGGAAGTGCCGTATCCATTCTGAGGTTGGCCCACTGGATAGTGGATGCCATCTCCCTCGCTTTTCTATGCCAGGGTGAGCCGCGTACCCCAGGAGTGAGAGCGCACTCGACTAAGAGTATCGCCTTCTCTTGAGCGTAAGCACGCGGCGCCTCTCTAACAGACATCTGTAGAGCTGCGGGCTGGGCGACACCTAATACATTCGTAAAGATTCTATAATCTTTGAGTGGGCTGATTTTCCTCACGTGTGCTGGATACGCCAGTGAATGAGGAAATTCAGTACGGTGTTGAAACACGCTTGCTGCGCCTTTCTCTCTAAACACAGAGATTCGTGCGCTTATTCACTCTGTTCAGTTGAGTTCCCCATTTGGCGAACCCTGCAGAGTTCCTCCGAGGCCCCCAGCATCTGACTCAGCGGAGGAGTCAGGTGCCTGGCCCATTACGTAGTTGGCATGCCCACTTGGTCAGCCCGCGTTCTGGGTATAGGTGCCTGCTATGCGCGATCCCCGCTGGCGATCCCATATGCTTCATTCAGCCACGGTGTAGTTCCTCCTCTTAGGCGGGCCCGTGTCTTCCCTCCCCGCTAACCATCCTTCATATGTGTTCTCCCCCTTTTCAGGGTTAGTCCATATGTCTTCCTGCCACCAGGTCTCCCCATTGGGCAGCAGGTGGCCTCCGCAGCGTCCTCCCTATCGGGACTGCACGCTTCCCAACGTCCTGTCGTAATTTAAAATTCCTAGTATCTTAACTAGGTGTATTTTTTACGACTCCCCAAAAAATATAAATAAGCCTTTAAGTGCTTCACAGGTAAGTAAGGTAAGTTAGGGCCAGGGGACACGTTGGTGGGCTGCGTCTCTGGTGATGATGGTGCGCTCACGCCGGAGCCTGGCAAACCTCTCACCAGCGACGTGGTAAGGTTCAATCACTGTGGCGTTTTCCATAGATTTCCCCATAGTGGAAGTTTCCACATAGCATTGTAGTTCCCCTCCCGCTGGGGAACGTAACGGTTACTAAAGTAACCCTCGTTCCCCGAGGGGGGGAACGGAAATGCTATGTTCCTTCGCCACAGGGATTGCGCCTTAGCTGACAGCTGTAGTTCGGCTTCTTCAGCTAGAAAAGGTGTGGTTGTGTGGCACAGCGGGCATTCTTATTCACAAGCTGATTATGATTGCTGCCAGCTGTGCACGCTGACACCGCCAACTCATTGGCATTTCATTGGCCCGTTTAATTACTCTTCAGAATGATTGGCTTTCTGACGAAATCCCCATAGTGGAAGTTTCCACATAGCATTTCCGTTCCCCCCCTCGGGGAACGAGGGTTACTTTAGTAACCGTTACGTTTTTGGGTAAACTATCCCTTTAACAGGGATATTTACCTAATAAAGCATTATCAAAACATATATTAATAACACGAATCTTCAACATTTAATATCTTCTCTCTTTACAGAAAAATGGCACAGTACCCTGCACTAAATCAACGATGGTTTTGTTGACTGCAATTGCATTGGCACAGGCAGTGATATCTGTGTCATCACAGTTTGGCCATTGCACTGTAAAAGTCTGACTGCTCAACACACACACGCACGCACGCACGCGCGCACGCACACACACACACACACACACACACACACTAGACATTGTCTCTTCGCCTAGCTGGATCTGTCCAGAGAATTTCATCAACAATCACAGGCAACGTTGTCATTAGCAAGATACCTTGGAAAGAAACGTCTTGAATGACGAATCCATCCTTGTATTGCTGCTACCTCCATCTGGTCACAGGCCTCCTCCATGACTTGGATGAGGGGTACCTTGAGAAAAACTCTTCGGGTTGAGGAGTGGAGAGTATGGTGGAAGATATAGGACGGTGAAGTGTGGATGTTGCTGAAACCAGTTCTAAACCAGAGCAGAGTGGTGGAAAGACTCATTGTCCCAGACAACAATGTATTGCATATAATCGATTTGATTTGCTGCTGTTATGTTGTCCAAGAATGTAAGTATGAGTGCTGTGTTGTAAGGGCCCATATGGGCATGGCGGTGGAGGACCCCGTTCTGTGTAATGGCTGCACAGAGTGTTATATTTCCCCCACGTTGCCCTGGGACATTGACTATAGCCCTGTGGCCAATGACGTTTCTTCCCCTACGTGTTCTCGTCAGGTTGAACCCAGCCTCATCTATGTAAATGAATTCATGCTGGATCTCCTCTCCATCCATTTGTAAAACTACCTGAAGAACAGTGTCAGGCAAAATTGTGTAGTGTAGATCTAGTATTACATATTACAGTACAGTAAAAAAGACAGTATGCAAGATCACACTGCTAAAGTGAATACATACCTCTGCATAATCATGCCACAGTCATTTCATCCTTTCGGAATTGCGCTCGAAAGGCACTCGATAAATTTGCTTCATTTGAATATGTTTTTTTTTAGGATGCGTGCCAGTGTTGATATTGAGACCTGATGGATATCGTTAAAACTGGCATGGTTATTGACAATGTTATCTCCTTCTCTTGCTGTTCTGTGAACATAGGAGGCCTTCCCCCTTGTCGTTCCTGACCCTCAATCCTATGTAGAAAAAAAAAATAATAATAAATAAATAAATAAATAAATAAATAAATAAATAAATAAATAAATTCACAGGACAAGGTAACAGAAGTGCTGATACTGCATAGAATACAGTACTGTAAGCAGTTACTGAAACCGTGCAGATGTTTTTGATATGGTGATATTTTTACAATACCTATTTTCCAGTCTAAATGTTCTTATCACACTTGCCACTGTGTATCGGCTTAGATTTGGCTGTACTCGCAGTCCAGCCTTCCTCAGTGTAATGCTGTGGTTGACAACGTAGTCAACCAGTGTTTGTGTCAGATTCGGTCCTCTTTGAGCACCTTCTTGTCTTCCTCTACCTCCAGCATGGCCTCCATCTCTTCCTCTGTTGATTCCTCTTCCTCCCCTTCCTCGTCTTACTCTTTCTCTGACTCTTTCCATTGTGTTTGAAGACCGATGAACTCACCTGCTGCTTTTTATAGTGCTTAAACACCTGATTGGTGTGTCTACAATTAAGCAAACAAGTGTTTGCATACCTGATGACTGTGTTGAACCAATTGGTTGGACAGTGCAGTAATTTGACAGTTAGTGCTTTGGTATTGCAAGGAAGTGACTTCATGATAGATTTTTGTGTGTAATGTGTGTTAAGTGTGTTTAGTGTTTTGCAAATCACTGTGTGTAGAGTTTTGCAGCAAGTGTGAGGTTGACAATGTGCTTATAGTTGTGCAAATATGGGCTGATACTTTTAATTTTAGTGTGTAAGCAATCCAAAAAAAACTGTAACAATTTGAGACACACTCCAAACAACTGATTTGAAAGCTTTCAAAGCTACATGAATCAGTGCTTCGAAAGTAACCATCACAACATGTGTAAAGGTGTGAAACGTACATGAAATGTCCATGTACCATCGAGGTTACAAATGCACCCGCTCTCTGATGTCTATACACAATGGTAGGGGTTGAAAGAGGTATGTGTTCATGTATATGTGTGTATGTGTGTGCGCGTGTGTGTGTGTGTGCCAGTACTGCTGCTTGCAACAGAGAAGAAGATCACTTCTTCACATAGGGGTTGTGAAGTAGTTACTTATTTAATGCAGGTATAACTACTTAAGAGATTATGTGATTTTTGTACTGAGTCAATCACTCTCCAAATCACTCACTACTTCAGCCCTGAATAAATCATCCATTTTGAACAAATCTACTGAATAAATGTGACAAAGACAGTGACTTGCTGCCACATCTAGGTGGTATTAATGAAAAGTTTTAAGCATCATTTTAATAATTTAAATCATTTAATATTTATATATTCAGCATTTGAAATAAATTTAAATTTAAACTAATAGAAATGTAAGAATTTTACATGAAATATGACACATTTTAAAAACAAGTTTAAAAACAGCTGATTACATTAACATTTTTAAGAAGCAAATAGTGCTTAGAATGTTACATTGGTCAGTGGGTCGGTTAAACATTTTTTGTCATACCCCTCAAAACACTGATAACAAAAAGATCCCAAAATCATAAAACAGCAGCATGAAAAGCATCTGGATTACATAATACTTCTGTCAAGTGTATATCCACTGGGAAAAAAATACTGTAAGGTTCCACAATACTTGCTGTGAATTTTTTAGTCTCAGCTACCCAGTTTTTCACTGAACAATGGCAAATGTTAATGCACAGTCACTATTTTTAACCAAACGAGTAGGCAGTACAGTAGTAAGCTGGTATTTCATTCCAAACATAGCCAGAAACAACCCTCCCTTCAGCTTCATCTATGACTACTGTGGCAACATTTCCAGGTCAAGGGTCGCTCACTGCACTGGTACTATAAGTAATATAGACCATTTTGAGGGATGTAAACAAAAACAATGGTCCTAACGTACTTCCTGTTTTACATTTTTAATTTCCACAGCTTCTGAGAATCCAAAAAAGTCCAAATGTTGATCAATAATCCTATGGCAGGTGTTTTAACGCAAAGTTATTATTGAATTGCCTCTTGTTACAGTTATGAAATGGTTTGACAACAAGCAGGAAATTTTCATGGGCCAGTGACATCACCACATTGAAATGGTCTATATGTCTTTCCATGACTCAAGGTCTGACAGAAAGAGAGATCTTCATATTCCATTCCCTCAGAATGTGTGATCGTGCAATATCAACATGATTCTGGACAACATCAGGAAATCAGGTAAAGATTCTCCATAATTCCTTAATAATGGTTCTATGTTTCTATATGCCAACAGTGATCCGTGAAAATAGCATGGTTATACAACAGCACATTTTTCTAGCATACCGTCAGCTTACATTTCCCTATAATTTGTTTCCTGAAATCATATTTCATCTTATCCCTTTCCTTAATCATTTTGGTGTGTGCAACCCTGCTCCACCAAATGGCTTAAAGCCAGCATTTGTAATATTTTAAGTTACACTAGCAACATGATTCATATATCTTTTGTATGACTGCCTTGCCTTTAGTGCTTGTGAGAACACACTGCATTAACTCCCAATGGGGATTTCATGCACACAGTGGGGTATTTATATATTGAGGCTGCCATGTTTTATGGCCACAAGAGTAATTAATTTAATATAGCTCACTGTTCATATTTCCTATAAAGACGCATTTGGTCTACTGTTGTGCAACATCAGAATGACTTGACTGAACAAAAGCTTCTTTATGGTTCAAGAGTACATTAAACTAACCAGAGAAACTAAGTGGTTAAAATTATATTAGCATCAGCATCATCAATAATTGTCAACGGCCTGCACTCTGGGCCACTTTCAGGATTCTGCTTTCAGTGACCACGTACACGCTCCAGTGCTTTGTGAAGGACTGAATTGAAATGCAGGAGTGATCTGGATCTACAAGGTCAGGTTTTGTTCTGGCATATGTATAGGTGAAAAACTGTATCAAAAAAGTAGACCTATCCTAATTAAGTCTTTATAAAACAGTATAGATAGTAATACTCTGATGTATAGTGCACATCCAATGCACACTTAAATGCTTTGAAACACACTGCATCATTTAATGTACTGAAATAACTGCAGCTGATGCATGAAATCTGGGTGGGAATATCAAGCAGATCTTCCTCTTTTTAAAAGAACCAATAGCATTTTGTTTACATAACATCTTGATGACAGCTACAGTCTGAGTCTGTTTAACTGCTTCTCCACTTTAATACTGGAACTACCAGAATTCTGTAACTACTGCAATGGCCATAGCAGCCATTCTAAATTTTTTTTTTGTGTTTGTGTGTGTGTCATATTTATATTTGAACCTTCTACAATTTTAGAATTAAAGGGGTGGTCCACTACCATATCATATTTGAAACTTTAGTTCATTTGTAATGTAGCTGTGTGAACATAAACAACATCTCTGAATGTAATATGCTCAAAGTTCAATGCAAAGTGAGACATTGGCTTTTACAGAGTTAGCTTAGCAAAGCCTACAGCGACCAAAGTTTGGGCACTACAAAAAAATACATCCGGGCTAGTGAGATCACAAACGCTTCAGGTTACGTGCATTCACCACGCGCATACACCCTGCGCAGCAAAAGGGCATGGCCAGAGGTGCTGTAATGCTGTAATGTAGCAGAGAAAGCTAAAATGCCATCAAAACACTGCTATTTCCACAGAGCTTGTCTGTTTCTGTATTTGGGCTTCCAAAGGACATGACAGAGAGAGAGAAGTGCTTAAAATTTAATTTTAATTATGTTCCAGAGAATTATAAAAAAATATAAACCTCTAGCATTTGACAAAGGACAGCTTCCAGAATCTCTCCCAGTTCAGTGCTGGATTCGGCTAAAAACTCCTCCGACCATAATAGAAGAAGCTGTGGATTGTGAGCCACAACCTGTAAGTATTTTTATTTGTTAAAATTTATCTATTGTCTAAATTGATCTACATGCATAGTTTCTAGCGTTAAAGCTATGTTGTAGCAAGGACGTAATCAAGGATGTAAACAACGGGAAATGCTGTTTGGCATCACTAACAATTTAGCTACAAATTCATATTTATCCATCAAACCCCTGTAAACACACACACAATCTTCACCAGCTCTGCAGTGTCTCTCTATGCGGCCCCTTTCCCTGCGTTAAACATCTAAAATAACGGGCGGGCCTTTCAGAGGAACTAGGAAATATGAGTCGTTTTCATGTTAGCTGAGTAGCTGCATATAATCAAAGTAAGATATATGAACAAATAATGTGATTTTCTACAAATGAAGCATGAGCACACATTGCTTTGCATCTTATTAACACAACCAAACCTTAAAAATACACTCTGGACCACCCTTTTAAGCTTTGAATGCTATGTTCTTTTTTGTAATATAGCCTATACAAATTACTAGACTGCCCACAAAGGTGCGTAACTCACTTTGTCCAGCAAACGGAAGATCAAAGTTTTTTCACCACATTGAAAATGTCTTGAAAGCCATGTCTGAGTTAAAGTTTTATTTTTGTTATTTAAAGGCAAAAAGTAGGTGATTCTGAAATACATGCAGTCAATTTGACCAATCATGTCCATTCAAGGTAGAAATTATTAGTAGTGATGTGATGTTGTGCACCGAGGCTTCGTAGCATGTATCAAAAAAAGCGATACATCTCGCAGTAAACCGGAGCTTGATTCGTTTTGCCATCATCATGTGATCAGTGACATCCGAAGCTTCATTTTCGCCTATACCCTCGTGACTGCTTCTCATTTTGATTCAAAGGTTTAAACACCCTCATTGGTTAGTAAAGCGTATAGCGAGAGATTAGGCGTCGATTACACACATTTCTACTGTTTCAAAGCACTGCACCAGTCCCACGCACCAGTAATTCAACTAAAATACAATAGTAATTTATAGTAAAAAGCCTTTGAACCATATTAGCATATTATTTACAACTATCTTTAAAGAAGACCACTGCATATTGTAGTATAGTGTGTACCAGAGGCCAGCTGGCGAGTGCAGCTCGAAAGCCTCACTCCCATAGCCTCCTCCTTAGAGCATTCGCCTCCCATGCAGGTATCGTCGGTTTGATCCCCACTTGGAACGAGTGGGTGGGTGAAGGACCAGTTGGAATACGATAAATGTAAATTCTTTTGAATACCTTGGATTTTACTACAGCTATCGGTGGTGTAATGTAACATACCTTATGTGTAAAAAACTACAGTAATTGAGTAATTTGTTTATATTACTAGTGTTGTATTACTACATGAATGAGTTGGTCAGTTGTGACCAACATTTGACATTTTTGCAACACAGTGCTTTCCCACACTTTAACCAGCAGAGGTCCTCATCGAGCTCTGATTTACAAAGCTTCGAGTAACGAACCTTTTTCCGATACAAGTCGAGTGGTTCACTGGTTCAGAATGCTTCATTTCACCATTACTAATGATTAAAACTATGTTGTGCCTTGTAATTTTATTAAAATAACAATGTAAAAATGAAATAAACAGATTTTTTTTTAAAGTCAAGCAACTATTAATTTTTTTTTTTTTATTTATTTATTTATTTTTTTTTAAATTACAAAATTTGAAAATGGTCAAAATGACTGCCTCTGTAGTGTTAAATTACAAAATAGAAGTCAAGGTAGAATACAGGGTAGATTTCAATTTACAAACAATGAAGAAACTTGACACTTAACTACCACAGTATGATAGTGAGACTACAGCTAGTTATGACTGTTTCCTGAAGTAAACTGAAAAAAAAATTACCAGTACAATTTTTCATGTGTGTACTGCACACACATAATTCTTTATGTGTGTGCAGTATATATATGCACACACATAAAACACAGTTTTGCACCTAAAAATATAAATGTACTATCAATGAATCAAGCATTCAATCATTCAGTCGATACCATTTTTTTTATCAAGTTCATTTGTTAATCATAGTTCACTTTTAAGTTAAAATGTAGTTGGTAAGTTTTTGAATGGATCTTTCTCTTTTAAGTTTTTCGACACTTTTTGTTACTTTTTAAATAGTGTAGGTTATTTGAGATGTCGCTCTGAGGATCCACCGTGATAGAGCATGTACTGAAAGTACATGTACACTTGTCAATAACTTATCAGGCTTGTACATTAAAACTGACATAATTAATTTTGCTCAGAGCTTTATGGGCTTTTTGGAAGATACTGGATAGCATTTCCGAAAGACTGGAAATAGATGTGTTGCAATAATGTACAGTATGTGAGAAAAAGTGTTTTTAGGAATATTAAAGGATGTTAACCTTTTCTAGTATACCCAATAAATAAAATAATGACCTTTTGAAACAGCATCATATAGCCTCTTTAAAATTTAATCAACAGCTATAAAGGCGTATACATCATAGACTTCATCTTTAACATTTACTAGCAATCCAGTTTTGTAGTAATTAAAACCCAAAGCTGTAAATAAGGATTACTGATTCAGTTTATTAGCTGTAATTTACCAGCTGGCATAATCTGCATTTCCCATACTGCAGTGGTTGTTTATCAGCTTTTTCCGTTAACATCTTCTGAACAGAACTCCACGAGAGACTTTAAACAAGCTTGGACACATTAGACTTGAAAACGAGCAGCATTAATCAGGAGAAGACAGGATACAGGAAGAAAAATGGTGGCATATTTGTGCATAAAGCCGAAGCACTCGGAATCATATTAAACAGCAGAGCAGATGCCAGTTCAGCTAACATTATTAGCAGCTAAGTTTCACATCAAAGTCCTCCCCTTTTGATTAACCTCATATTTCATCAACCTCAACCAGTTGGGAGTCTAAACATTGCCACTGGCTATAGGATTATGAGAGTCTCTTATTGCCTTTCTGCTCATGAATATCCAATGAATACAACAGAGGGTGAAAAAATAAATAAATAAAACTAAATGAAGGAACTTGATGGACTTTGGTGGCAATCTCTCTCTGCGTGGGACGCCAAAAGGGGATTTCTCTTGTGCTTTGCTGTTTGTCTGTGATTACTGTCTTGCAGGTGGTCAGACATCCAGTGAGCAGAAATGGCTGGGAGGCTAATTGTTTTCCTCTGCCCCCTGATGACCGGCCAGTGTGTTTCCATCCGCATTTGCATTTCTTTTTGTTAAAGCCCAGAATCCTCTTCAAATCCGCTTCGTAGATGAACTGTGTTATTAAACATTTACGGAATTTGTTTGTCTGGATGAGATGTTTCATAAAAGGCTGAGGGGGGAAAAACTGAATCGAGCCATAGTCTTTTATTGGCTTTTACAGTGTTTGTTGTTGTTGTTGTAAACACTGCTTTTAACCCTGGGTAAAAGTATGTTTCACACTTGTTAAGTAGAAGTAGGGTCGGCACAGCTTTTTTACTTCAGAGAGAGCCTTTGTCACATCTAAATCAGCCCTCACAAGACCTCAACATCACAAGATGCACACACAAGTATTGGAATCTACTAGATGCAGGGCAAAAAATGCCTAAAATATAAAGTAGAGCTATAGGTAACCAATGCCATAAAAGAGAGTGTATCATTATCATCATCAACAACATCAAAGCCTGCAACCCCTACTGGGGCATAGACCATCCACAAGCATTCTCCAGACATCTTAGCCCAGTGCCAATTTTTCCACCTGCATCCACATAGTCCATCTTCTTCAAGAGAGTGTATGGGCACACTTGCAAATGTCATACATTCTCAGAAAAAAGGTACACGAGCTGGTACATTTTAGTATCTAAGTACAGTTGAATTCAAAATGATTAGCCCTCCTGTGATTTTTTTTTCCTTTTTAAGTATTTCCCAAATTATGTTTAACAGAGCAAGGAATTTTTCACAATATTTCCTATAATATTTTCTTCTGGAGAAAGTCTTATGTGTTTTATTTCGTTTTTATTTATTTATTTTTCAACCATTTTTAGTTCAATATTATTAGCCCCCTTAAGCAATATTTTTCTTTGATTGTCTACAGAACAAACCATTGTTATACAACGACTTCCCTAATTACCCTAACTTGCCTAATAAACCTAGTTAACCTAGTTAAGCCTTTAAATGTCTCTTTAAGCTGAACACTAGTATCTTGAAAAATATCTACTATAATATTATGCACTGTCATCATGGCAAAGAAAAAAGAAATCAGTTATTAGAAATGAGTTATTAAAACTATAATGTTTAGAAATGTGTTGAAAAAATCTTTACATTAAACAGAACTTGGGGAAAAAATTTTTACAGGGGGACTAATAATTCTGACATCAACTGCATGTACCCTGTATAGTATATTAGAAAGCATACAAGTTTGGTTTGTTGTTTGAGCATTAATCTCTTCATTCCTGTGAAAACAGAACTTCACATTTGCATTGTTTAACTACATATTTGCAGGATTTCTTTTTGCATTATTTGATTTTATTATTATTATCTTATTAACAAAAAAAAATCCAATTACCTTCATGTTTATGCAGAACAGAAAAAAAATTGCTCTGAAGGTCACAAAGATAAAACACTGAAAAAGTTTGCATTAATTATCACAGCATTTGTTTTAAAAAACTTAAAGAATATATATATATAATAGTCATTCCTTTTCCTTCGGCTTAGTCCCTTATTTATCAGGGGTCGCCACAGCAGAATGAACTATTCCAGCATATGTTCCAGCCACAACCCAACACCCATACACTCATTCACACACACTCGTACACTACGGCCAATTTAGTTTTACTGTGGGGAAAACCAGAGCACCCGGAGGAAACCCACGCTAACACAGGGAGAACATGCAAACTCCACACAGAAATGCCAATTGGACCAGCCGACACTCGAACCAACGACCTTCTTGCTGGTGACAGTGCTAACCACTGAGCCACCGTGCTGCCCATTTCATTATACAGTATATTGCAAAAAAACAAAACAGCTAAACATGAAAAGAATCATATTTGTTTCAGCTTAAATATTTAGTTTAAGGTGTTCATATTTCCAGGCATCTTTAAGATAAAGATGTTCAAATCAGTTTAAGACTCTCATCCAAGGAAAACCAACTGTGTGAGGAGGAGGAAGTTATTAAAGTAGCTGAAAGTCTGTTGAGCCAGAACCGTGACTTGTGCTACAACTAATTTCCAGCAAGTAAATAGCTAAACATCAATCATGACCTATATCATAGCTGTGGGTGAAGTCAACATGTTTTGCAGCATCATTTTACAGAAAATGAACAAAGATTTGAACTCTTGTGTTGTTTTTGCTTTGTTTGTTTTTTCAGTATTTTGTTCCTTTCTTCTCTTTTCTTTCAACCAATTTTCTTTTAAGCACTGAAAGGGAAACTTTTTAATGACATAGTCTGACGCATCCATATAAGACAAATTGCTTTGAGCTAATCTATCTATCTATCTATCTATCTATCTATCTATCTATCTATCTATCTATCTATCTATCTATCTATCTATCTATCTATCTATCTATCTATACACTGTAATGTGTTTTGAAATATTTGTTGATTTACTAGAATGTTGTAAATACCGCTCTGAGAGAACTATAAAGTCTCCTTTTATTGATATTTTGAAATTCTGTAGGAGGTTAGATTGGTAAACACAAAGGTAGTTTGGAAGTATTAAAATGTGAATCATGCAGTGTTAAGTATGAGTTATTTTAACTCTGTAACCTCAATCAAGCTTCATTTTCACTTCAATATCATCTGATTTGCTTTGAAACTGTAGCTTCTCAAGAATGTCACAGCTTTTAAAGCTATTTAAGACATACATGTTTAAAGATCTAGAAATATACTATTGTTATTTATTTATTTTGTATTTTTTTATTTATTGATGTAAGGTCATTGGAATCATTGGAATCTATCCTCATTTCCACCTGGTATTAACACGCATTTTCAGAGATCTGATCACATGTGGTCAATTGATAAATCAATCAATCTTTGTAAAAAAATATATTTAAAAAAATAAATTATTTTGAATGATTTAAATGATTTTATTTTTGAATTATAAAAAATAAATAAAGCAAGTTTTACTTTGTCATATATTTTCACTAACAATTATAAATAAACAGCAAATAAAACTTGTTGGGGAAAAAATGAATTGGACTCACAAGTGCTTTATGTGCAAATGTCACTAAACAGACCAGGAAACAATAAGGTAACTGAGGTAAGGTTTAATCTTGATGAGGAAATCAACAGAATCAGGTAAGTTCAGAAATAAAGTATCATCATAACAAAAATCAAGGAATGTAACAAAGTCTCTCTCTTTTGCTGTTATGGATTGGAACTTAACCAGGAAACTGAATGGACCAACTCTGGTAAGTCTTTGATAAACTGAAAGAAAGAGCACATTAACTTGATTACAAGATTCCTGATTGATATTTTAGGGTCAGTTTAAAACACATTTCCTCAGTTTGCTTAAAATTGTTTGCTTAAAAAAACTAAAATTGTATATTTAAGCTCAAAATATGGTGTACAAAAAAAAAAAAATTGTGACATTTAAATTGTTTAATTTCAACCTTCATATACTGTACCAAATATATATTTCAAAATGTATTTCAGGGTCAAGGTAACATTTGTAGAAATTATATTTATGTAATATATATTCTAGCAAATATAAATTTTTAGCAAATGTTTGTATATTTTGAAATACATTTGACATATATTTGAAAATACATTTTTCATTATATTGAACATAATGAACCGCAATCTCTGCTAAGATCTGCTGAGAATGTGTATCTGCTTACTGGAATCTTGTTTATTTACTTCTTACAGTAGCGTCTCAGACATAACTCTCATGCTATTAACTTTGCAAACATTTGCTAATCCAGTTATTCATTTTTCAAAGGCTGTGACTACATTTAGTTTGTCCCCAATGTTGAATATATAATGCATTTTATACTGAACAAGTGATCAGAGTCAGCAATCCATCTCTCAGGTCAAGCGCTGACAGAGAGGAATGTAAAAAAGCAGATAAGAATCAGCACATTGGATTTTCAAACAAACCCATGAGACAAGCTTCTTGATCATCTACCGTGGTTCCCTCATCACCAAGTGTGCAAGAAAGGGAGCAGCGAATGAGAGAATCTATTAGATTTGACTATCACAGTGTTTGTTCTGCATGTGAGCAGTCAACATGACTCACAATCCTCCTGAATCTCTCATGTTTAACCCCTGTGAGCTGCGCATCTTTATTTCTGCCTTCCTCAAAGGACTCTCAGAGGCCCAGAGCACACATTTCATCCATCTGTCCATCCACTTTACCCGCCATTTTTCTGCCAGCTTTTTCATTGCTCCACTTTCATCACCAACACATTGTCCAAAGATCATTTTCCCTCTTTCTTTCTTTCTTTCTTTCTTTCTTTCTTTCTTTCTTTCTTTCTCTCGTCATACTGTATGTATACACTGTAAAAAGCAATGGCTGTTCTAACTAATAAAATGAGGTAAAGTTAACTTATTATGAATGAAAGTCTGTTCACCTTACAACATTTAAACAAGTAATCCCAACTTTTGTTAAACTAAATAGATTCAAGGAATCTTGACTTAAAATAATATGTATTTACCACTTTTAAGTGGTGATGTGTCAAAGCATGTTAATGATAGAGAATGGTGATGAGGGAACTGAGGAAACAGGTGGAAGACTTAAAACTTAAGCATAATCAGACATAAGCATAATAAATCTGAGAGCTTTTTTCAATTATGTGATGTTTTAAAATTATAAAATATACTAATATATTATAATTTTAAAAAATAATTTGTATAACTTTGTCTGTGTGTGTGTGTGCGTGCGTGCGTGCGTGTGTGTGTGCGTGCGCGCGTGTGTGTGTGTGTGTGTAAAAATGATTTTGCAACAATGCTTACACAATGGGTACTTTTTGTTTAATGTGAGCACGAAATAGAATATTCTATTATATATTATATATCTATTATATATACAGTATTATCTGTAAAAAATCTTAGTGATTTTAACAGTAAAAGTCTTTAAAATCTACAGTGAAAACCTGTTAAATGATTAACAGCTCATTTCTGGACAACATACAGAAAATAACTGTAACAGATCTAACCCTGTCTGAAATCTCGCTATACGCACTCACACCAAATCAACTGAATTAAAACAGAGGATTAAACAACTCCACAAACAGCATTACCAGCTTCACTGATTACAGTTTGACTTCATTTCTGTCATATCTGCAAAAATATTTGATAATTAACAGAGGTTTATATTTTTTATTGAAAATGTTTCATTTGACCTCACCATTGTGGAGATCAGAGGCTGCTTTAGTTTAGTTAATAAATCTTATCAGTTATGACAAAAAACGCAATGAGAAATTGTATGTAATTAATAATTACAGATATCATTTCTAGTATTTTTTAAGCTAAGTCTTAAAAAAAAGTGTAAAATTATTTAATATGGGGACAATACTACTGCTTCCCATGGAGAGTCAACAAACAATTGTAAAGGAATTAATAATAATTCCTCAATAATAATTAGAGTTTCATGCACAAAACCTTGAGAGCATCAGCAACACATATAAGACACACAGACATTAAGAATCAGGGTATGAACCTCAACCATGGTTAATAAAGAAAAAAAAAAAATCTGCATAATTAATTTATGTCGCAATGCATGCTGGGTGCCAGCATAGTACAAATCTCCCAACATGAATAAATTATGCAGCTTAAAGTTCTTACAATTTCTTTCTTTGCCTTTTTTTATTTTGTTTTGAGGGGAAAATATTTCAATAAAATGTTTTGTATTGTTCTAGGTTGTTTTTTGTTTATTTTTATTTTTTTGATTGTCACCAATGTTGAGATTAAAAGACTAATTGTTGATGTCTGTGTGTTTTTAAGTTCTGCCATAGATTAAATATTTTCATTGTGAATGGTGTATTTAGACTTGTTAAACAGTCATTAATTGCTGAAGCTCCAGTGGTTTCATTCATTCATAAAAAAATATTTCGGCTTAGTCCCTTTATTAATCAGGGGTTGCCACAGCGGAATGAACCGCCAACTTATCCAGCATATGTTTTTACGCAGCCCTTCCAGTTGCATCCCATCACTGGGAAACAATTCACTTCACCTATAGCGCATGTCTTTGGACTGTGGGGGAAACCGGAGCACTCAGAGGAAACCCATGCGAACACAGGGAGAACATGCAAACTCCACACAGATATGCCAACTGACCCAGCCGAGGCTCGAACCAGCGACCTTCTTGCTGTAAGGCGATCGTGTCACACACTGCACCACCATGACACCCTCCAGTGGTTTTCATTCATTCATTCATTTTCTTTTCGGCTTAGTCCCTTTATTAATCTGGGGTCGCCACAGCGGAATGAACCGCCAACTCATCCAGCATATGTTTTACGCAGCGGATGCCCTTCCAGCCGCAACCCATCACTGGGAAACACACACACTCATTCACACACATACACTACGGACAATTTAGCCTACCCAATTCACCTGTACCGCATGTCTTTGAACTTGTGGGGGAAACCGGAGCACCCGGAGGAAACCCACGCCAACACGGGGAGAACATGCAAACTCCACACAGAAATGCCAACTGACCCAGCCGAGGCTCGAACCAGTGACCTTCTTGCTGTGAGGCGATCGTGCTACCCACTGCGCCACCGTGATGCCCTCCAGTTTTATTTATGTATATTATTAATTTCTGATACATAACTGACTACATATTTAATGAGTACACTAGCAGGTGAGGGTGGCTCTGATATCATAGTAAATTTCATCAGACGTATTCTTATATTTTCTTTTTGCTTTTCATGCTATACAAAAAGTGTGCTTAACACAATTATTTATAGCAACCAAAATATAAACTAGTTATATAGTTAAAAATATACTAAAATAAGCAGTTGAAGAGCCGAACTAAAGTAGACTCTGACCTCCATCATGGGGATTTCAACTGAACAACAACTATTTCATTAAGAGCTTTTGTTCACGTGACAGAAATAAAGTCAAAGGTGAATAATAAGGGAAGCTCCTGATGTTGGTGGAGTTGTTTAATGATCCTTTGCTGAGATCTGTAAAATGTAAAAAGTTGGCCTTAGAAAAATTGAGGAAACCGACTGCCTTACAATATCTAAGTAAAGTAGTGTATTAATTTTAAGTGAGCATAACTTAAAACAGTTTGTATTTACAACTTGTTAATAAAGTAAACTTCAGTACCGTTGATTTAAAATAATGAGTTGTGTTAACTTCTTATTAGTGTTCACATTACTAGA
>CAIGQV010017835.1:3861936-3888719 GCA_903798115.1 Danio jaintianensis | reverse complement strand
ATATATATATATATATATATATATATATATATATATACTAATATCTATCTAATTTGTATATACTATTATTAATAATAATAATAAATAAAATTTGTATACTATTATTTACTTATTATTATTATTATATAAATATTATTTTATTTATTATTATTATTATTACTATTATTATTATTATTATTATATTTTTATAATATCATTTATTATATAATTATATAAATATTATTACATTTATTAACATTAATATATTATGTAATGTGTGCATTTATATAGCGCATTTATTGTGTATGGCCATACACCCAAAGCGCTTTACAATCATGAGGGGGGTCTCTCCACAAAACCCGTGTTTTCACATGACCACTCAAAAGTTGTAAATACATATTATTGTAAGTCAAGATTACTTGAATCTATTTAGTTTAACAACTTAATGTGCTAAAAAGTTGGGATTTCTTGTTTAAATATTGTAAGGTGAACAAACTTATTCATAATAAGTTAACTAAAAATTACTGGCAACCACAGCTGCCAGTATTTATTAATTTTTTTGTAAAAGTCCAAGATGAACTGAGAGCATCTGTATCTTCATTTATTTAAATGTAACTGTGTAGTTACTAATGCAGTGAAAAGCTGTTTGTTAATTACAATCGCACATGAACACAATAATGTATTTAATACATAGGAATAAATAAATAGGAAAGGGCAACAATTCAGCACACTTGTACTTAAAATATTTGAGGCAACGAGTTACATCAATCTTTTTGAGTTCTGCTTACTAATTTGGGTTTACAGTTAATTCAGCTTACTTAATCATTTTAAGGCAATCGGTTTCCTAATATTGTTCTAGTAATGTGAACACTAATAAGAAGTTAACACAACTCATTATTTTGAGTCAACGGTACTAAAGTTGACTTTATTAACAAGTTGTTAATACAAACTGTTTTAAGTTATGCTCACCTAAAATTAATACACTACTTAGAAATTTTAAGGCAATCAGTTTCCTCAATTTTTTTAAGTAAGGTCAACTTATTACGTTTTACAGTGTAGATGTTTGTTTAAATGCATTTTACAATGGTAATGGTGGGCTGCAATGTCAAGCAATGATAAATTATATGTGATAATAATTATAAGGCCCACTGCAATCTCACATTTTGTCATCATGATGTGGAAACAACTTCAAATACTCCTCTCTCTCTCTCTGTGTCTGTCTCTCAATCTGCATCTCTCTTCTGCTCGAAAATCCAACATGGCAGCTGGTTTATTAGCTGGTTGAAGTAAGCACTCTTTACTAATTTTTAGATGGTCCAGGCTGATAGACAAATGAGTTTTTAGGACCAGATCAGACTATCTGAGCAGCAACAAATCAGCCACGTGTTAGTCTCCAGCTCATTAAGCGCAAGTCTTTTATTAGTTTAGGTATTTCGTTGAATTTAGCTGGCTGCTGTAAGATAGTTGATGTTCTGCTTTTGTCTGTATGACTGACTTGAAGTAATATAAGAAGCTGTTTCAACATTACAATGAAAAAATGTGAGACTGAGACATTGCAGCCTGCCACTGCCAATATAAAATGTATTTAAGCAAAAATCTACGTATACACGTGAAAAGAGGCACTGATGTATTTAACAAGTGTCTACAGTAGCTGCAGTTTTTGTGCTGGTTGGTTTGGCCAGAAGTCAAATGTAGTATTTGGACCGGATGTTAAAAAACTGATATATGGGTAAGTTTGGCCTATCTTGACCCACATTTAAAATACATTTTATTTATTTTTGAGTAAAGAAAAAAAAATTATAGGGCTGCGCGGTGGCACAGTGGGTAGCACAATCGCCTCACAGCAAGAAGGTCGCTGGTTCGAGCCTTGGCTGGGTCAGTTGGCGTTTCTGTGTGGAGTTTGCATGTTCTCCCCGTGTTGGCGTGGGTTTCCTCTGGGTGCTCCGGTTTCCTCCACAAGTCCAAAGACATGTGGTAGGTGAATTGGGTAAGCTTAATTGTCCGTAGTGTATATGTGTGAATGAGTGTGTATGGATGTTTCCCAGTGATGGGTTGCAGCTGGAAGGGAATCCACTGCGTAAAACATTTGCTCGATAAGTTGGCGGTTCATTCCGCTGTGGCGACCCCAGATTAATAAAGGGACTAAGCCAAAAAGAAAATAAATGAATTAAAAAAATTCTACCAATCAGGTCACTTCGAGAATTAACTTGGCTGAGACTTGGCCCAGATATGGTCCATGTTTAGCCCTTGTCTGGAAGCCAGATTTGGTCCAGTCATGTACCGTAATTCACTGCGGCATCTGGGCCAAAAGCTGATTTTGTGGGCCAGAGCTGGGCCAGAGAAATTTTGCTATGTGGAAAGCTTTTTGGCAGTTCATTGTGGTTATAGATGCTGCCAGCTTGTAGGCCATCATGGACGCACCAAACTTGTCACCAGTTAATCCAACTGTTTTTGATTACGGCAGTAAGTTTATAGCTGATTAAGTTGGCTGGCCATTACTGTAATGGAACCCTTTTCACAAGACTGTTATGACGCGTTGAATGGTCATCAGCATCTTAAATCCTTGAAAGTTCTTAATATTTTGATTTTAAAAAAACGCATGAACATTTATATGTATTTACGTATGTATTATATCATCTTTGCATCAAATTACACAAAACTAATTACAGCTTATGTGAGATGTTTCTAACGCAGTGTCTATGGGCAGGACAGTAAATTTGTCACTATCAGTCTTACACATTTTTATTTCCTTTTTCTGAATGTCTTGATAACACTCGTTGAGTTTTTCTTTTATTATTTCAGCAAATAGGATTGTAAAAAAAATTATTTGTTGTACTCTCCTATTCACTGCACTCTAAGTTTATCCAACTATGATGACTTCCTCTACTCGGAAACCAGGAAATGTGAAAAGGATCCATTGATGTTAACTGGTGTTAACTATTGGACCAGCTATCAGTTAGTCAATCAAAGTTGTCTAGCTGGTTTTAGGAACACGGTTGCTGGATAATAATTTTGTAATGGCCATTTAATGACCTGCTTAGACAAGCCAAAAAAAAACAGCTATCACATTTCAAAACACAACAACTACCAGCATAAGATGGATCATCCAACGGGGGATACATTAATCCTCATCCAATCACAACCCCTTTAAGGAAACACTCAATTACTCTGTGCTGTGTGCTTGTTTTTAGTGCACTGTGTGAATCCATTGTTGTTGGTACATCAATCTTATTATCAGTCCTCCAGTGCTGATGTCTTCATTCACTTCCTCAAACCTCGTTTCATCACATTTACCCTCTATTCCTTCTCTGTTTATCTCCTTCACTGCATGTACCGTGCTTTTCATTTAGTTTCACTTTGAGATAAAGAGGTCTTTGCGGCTGAAGCTTGCAGTGAGCTATGGAGCGACACTCTAATGGGCTGCAAAACGCACCAACATTTTTTGAAGGTTATCAAGTTTTATAGCGCATATCTGCTTTGCTATTTCATTTAAGATGACGCTCTCTGTGTGCAGTTGGACTGTTTTTGGCTGGGTGCTTATCAGCTTAGCTGCTAAATCATTCTAACAGTTGGAAAAAAGTGTAAGTGGCCAAAGTTTTGTTTCATTGATTGAAAAACTAAAACAAAACAGGCTTCCTCTTGAACTTTTTGTATTAGTCATTGGCTGATCTCATGCTGCATCCTCAACTGACTTTAGTCAAGGTCCAGATTGATGAATAAAATGATGAGGTGCTGTATATTCCCTCCACTTGTTTTATTTAATGCTGGCTGGTAGCCTGAAACTCTAAACTGAGGGCCAAAATGGTTGTGTTGTGAACTGAACCTTGAGGCCTGTACTGAAACATCTCTGTTCCAGTTTCATCTCTACACCTCACTGTACTGTATGCTGTTTCTCCACTAGTGTTTGAAGTACTGTATATGTACTGTACCCAGGAGCGTTAGACCTAGGAGGAATTCATAAAGCCAAAATAGATTTGAAAATTCATATTGAAGCTTTAAAACATATCTGTGTTCCTCTCTTTTCATTGAGTGCCCTAGATATGCGTTATTATAAACCTACAATGTGGGACTTGTGCAGGAATATGCAGCTGATGTTTTATCATTGACCTAGATTTGAAAGTAGAACTACAAATGGATATAGCATTTGTAGTTATACACTAGTAGCTAAATGCATTTGGTTTTGAATATTCTGAATCTCTGTATTTGCTTTGGCTGTATTTTTACATAACAACAACCTTTTGGGGGGCTGAAAATTGTGACAGCATGCATGTTAAATGTTCAATTTGTAGCCTTGTGTGAGTGCTTGGCGGCCAAAATCACAGGACCATATGTTTGAAGACATTTAGTTTTTTTCTAATTGACCTCACCGAATAATGTTCTGACATGCATAATGTGTAAATGAACTTTTTATGCACACTTGGGATGTTTCAACCCAATTTTGGGTAAAATATGCAATAGTATCTGGATGCAGCCTTTATGATGAAAGCTGAGATTGCATCTCTCAGCGATGCAATGTCAGACACAATGCACTCAGTGGAGCTAGTGACGTCACTGTGAGGGGTAGGGTTAGGTGAGCCCATTAAAAAGCATAGCATGCAGCTCAGATTGCATCTGCACCAGGTCTGCATCCAGACCCCTCTCAAAATATGGGCAAACCCATCCACTGGGTTAAGTTTGATAAGTAATCACATTTTTAACCCATGGTTGGGTTAGTATATAGTTTGCTTGAATTTTGGTTGAAACAGAAAGTTTGCTGCAGCATTCAAGGTCTCAATGAGCACAGTGGCCCCCATCATCCATAAATGGAAGACGTTTGGAACCACCAGGACTCTTCCTAGACCTAAACTGAATGATTGGGGCAGACAGGCCTTAGTTAGGGAGGTAATCGAAAACCCAATGGTCACTCTGAAAGAGCTCCTCCGTTTCTCTGTGGAGAGAGAAAAACCTTCCAGTAGAACTGGATCAGTGTTTTCACATGACTCGTAAAATATAGAATAGCTTTCCTGACAATGTTCAAAGCTTTGACACTCTCTCAGTTTATTCTATATTAAAGACATCTTTTTAGTGAAGTATATACACAATGCATATTATAAATGTATGCTACAGTACACATCATTTAGTACATATCATTTATCACCCCATTTAATTCACATAATATGTCTTGCTTACTAATACTAGAAACAGAAGTTATGCTACTTTTCTTTAATTTGCATCCAGAAATTGTGCAGCTCCAGTTCATCGACTCCAAGACCTTATCCACAAGCCCAACTCCCAAAAACCTGGATCCTCTCTACCCCCTACACTGTAAATAATTGCTGTTAAAAAAACGGTCAGATTCCACAGTAAAATACTGTTTTCTCACTAAAACAGTAATATTCTGTTAAAAAGTAACCAACAGCAGTAAACTGTGAATTAACAGAGCTCAGAGTCGACATTTGAAGTCTGTGTTTGAAATCACACTTTGTGACCTTGTTCACTATTGTGTACACTAGTTCACTTGACAGAGTTAATGAACACAAATGAGTGAATTCAGACACTGATGAACACCTGCTGTTAATAATCACAATCACTGAAGGAAAGAGAAACAATAAACACAAACAGTGACTTCAGTTACAACATCAAATAACATCAACCAAAATAAAACACTTTCAGTCTCAGCAGAGGATCATTAAACAACAGCAGATACTCTTATTACTGACCGCTTTGACTTCCATACCATTCTTATTGAAAATCAACAGAAATTTAGGTGTTTTTTTGTGTGTCACCGTAATGGAGTGAGGGGCTGGTTTAATTGGGGTCTTCACCCTTGAATTCATAAATTTAGACTCTCTAGCTGCTGTAACAAAGTTTATAAAACACATATTATAGCAATAAAGCTGTAAAGTCAATAGGTGGATAAATCTAGTTTTGTTCTGATGAATGTTTTTTTAAAGGTCTGAATGACTGGCCTCATGCAATAGTTTTTATGCTTAGTTGCAGATATTATTTTGTTAATGAGAAGTTATTTAAGAAGTTATAAGAATTTTACAGAGTTAAGAAATAACATACAAAAACAGTTCAGTTATGACAAGGACACACTCAGATCTCATGAATCAGACCTTGTACCTCAACAATGGTAACAATTAAAATGTTTCATGCTGCAATGCATGCTAGGTGTGGCACAGTACAAAAATCCCAGCATGCATTGCGGCATGAATAAATTATGTAATATATTGGTCTTACAGTTTTCTTTATTTGCGTTTGATAGCCAGTTTGTGAGTCAATTTTGTTACTTGTCACCGTTGTTGAGGTTAATACGCTGATTCTTGATGTCTCTGTGAGTGCATCATATACCATAGAGCAAAGTGTTTTTGTCCAAGATATTCTTACACACTTCCAGAATTCAATGCCACATATAAGCATGTTATGGTACATTTTACCATAGATTAAACATTGGATAAGAGCAATGAATTATATTACTGTATATTATATTAGAACAGGTGCCTCACTAAAAACAATATTAACTTCACCAGATCTTATTTAGTTTTTTAGCTTGCTTGCTGCATCAAAATAGCTTTTTAAACAAAGTTCTTAAAAATTGCAACAGCCAAAATAAATGAATGTTAAAACCGTCGGGGTTAAGAGCCCAACTTAAGCAAACTCTATTCTCCATGATGGTGACTTAAAATGGTAACCTTTATCTCAAGAAGAACTTTAGTAGATGTTATACAAAAATAAATGTTTTAGTAATAAGTGTGGCTGGTGATGCTGTTTGTGGAGCTGTTTAATCATCTGCTGATCATTTCATTACAAAGCTGTAATTGAAGTTGTAGTTTTTTGTATGTTCTGTTCTTGTTTTTTACCTTCTGTATTTCTTTATTTGTTAATCGCTAATCCTCAATTATCATTTAATTAGTCAATTAATTCATTCATTTACTTCAGCTTTGCTCCATGTTTCTTGAACACTCAGTAGTGTGGACACTTGGAAGTGTTCAATTAAAACTGAGGTATTTGCTCTGGGGTTTAAAGGGTTAAAGGTGTGAGACATAAAAACACGGTGTAAAAATGTATTTTAACAGTAATATAATGTTAATTTAAACTATGGAAGTAGACTGTAAAAAAACAGTAAATTACTGGCAACCCAGCTGCCAGTATGTTACCGTAAAATAAAGGAAAAAACAGTATTTTGCTGTAAAACCTAAAGCAAATTTATTCTGTGTGCCACCCTTGTGGAGGAGAGTAGAGCCAGTGTTTGAGTCAAAGATGAACAATGAAACACTGATGTTATGCTGCATGTTTCTTTATTTAAAGACAGTAGCTGTTCAGTTGCTGATGCAGTAAGAATCTCTCTGTGTTAGTTCTTTACATGCATCTGTGCTGCTGTGAAATGTAAGATATTTGGGTTAAACAGAACTTTTCGAATGAACTAAAATAAGTTATCATTATAAATATGCTTATAAGCATATATAGCACATTACTACATAAACTCATACAGCAGTTGGCCAATTTGAGGCAGTCGGTTTCAGTGAATAAAATGAGTTAACTTGAGTATTGTGTATATCAATGTAGTCCATGTATTTTTACAGCAACATACTGTAAAATACTGCAGCTGCCAGCATTTTACTGTTAATTTACAGAGCAACAGCTAGATGCTGTTAATTTAACAGTAACTTGCTGGCAACCATGCTGCCAGTTACTTACTGTTTTTTTAACGGGACAATTTTTAACAGTGTACCACACCACATTTGAGTGAGGTGAGTGGGCTTTACAAACCACCTGTAGGAAATGCACTCATTCCTCTCTGTATGCACCAGCCACATTCTTATAAACACACTAAACACATTGTTAAAAATATATAAAACAGATATCACCTTATTGAAAAAGTACATTATTTTGTATTGCAGATTAACTGTGTCACACCTGCTGCAGTGCCCTCATGTGGTCTTCTAGGGCACTATAGTTCTTGTTTTGGTTTTTGTTCATATCACTCCTTGTTTCCAGCTGTTCCTTATTGTCTAATTAGTTCTGTCTTTATAAGCCCTGTTATGTGATGTTAGTTAGCCTTTGGGATTTTGCACTATTTTTTTTTTTTTGCTCTGTCCTGCTTTATTTTGTGCTTTTGTTTGTTGGTTTGTTTACTTTGTTTGGTCTCTATGTTTTTGTATTGCTGTTTAGCTTTAGTTTGATGCACTTTCCGTTCTTGTCAGTTTTTGTACCTTGCCTGTTTCCTCTCCTTGTGTTTTGTGGATCTTCATTGTTTGTTTATTAAATGTTATTTTGCTGCACTTGGATCTTTCCCTTGTTTTTGTGATACTGTGTATATTCTTGACAGCTATATTGATTACCATATTTATACCTTTACTTATTATGACTTTGATTCTAATGTAACAATGCACACCATTTGTAGAGGTGCCAAACGTAATGACACCCTCCCTGGAGTTTGCCAAATGGCACCTGAGGGACTGTTAATCCATGAAAAACAAAATTCTCTCGGCTGATGAAAAAAAAAAAAGTAACACTTTGGCTTAAATCCAAAGCATTATGTGTGAAGGAAACCAGTACCAATACCATCCCTGCAGTGAAACATGGTGGTGGCAGCAACATGCTGTGGGGGTGTTTTTCAGCCACAGGAACTGGGAGACTAGTCAGGATTGAGGGAAAGATTATTGCAGGAATGTACAGAGACATCATTGATGAAAACCTGCTCTAAAGAGCTCTGAACCTCAAGACTGGGGCAACAGTTCATCTTTAAACAGAACAACAACCGTAAGAACACAACCAAGACAAAACAAAAGTCGCTACGGGACAACTCTGCAAATGTGCTTAAGTGGTCCAACCAGAGCCCAGATTTGAACTTGACTGAACATCTTTGGTGAGATCTAAAAATAGTTGTGCACCAACACTCCCCATCCATCCTGATGAAACAGCTCTGCAGAAAAAGAAAGAAAAAAATCATTACTGGTTAAAGGAATGGTTCATACAAAAATGTCAATTCTGTCAAAAACAATCTTCCCCCAACTTACTACAGTTTCTCTTACTATGTTGAACACACACATGCATACGTACACACACACACACACACACACACACACACACACACACACACACACACACACACAGAGACACATACTATATATATGGTATATCAAGGAAGAATATTAGTAACCAGTAGCCATTGATTCCCATAGTACTTTTCCTACCGTGGAAATAAATGGCTACTAGTTGCCAGTATTAAACAGAAGAAAGAAGCTCATATAGGTTTGGAACTACTTGAGGGTCAATAAATGGTGAGTACATTTTCATTTTAGTGTGAACTATCCCTTTAAGCTTCATCTACCAGTACCCATCCCTAATTGCAGATGGCTATTAACTCTTTCGTGTGTAAGTTTTAAATACTCCTGCTGAACCCCTTTGTGAGTTCTTTAATATTTAATTTAATCATGCAACCCCATGATTTATGCATATGTTGTTTTTTTTCTGCAAATATTGACAGATGTCCTAATTATATTGTGAAACATCTGATATACTGATTCTCATTTAAGAATAGGTGTTTCATCATTTAAACATAGTCATCAATGGTCACATTCTTTGATCCATGATGGGTGATGGGCGCCACCATGTTGGAGAGATTAGAGCTGCTGGGTTTACAACACGTTAATTCATCAACATTTCCCAAAATCCATTAAAGTAAGTATTTAATCAGGAAAATAATAGAGTAAATGTAGTAACCTAAACAGGGTGTAACTGACGAGAACAAAGCACATCATTTGATTATGTTTAAAAAATAATTCTTGCTGTGTCCATTGATTTCAGCGTTTATTTTTCAGTCTGTAAAGGTAATATTTTGCTTGTATTTGTGTATTTAAATATTTGAAAGCTCAAATATACATTATTTGTTTGAAAACACTTATAAATGATATATGACAAGTGCCATACACGTCTTTCTGTGGCTCAATGCCAGCCATTGCAGGAAAGCAGATTTTAATTTTGCAGCTGATCACATGACATAATGAACATTTTAATCACACAGGTGGGATCTTAGACTGATCACACCAGTGTGACTGTACACGTCAAAGGGTCAAAATGTACTTAAACCAGCTTGAGTCAACTAATGGCCCACTATACTGTAAATCAGGTACCATAATCAGATACTATATTCAAATTCATGGTATACCAAATTCAAGCAGGGGAGAGTGCAGAAGACTTCTGGGCCATTCATTTAATTGTTTCTTGTTCTTTTAGGTGCTCTGGTGAGACGCTACAGGAAAAAGATGACAGAGAGGCTGTTGTGTTCAATGAAGTGAAAGATATCATCATCTCCCTCATGTAACAGTGCTAAAACAGTAGTCAGCTGCTCCTCTGTTAACTTGTGAATGTGGAAGTAGGACAAACAAACTTGAGTGGATGAAAGTGTTTTCTGTTATGAGAGTAAATCATGCTCCTCCATCGTGACTATTATCCTTTATCAGTGTCGCTTGCTCTCAACCTTATCTCTATTTTTAAACATAAAGCCCTATTAACACACTAGATATTTACCCTGAAAAAGGACCTGTAACACACATATCTGTCAACAGCCCTCAGGTAGATTCAGCTTTTTTTACTCTACAGCAGGCGCTTTAGTTCCACAATCTCAGTTTCACACATTGTTGCATTGTGAAATGTGTGAGAATGTAATGAAATATGCATTAATTCTTAGAGTGGAGAATCAAGAGACATGCTTTGTGAAAGAGAATGACATTTATTATGCAAAAGATAAAAAAAATAATCCAAGAAAAACAGGTAGACAAGTGTTCAGTGGAGAATAACTGGAATTTAGATTTGTGATTTATTATGAGTCACACCACACAACCACTGATACGGAACAAAAGATTTGTAAGGTTTTGAAGTTTAATGAGGTGGCAAGGTGGCTAAGTGGTTAGCATGCTTGCCTCACAGCAAGAATGTCGTTGATTCGAGTCCCGGTTGAACCAGGAGGCCTTTCTTTATGGAGTTTTCATGTTCTCCCGTGTTCCCATGGGATTCCTCTGGTTGGTCCGGTTTCCCCCACACTCCAAAGACATGCAATATACAGTGCTCAGCATAACTGAGTACACCCCATTTTGAAATGATTATTTTTATCCATTTCTCAGTGAATATACAGCAAACAATGTATTTTGGTGCATTTAAACAAAACAGATTTATTAAACAGATATATTTATTAGAAATAATGTTTTATATATTTATAAATTGAAAGATAATACAATTAAATTCGAGCAAAATATTGCAAAAACAAATTACAACCTACAAAATTTCAACAAAATTTTTCCATTTTTTTTGCTTCTCTTGATTTTTCCTTTTTTTTTTTTTTGCATTTAATATTTTTCTAAAGCATATAAATTTAGGTGTACTAGTTTTTGGACCGTTATCGTAAGTTATTTTGTTAGATAAGCTCCAGATTTGGCTTCAGTACTGACTAATCTAATGTATATGCACAAATATAATATTGTACAGCTTCCTATTAAAAATATGAATTTAAAAGATAAATTTGTGAGGGGTGTACTTATATATGCTGAGCACTGTAGGTGAATAGGATAAACTAAATTGGCCGTAGTGTGTGTTTCCCAGCATTAAGGCTTGTACTCTCAATGCTGGGTTCCGGCTGGAAGGTCATCCACTGTGTAAAACAATTGCCAGAGCATTTGTTGGTTCATTCTGATGTGGCAATCCCTGATAACCGAAGGAAAGTGAGTGAGTGAATTTTCATGAAGGAGTGCTTCAAAAGCAGCCATCGATAATCTAGATAAGACGAAAATTAAACTTAACTTCCTAACCAGCTAAACCAGGTTTATGTTATAGGCTCATTAGCTGATAGTGTTTTTTTTTTGTTTTTTTTACAACAGAGAGTATTACAACCATGATGATGGCTAAACAAACTCAGGATTATAGGAATAGTTTTCGAGTTGACAAAACCAAACCAGTGCAATCAGGCTTCATTGGTACCATGATGTAGATTATCAACATTCTCTGTTAACTTGAGCTTTGATTACAAATTTGTGAGCATGTACCATAAAGGCGGGACATCATAAGCAAACAGCCAATCATGTGCCTTGAAGCATAAAGATACCGTGATTGACATCTTGCAAGAGAGCAAGCACAACTCACAGGCAATGATAATAGGTTTTAAAAAAAAGAAGAATTTAAAAACATTAAAACAGCAAGATGAAAAGAGCTGTCCATGAAAGAGGAGAGCTAAAAGAAAACAGCTTGCTCGATTAGTGTAAGTGAAGATGTGGAGTTTGTATTGTTGATCATGTGTAATCTTTTTTTAAAGCTTCATCTCCTAAATAAAATAAAGCTTTAAATTGCAGCTATATTGTAGCATGAGATACTATAATAACAAAGAGCGATTAAAGCTGAGCTACCTTCATGGTATCTAAAACGCAGAATTGGTTCAAACTAAACTTAACTAGCTAGCAAGCTAATCTGGCTTCATGGTACAGGCTCCAGGACATATGTTTTGCTTCCTGGATGACACATATATACATTAATAACAATGATAAGCATTCACAACTGAAATATCCTGTTACAAGGTATTGAAGTTTGCACTTGTCAGTGTAACACAAAACTGCACATTAACTCTGTACAACAAGCCAAATTTGTCAAGCAATCACTCCTGTGTTCTTGCGTACAGTACAGTGCACTTCTGGCTTCATAACAGGAAGTGGGAGAGTGTAAATGTAGAAATCAGTGGGTGGAGGTTGAATGTTGGACACAAAAGCTTCTTGAGTCTTCCCATCTTCAACATAAGCTAATAGGCTAGCACTAATACTCCTTTCAGCGGTTCAATAGCATAATTCATATGAAGCTTTGTGTTTTTGTATAATTAACTCGGATGACAGTTTGTAAAATGAAAACGCCACAAAGGGCTGGCATGGATATTGTTAGTCTTCACAAAGAGAGGTTTTCACATTTTTGTTTTCTTACTGAATAAATGGGAATGTGTCATAATGGGGATAATGGACTTTGATGAAAGGATTAAGCACCTTTTCAATAAGCACCTATATCCCACACGTTCATTAGCACATTGTGTGAAATAATTTTCCAAAAGCACCAGAATAAAGCTGCCTGTTTAAAGCATTTGGTGGAACAAACAAAATCCAAGTGCGTGGTTGATGTGTCGCTGTTGTCAAGAGATGAGAGAGAGAGACGAACGAGCGGAAAGAGGACAGAGAGAGGCCTGCAACAATAAGATTCAATATAGTTACGTAATTTCACCTGTGAGGGTGTGATTTAAAACTGTATTACACTGTGGTGGCCTTTAACTCAGAAAGAACATTGCCGTCCTCTTTTCCCCCTCGTGGGACTAGCTATTAGAGAGAGAGCTAAATGAAAGACTGTTGTACTGTTACTTATTGTGAACGGTGTTATAATGTCTGGCATTAGTGGATATAATAGCTGTAATACTCCAAATGAATGCCCTGAATCAAAGTTTCATCATCTGGTGCAGCGTTTTAATTGTTTTTGTGATGACTGCCGAGTAAAAGTGATTTATCCCAGCGCATGCTTTAGCAATTCAAAAGAAACATTGTGTAATTGGACACAAATAAGGGTTAAAAAGCATCCTTTAATTAAAACATTTCCCAGAGGTTCTTTCAGGACAAGTCAGTTTGACATATTTAATTAAGCTCTTATTTGGAATAACTGCCAAATATGATATTCTTAGCATTCATTAATTAGTTTCTAAACAAGATGAGGGTTTTCATTGGAGTGTCATCATATGGAACATCCTCTCTTTTACGCACACAGAATATTTAGTGATAAAATAATGCTTGATCGACAAGTGTCTTTGAGTGCTGTTGTGGTTTTAAATTAGTAATCATTATTGTAATAGAGGGCAGATCAATGACAAAAACAACTTTGCAATAATTTACTTTCACATTAATTAAGACTACATTTTGTCAGTTTTATTGATGCCTATAAGAGAGAACAGATATTAAATTATGGAGATAAAACCAGGGGAACAAGAAAGGAGTTCACTCAGACTCGCATTGCCCACACAGGTACAGTTTAAAAACTTTCCTGATATCAAGGCTCAGAGTTTTACTGTATGTCTTTTTTCTTCTATTTGAATCTGACAGCTCCTCATTTCCCATGGCATAACATCTTCAACTTTTCCGACTTTTCTTTAAAGATCTATGCAAGTAGTTCTTATTCAGGTGGTTGGGGCCCACCAGGGAGCCTCAGTAAACTCCCCAGGTGGCCACATGATGACTTGGGCCCATTTGCAACAAGGAAGATAACTACAGTAAAAGCATACACTTTTTAAAATGAAATGGTAATTCATGCTGTCTGTTTAATGTGCACAATTCAGCTCTCCATGTTTCATTTTTCTTAAAGGGCACCTATGATGAAAATCATCTTTTGTAAGCTGTTTGGACAGAACTGTGTGTATGTATAGTGTGTCATATTGGGGTGATATAAAGCCAATAAGTCTCTTTTTTTTTTTTTTTCCTGACGTTTAAATACGATCCAAATCCCTCCATTTTGAGGACGACCGCAACTTGACGTAGGAGTGCTGTTTCCCCACCCACCAAATTGATTGACAGACATGTATTAACATGTCTCCGTAGTAACGCGTATAATCATATCCACAAGACAGGACGTGCGCAAACCAACCTGGATTAAAATATTTGTTAAGCTTGCTGTGATCATCAATCATCATCAAATGTGAGCAAGAATGAGTTTTACAAGTTTAAAACGTTTTTAAAACAGTGCATGTTTGTAATAAATTACAGCAATTTACTTCAGCTTTACTTTATCACCACAGCCGCGTGTCAGTACAATTATAAAAGAAGATGCTTCAATCCCGGGTTGTGGACAATAAATCAGGTTTATTTTGTACATTAACATAACGGATAACTATACAGCAGTGGATATTAACGTGTATCCTGTCATATTTGCTGTGGTAAAGTTCTTACTGTAGTATTTCTCACAAACGTTTCGTGAGATCTGCTTCCTTCATGTCTGTCTGTTTATCTGACGCAGTCGAGGCGGAAACTGAGGCACACTCTGACAGGCACGTGGGAACGGTGGGCGGGGAGAACTAGCATTAAAGGCACAGGCCACAAAAACAATTACATAGTGTTCAAAGCAGAAAATTACAACATTCTAAAAGGTATAACAAATAATCTGATGGGTGTTTTGAGCTGAAACTTTACAGACACATTCTGGGGACACAAAAGACTTATCTTAAATCTTAAAAAAGAGGTAAAATAGGTGCCCATTAAAGGGATAGTTTAAAAAAAAAGGTTTTATTATTATTTTCACAGCCCCACAGCCTCAAGATGGAGTTGACATTTTATTAATTAGGCCAATAAAAATAAGTTTCCTTAAAACCATGTCCTTTGTGATTCATAAAAGTTCACGGTCACTGGCACTTTGAGAGTAAAAAAAAAAAAATTAACAAAAAAACACAGCTGCTAATGATCTGTGCAAGACAATTAACTCAGTTTACAACACTATTAACTTTAATCCACAGCCTCAACAAACAGTATGGAGCTTAAACTTCCTGTCTTGTCATGATGTATGTGCAGGCACAAATTAACGTGTGAGCTGAAACATTTTATTTGTTGATATAGATAGACAGGACACATGTGTTGATGATCAAAATGGTATGTGTGTTTGAACTCTCAAACTCGAACCAGCGACCTACTTGCTGTGAGACGACAGTGCTAAACCACTGAGCCACCGTGTCGTTCCTTATTTTTATTTTTTGTATGCCTTAATTCAAAGTAGACTCAACTAAGGCCCTGTCCACATGAACACAAGTATTGACATCTTTTGTCAATGTGGGTTGGTTGTTCGTTAATATGCAAATGGAGAAAATGCAGAAATGCAGAAAACTCCTGCCAGATTTTCAAAACCAGTGTTATCGTGTGGTCATTTTTGCATCATGACATTGGTGTGCACAATGTTTCTCCTTTGTTTGATGACAGATTATGCTCTGATCAGCTTTTGCAGGGTTATGATTGGCCAATGTTTCTTTATGCTTAGGGTTATATTGCCACCTGTTGTTTTAGCATGCACTAGCACATTTTTTGCATATTCATGTGTATGGAAATTAAATTTTAAATTGAAACCTGTTTATAGAAACGTTTAAAAAAATATGTTTTAGGTGTATTATGGTAAGTTGCCTCAGGTACAAGGTACAAAGATGATCAGAAAAAAATATAGATCAGATTGCATGTATAAAATAAAAGTGATCAGATCACATGGATAAATGAAGAGGTAGCTGAATAGGCAGGCATTGATGGACTCTGAAATGAAGAAGTCAGTGACAGATCTATTTAGACACAGAAGGTTCTAGTTGTGTCATGGACAGACCGGTAAACACACTTTCACTTTCCTCTGACTTTGTCCCTTTTTATCAGGGCTCATCATAACGAAATGACCTGTGACTATTTTAACAGCAGAAAAAGACAAAATATATATGTTGTTGTTGTGGTTGTTTTTATCTTGAAGTTTGATGACTTGTTCTAAAATGGCCAAACAATAGAACAAAATAACCATTTTCTATTTACACATATAGAGTACAACATTTGACTTTACGGTCAATTTTAACCCCACAGCTATAAAACCATTTTTACACCACAAAGACTACAGGCATGCACATGTCCACTCCAAAACACACACACACACACACACACACACACACACACACACACACACACACGATAAAAATGAAACTTTTATGAATTCTGTCTTGCTAAAAAGTTTTTAAACCCATGCAGGTACCTTTACCATTAGAAAATATAAACCTTTACTTTACCTTTACTTATACCTTTACTTAAACCTTTACAAAAACAAGCGGTGCCAACTGATTAAATATAGATGAAATCCTGCACACTGACGAGGAAATATCTAAACATTCATAGGGTTTGTGATGAATGATGAAGTTGTTTCTTCATGCAAAATAGATTTGAGAATTGAAATGAAATTTTGCTACATTATTTTCGAGGTTTAGTGAAGGCTGGTCATTTTTGACCCTTCTGACAAACTAAATACACAGAATTCCAAGGTCACACAAGGGTTAAAGTGGTGAACATGCCTCTATTTTTAATAATAGCAGTTGCATTGGTTTTATATCGATACAGTGGGAGCACTTCTCCCTAAATCCCTACATCCCCACCTCCACAAAGTAAAACAACAGCAACAACAAGACTGTAACTGATTTTTAAACCACAGGAGGCAAGTGAATAAATATTTTTTTGCCAACCTTGAACACCAAGTTGTCGAGGAGTGGTGCAGTCACAGCGGAGTAAACAAAATATATATCACACACGTCTGCTTTAACGAGAGTTTTGTTTAACTTTGTGCTATTACTAGAACATATTATTGCTCTGGATTTCATGTTTTATAACTCAAAATGTCAATTGCATTAGTGTTGATATTCCATATCTCTGGCACTATGTGATAAAATGGAAAGGCCAGTTCCATTTCGACCCTGAAAGCTTCAGTCAAAATGAGAATACATTTTACATATGTAGAGAAGAGCTATGTAAAAATGTGATTGTTTAGATTAGTATTGTTTTGTTGATGCGTGCCGTTAATGGACCCTGGTGAATAGGTGAGCACGATAAAACCCTGCAGTATGTGTTGAATGAACATTTTTTTGCATATCCTGGGCTCTGCAATTCACATCAACCTCTTTTGTCTGTTGAAGTGTTGAATGCAATTTATGCTGAATGTGTTGTAGGTTTTGCACTCATTTACTTCCTTCTGCCACAAATTCCAATATATACTGTAGCATATTCCCTGCAATCATCCTTTTTATGTGTCAATCATTATGCTAGTTAAAGGTTGTAGCTCCATAGGGTTGGTTTTATGTAATTATACTTTTTTAGCAATATCATGTAATTTTGCTATATTCTGCTATATTACAGTTATCTCTCAAATAGATGTTCTCAGCTTTGTAACATGAATAAATAAATAAACAATTCTAGACTATGGCCAAAGTTCACTGTCAATTTCACATTAATTAGGAACCAGGAGCTCCTGCAGAAGACTCAGGACAGTTATTGTGAATCATTTTGTTCATGTAGGATTCCTGACACATCTTTGAAGCACATTCTTAGTGTATATTTAATTTCTAAGCTTAATTGTAACTTTTTTGTGAATGTAAAATTTTTAAGAAAAATCTGAATGTGACTTTTTTGCCTGCCTGAAATGAGTCACCAGCATTTTTTTTTAACAAATTTGCACAAAGTCAGCCTGTGTTCTTTACTGGGTGCTTGTGAACGATATCTAATTTGACCATCAAACACAGTAGTTGTTGCGGAGGCTTGGAAGAGTTCATGTTTTGATTTGTGCTGAGGACATGTTGAGAACTTGCAAAAATAGATTTTTTTTTTTCCTGCAGACTTTAGATCCAACCCTCTTCTCTACTCTCAATAGTTAGGGCATCAGTGTCTATGCTTGACAGAGGGTGTGTCTGAAGCTTGGCATTGATGAGATCATCATAGTGACAACAGACAATTGCACTGAACCACAACACAACACAAAAAAGGTAATTGGCTGTTGTCAAGCTTCAGACATGCCCTCCATCAATCGTTTATGTGGATGACCCATGTGAATCTAGTGTGAGTTCACAAATGGTTATGCATTTTCATTTGCTGTAAACTGACACATGCTGTACACATGCTGTAAACTGACCAATCACATCAGACTGGGACTTCTAGCCAATCAGAGAAGAGTAGGCTCTGGTAAAAGAAGGAGTTTTGAACAAATCACTACAGACGATGAGAGAAGAGATGAAGGCTGTAGAAGACAAAATAAAGTGTCCATGTCATATGGCTGCCCAATCCAACAACTGGTGGCCCACTGTCCAGCACATTTTAACTCTTACTGACCCAGCTAATCAAGGTCTTACTGGGAATACTACTTCCAGACAGGTATGATCCTTGGGGTGGACAGACAAATCTGCTCCTGGATGTAATGTCTGTAATTTACTTGTGAAATGTACATACTTGTGTCAGAATGCCTGTTTTTGTTATGCCAAAAATTTAACATAATCTTGGTTGCCAATTGGCAGAAAAAAGCTACTTGCAGCCATGGAAGCCAGCAGGCAAACTAGGCCAGAGATTGCAGATTCAACACTAAAATATGTGGGGCTGCCTGAAAGTTACTCAATGTTGATGTTTTTCGACCATTGATTGGTCAGAAATTGACAAACCCAACAATAGGTTATTTTAGCTCAAATTGTTCATTTAATAGGCTGACACGGTGGCTCAGTGGTTAGCCCTGTCAGCTCACAGCAAAAAGGTCGCTGGTTCGAGCCCCGGCTGGGTCAGTTGGCATTTCAGTGTGGAGTTTGCATATGCAAACTTATATTTACCTCATACACACTGATTGAAAGCAATTAGTTACTTTACTTTACTTTACTTTACTTTACTTTACTTTAGTTAACAAAAATAATGAGTGAACCTGTTGCCTGAAAAGCAACAATTTGACTTTACCTAAAAAAAATTAGTAAACACCTTGTAACATGGAACTGTTAAGTTGACAACTTTGTTTTTATAATTAGGCACATAATTCATTTACTTAATACTATTTAGGCAACTGGTTTACTCATGTTTTAAAGTAAAGTCACCTAATTGCTTTAAAATCAAGAGGTTTACTCAGTTTTTTAAGTCAGCTAATTGCTTTTTACAGTGCATAGGCTAATATTTCCAGATTATATTCTGTAAAATATACTTCACATACACTCTGTTTAGAAAGCAAACTTTGTTTTTGGTGAAGCATAGAGTTGGCAACCACCAGTGTTTCACAAATCTCAGTTTGGGGAGCTCTGTTATAAACAACGAGGGGCCTTGGAATCCCCCAAAAACTGAGAAGCGCACAGCATTAGATGGATTTACAGTCATACAGTTTCATTTGTTCATTTAGGTTACGGGATGTAAATCTCTGGAGTGCGCTTGGGTGACACTGCAGATATATAGAATCAGATTCCATTTTCAATTTGTGTGTGTGTGGAGTGTTTCAGCTGCAGTGAAGGGCTCTCACACCACAACACGCACTCAAAGATGGGCCTGATGTATGGCTGTAATAGACTGCTGGGCAGTTTGCTTTATGCTTCTGTGTCCTCTCTCTCCTCATTTAGTGTTTTTGTGTGGGCTTTTGCCAGCCTGAAAAGGACTGGGTGTTCATTTTCAGACCCCGTTTGAAGGAAATTGTCCTTTCCTGAAGAACTTGTTTCAGTTTTGTAGATTCTTATGCAAGGCATTTTCTGAAATGTACTGAACCGATTCTACTCTATAGTTTAATCAATAGTGTATCTGGTTCTCGTAGTGCATTTTGAGTATGATGAAGTGTTGGCTTTAAAGGAACTTAACATATTTCCTGTTGGGTGAGGTGTGTATTTGTTTCAGATTAGCTTTTTGTGTTTTATTGAATGTGTTGAATGTGAAGTGTGTGTGTATATGTTTGTGGGTGTGTGCTTTAATGGATGAAAGTGATCTGCTTTTTGGGAGTCTGTCCCAGCATGTGTGCTGCGCTGATAATGAAAGCGTGCGTTACTGTGCCAACACTAAATGATGGAACGCTAATTGTCACAGCACGCTAGGGCACACGATCCAGACTACACCCAGACTGGTGAAATTGCTCAGCTATCTGTGTGATAGGGTGTCTTTTTGATATGTACACTTTTGGAAATGATGGAAATGACAGTTCTGGAAATGACATACTTAGAATGAAGTGCCTGCCTCGTGTGTGTTGACTTTTTCCATTACATTTAATTCCAAATACACTCGATCGAAATAAGAGAACAACTTTCAATTTCCAAAATTTCATGGTTCACTACAGTCCTATTTGAGGTTATCCTAACAGGACTAAAAAGAGCTAATTTCTAAGCATATTTCATGAGTTGCATATACTCTGAAGAATAGAATAAAATAAAATAAAAAACACTGATCTTCAATAAAAATAAATAAACACATTCACATTCCTGACTGATGTTAATTTGGCACTTGCTTTCTCAATTACCTGACAAACTCTATTCAACTGGTAGCATAACTTTTCAGTTTTAACCAATAATATCCAGCTGCAGACCCGCTCACATTTCAGGACACATAATCCAGATCACTAGAATCCAGGCTTCCAAATTGGATTGATTTCCGCCGCAAGTAGGTTAGCAACACAGTCAATCAACACGTCTTTTTCAAGACGCTGTTCTGACTGTGCGTTTCTGGATGGGGTGGTTCCTATCTCCGGATGATGGGCACTGGTATCGCATCACAGGTCTGGGGGTCCAGCATGTCGATGCAGTGCTCGCGGACAGCTCATGCTCTCGCTGTGAGGGCATGGCTGTTGCACAGCTGAGATCCTGCTTCCAAGCCACCCCCGTTGCTCCCCGTGAAAGCGCTTAGCACGCGGGCAGATCTGAGGATCACAGTGGGAGTTTATCCGTCGCCTCCGGGCCCACAGACCCCCCACTCCTCCACAGTGTGCCCCATCTAAGCTACGAGTGGTTGTGCGGTTCATTCCCTGGGATGCCCGCGCCTCCGATTGATGACACCAGAGATCAGACGCCCATCGCGACATCGGAGGGCGAGCTCAGATGACAGATGACAGACCAGGCTCGCTACCATCCTACTGGTGCGATGCATAGTCACAGTTCTCGAGTCAGACATGATGGCTGCGCTTCCTGGGCTGCTTCGGCGGTGTGGCTGGAGATGGCTTGTCCCCCAGTCTCACCGCCGGACCGACTAAAGGTGTGGCGTGCGGGCTGATGTAAGATGAATCTTCCAGCTCCTGTCCCCTTTTTCCCGGGGGCGCACAGCGAGCGCACGCTGGCATAGAGGGCGCTTTTCTCTGCCCGGTCCTCGTGCGCTTCCGCCTTCACCACCCCTGATGGTGAGGCGGCCAGTGGGTACAAAGTGGCTGCGCGCCGTTCATATCCCACACAAGCTCTTCCATGCCAGCTTACATGCTCTCACGACAGTTACCTTTCCGGGAGAATGGAGACTCCACCCCGGCACAGTCCAGCTGTTATGGGTACGCTTCAGAGAAGCCCAGGTCATCCTGCCGCTTCTCCAAAGCGGCCCTTTGCCAGCTGCTTTCCCTGCTCTGCACAAATGCGCTGGCTCTCAGCTGGCCCCGGGTTTGCGTTATATACGTTTTTCCCCAGTGAGGCTGCACGCACAGACTCTGTGCAAGGTCGGGGAGACGAGGAGCGGGTCTCGCTCGTTGCGCCTCCTTGGCCCAACCAGACCCGAGTTTACGGACTCACACTCCTCGTGATTGCCCTCCCTGACAAATTCCCCAGAAGAAGCACTCCTTTTTTTGGGACAGGCACCCTCTGGCACCCGCGCAGCATTCTGGAACCCCCATGGAGGGTTTCTAGACACAGCGCGGTGGACTTAGGTGACCTATCAGTCGATGGTTAACACCGTCACTCAGGCTAGAGCACCCTGTATAGGCAAGCCTATGTCCTGTAGTGGAGTCTATTCGTTGTGTGGAGCTCTTCTCTCTGAGAAGAACCCCGGACATGCCAGATTAGTGTTGTGTTTTCTTCCTTCAGGATAGCTGGAGTGCAGGCTGTCTCCCTCCACACTGAAGGATTGGCGGGCTGTCATCCCCGCTCTCTGTGGGGGCGGATGGTAGCGGATGGAAAGCATAACCTCATCAGCCAGTTCCTCAGAGGCGTGTGGAGCGAGATGGTTAATTCCATCCCAGCCCCCCTCTCTTGCCCTCTTGGGATCTCTCTAGCCCCAGCGGCTAAGGTTAGGTCCGTTGAGCCACTCGATTCAGTATCTATAAGTTTTCTGTCCATGAAGGCAGCTCTGGTGGTCGCGTTGGTATCATTTAGGAGTGTTAGGATTCCGGTGGCATTTTTGGTGAGCGAATTGTGCCAGAAATTCGGACCGGCCTACTCTCACGTTTACCTGAGACCCCGGTTCAGCTTGTGCCAAGGTTCCTACCGCACCTTTTAATATTAGGTAGTGAGCCTGCAAGCGCTGCCTGCGGAGGAGGCAGACCCAGCCCTTTCATTGCTATGTCCGCTCACTGCGCTTAATGTGACATGTAGTCTCTAAGCAGCTCTTTTCTGTTATGATCGGCAGAAGGGAAGTGCTGTATCAAAGCAGAGGTTGGTCCAATTTATAGTTTATGCCATCGCCCTCGCTTCAGGTGCCAGGGCGAGCTGTGTCCCCCAGGAGCGAGAGCACACTTAAAAAAAAAAAGGGGTGCCTCCTTTTCGGCTTGAGTACGCAGCGCCTCTTAACAGATTATTTAGAGCTGTGGGCTGGGGACACCTAACACATTTTACGAGATTTTATAATCCTCGAGTGGAGTCAGTTTCCTCCCGATTACTGGGTTACTCTGGTCAATCGGGACGAAATTAAACTCAGTGTCAAAAATGCTTGCTGCGCCATGCTCCCTAACCTGGAGATACGTGCCATTTTTCTATTCTGCTAGTAAGTTTCTCGCTTGGCGAACCCTAGAGAATTCCTCCGAGGCCCCCAGCACCCGACTCAGAGGAGGAGCCGGGTGCCTGGCTCAGTGTGATGTCTGGTATGCCCACTCTTGGTCTACCCACATGCTGAGGTTTGGTGCCAGCTATGCGCGGTCCCCGATGGCGATCCCATATGCTTATTTCAGCCACGGAGTGTTCCCCCTGACCAGGCGGACCCGTGTCTTCCCCTAGCACTCCCCCTCTATAGGGCTAGTCCATATATTCTTATTGCCATCAAGTCTCTCCTCTTGGGTAGCAAGTGGTCTCTGCAGCGTCCTCCCCCTTCGGGGACTGGCACGCTTTCCCAACATACTGTCGTATTTCTGAAGTCCCTAGACTATATTAGCTAGGTAAAAGCACATTTACGACCCCTGATCTAAATTCTAATTATTCCCATGTAATGGTAATTTTTTGGGCCTAAGGGACATTGGAATGTTGCGCTCTTGGTGATGCTTGTGCGCTCACGTTACGCTTAGCAAACTTCACATCAGGAGCGTGACACGCTTAGCTGCTGTGGCGTTTTCCATACAGTCTCCCATAGTCTGTTACCAGACACACATTGAAGTTCCCATATGAAGGGGAACGTCCTGGTTATGTCCGTAACCCACGTTCCCCGAATAGGGAACAAAGACGTGTGTCTCCACTGCCACAGCAGATGAGTCTCCAGCTGTTAGCTGAGTGATCGGCTCTTCAGCAGGCAAATTCTAGTGCTCACTTCTCAGCTGGCAGCTTATATAGAACTAATGGCTAATCACTGTCAGCTGTGGAGCTGAGCTCTGCCAATTCCTTTTGGCATTCATTGGCCCGTTTTCTTACTCTCCAGAGTGATTGGTCGTCTGACGTACTTCCATAGTCTGTTACCAGACACACGTCTCCATTCCCTATTAGGGGAACGTGGATTACGGACGTAACAAGGACTTTGTGGCTAAAAAATGACTGTAATTTAAATGGTATAAAAATGTAAAAATACTAGAGTAAAAATATGTAACCTGGTTAACAGTACATTTCCTTAATATATACGTTAACAACAATGACTTGACTTTCCCAAAATTTCCAGCATAACACTTCACTTTTTATGCTTTTTTTGTTGTCATTATTATGGTTCTTTTTAGTTTTCTTTCTCATCAGTGATGTACATTAGAGTTTTATGTTATATATAATGTTGATAAATAATGTTTATTGGATTTTAATTGTATGTATGTTATCATGATGCCATTCAGTAATTGTGTGAAATATGGTAGTTTACAGTACAATTTAGAAAATTATTTTACGGTTCTAATGTTAACCACAGCAGCTGTTTTTTTTCACCGTAAATTTTACCATAAAAAGTGTACTGAGAATGTGCACATAAAGCATTATTTTTGTGATGCTGTACAACAATAAATACTTTTTTTTTTATTTACTGTATGTTATCACATAGCCTACAGTCAAAAATGTTATGGTTCATCATATTGATCAAAATGAATATCAATAAAAATTTATAATAAATATTATCAATATAAATTCTGTTGTCATTCTTGGGATAGTTAATTTAACGGTAAACCTTGTCTGACCCGTCATTACCCTTGATCCACACATATGGTCCGCACCAGATCTAGTGGTTTGGATTGTGTGTGTCCTGGAAAATGTGTGGGTCTGCAGCTGGATATATCTCGTTTTCACTGACTTTAGAAGATAGTTAGCCATTCTAAAGTGACATGCAGGTTGTCCAGATAAAGCCAAAAGGATGACCCTTTCCTTTCATCCATAGCAAAAGCAAAGTTGAAAAGTTCTTTACTGTCTGACAAAGTCCTTCAAGTCCATTTGAGAAGTCATCAATATTTTCATGTATTAACATGGGAATCACTGAAAATTTTGAAGTTGTCATTGAAAATTGACATTAATTGTACAGCCATGCTTCTTATTTATATCTCAAACAATCATTGTTTGTGGACTTTTGGTAGCATATTGCATATCTTGAATATCTTGAATAATAATAAATTATAACATTAATATTTCTTTATAAAGTAACAATATAACAGCCTAACCAAAATGCATGGAATGCATTTTTATAGAAGAACATATATTGACTTTTCTTAGTTTCCTTTATGCATCACATTTCTAATTTTAATTTGTTTAATTTCACTCATCACTCTAATTGTTTGTTCATCGTTACTCAAAATTGCTCTACATTTAAATTTGAAGGGAAAAAATTTAGTGACCGAATTATGATTTGTTTTTGTTGTTTTTTTATGTTATGACTGGAGGTCTCCATCAGGGACAAGGGTGAAGCTGTAAAGTCTAAGTAAATGTTAGAAAAAATATTTATGATACGATAGCAAAATAAAGCAATGAAACTGTTATGCATCATTACAGGAAAAAAATGCTGTGGTTTAAAAAAAATGGATGGCCTGACACCTTTGTCCCCTTTAGCTTCTTGAGAAACATTTGTTCATTTAATGGCTGTTTACTGTTTATGCAATCATGCAAAGATGTTGCATTTGTTCTTTTCGCAGAGTTTAGACCATATTGCTTATTTCTGCAGTTTCTGTAACAGTGACTCACACTCCTGGTCCCAGTCCAGCTAATTTATTATATCATGAAAATGTACAGCTCCATTATAAATTTATACTGTCTGAAAAGTGAATAATTTATGGTCTCTGGGAAAAGATGTAGTACCCTTACACCTGTAGGATGACTTTTGATCTTCCCACCTCGCCATCTTTCCTAATTGATAGTGAGGTCTAAACCTTGGGAAAGGTATGGAGAACATGAGCATTTCTGGATATTGTTATTCGGGTTTGCATTATGAGTTTTACTCAGCTTTTTACATGAACATTAGTTTAGTCTCTCAAAGCCCTTCCTTCTGAGAGCTACTCTGATTGCTCAGATGATTGACGCAGTCTGTTCTGATTAGTCTGCTGCATGTAGTGTGTCAGAAATTATCCATAGTACCCATAGTCCTGGACCAGAGCTGATGCTGTGGTGGTCATGGAGGAATGGAGTGCATGAGACTGATTCCTGAAAGACCACAGTGAAAAACGAGTTCCCGCATTGATCCTGTGGGCCAGCCTGACCTCCCGCCGGTGGCCTACTCACACCTGCAGTTTCTCCACAATGGACGTCCAGCTTCTCCAGCCTCCAGCGCCTAGACTGCAGCTCCACACAGAAAGTTTGGCCAGAAGAATAATGGTCATGCCCAAATGAGCCTGGTTTCTCTCAAACCAGGTGGTAGTGAGTTCCAAAGCCGGGGAGCAGAGTGGCTGAATGCTCTGCTGCCCATGGACGATAGACGAGCAGAAGGAACAGACAACTGGAGGGAGGAAGAAGATCTCAGGGTGCGAGAGGGAGCAGCAAT
>CAIGQV010017835.1:3828195-3840510 GCA_903798115.1 Danio jaintianensis | reverse complement strand
TTTTTTTTTTCCTTCAGAATTTCTCTGATGGTAGAAAACCTATTTGGAAGAATCATGAACCAAGTCTGCGAAAATCCATCTAGTCAAACTGATGTTACTCTCCAGCCCAAACGCCGTGCCGTAAGACTTTTCATTTCGCATGACACATCTTACTGTTATATATGGGGTTATAATGGAAAGTATTTTAAAAATTTTGCAGAAACTTTAGATTAACAGTAACTTCAGGCTATGACTAGAAGTTAAAAGTTTTAATAACAGTATCTGTTCTGAACATCTGCGGGAATTCCTTAAATTAATTTATATCTTTGTGTACTTTATCTCTTCATTTCAGATCATGCTAATAATATCTGTGATGCAGCATCAACTTAAAGGGATAGTTCACCCAAAAATGACAATTCTTTCATCATTTACTGACCCATAGATTTTCAATCAGGTTTAGATCAGGACTCTAGGCTGCCATTTCATTATTTCAATGGTTTCGTTTAACAATCGTTGACACACAGCACTCTCACAAGATATTCCTGAACAGATTCAGCGCTCTTATCGCATTGAAATTTATAAAAGCAATCGTGCTACATGTTTCAGATGGTTCACAAGCTAATGTGTTTCTGAAGGATTTTGCAGAATTCTTTAAACTAATTATAGCTTAGTTCCTGTTCATTGAAAGGATGAGAACGAATTATGAACCCGAACATCTCCAGTTCTGCACTCTAGAGTCCAACCGATCTGCATTCTAGCACACCTCTTTCATCCAGGATTTACTGATATAAAAAAGAGATATTACTGCACTTAATTTGTAATGTAATTTCAATAGTTATATATTGACTTTAGTAATTGTAATCAAATTAGACAAATTTAAAATGCAATGCGTTACATTACTGCATTCTGAGAAAAAAGTAATTTTCTCACACTGCATACTGTGTAACACGTTATACTCAACTCTGAATCCTTGCAATCCTTGGGCCCTATAGTACATGAAAATACTGTTTATGGTGTGGATCACATGTTCTGTAAACTGACTGAGCAATATTTTCAACTCTCACCAAATCCACCTACTTTCTAGAAGGTAATTGAATTCCTAACTCAGACCAGCTGCAGACGATTAGTCTAAAAACGCCATCCCATCTCCTCCCAGCTGTTGTTGGCAGTGTTGTTTTACCCCCAAAGAGCTACTGACTTTGAGTTCACCTGAACAGTGCTTATATGCAGATTATCACAGAATCAGTCCACTCGAGGATTCGTGATTGGCTCTTTGATCTTCTAGCAATCCTATTTTTCTAGGGCAGGTTGGATTCATAACACAAATAATGAGCTACTTTGTAATAGAGCAGGATATGTATGAATACAACCTGGTCTTTGATGATTCTGCCGATGTTGATTAAAAAAACAACACTAATAAACAAAAGATTTCTCAGCAAAAATCTGATTTCTGTATATCACGCTCCCATCTGTTTAGTAGTTTGTCATGAAAGACGACAAACGGGTTTGAAATCTGATTGAAATGTGTCCTGAACGTTTCTATTAAATTTCAGAGTGGTGTGTCCTGGTTCTGCCATTACTATGGCAACCTTTATAGATGATCACTCGACTGTCTAAACGAAAAGATCCGATTTCATCACTTTCGAAATTGTTTGAAAAACAAGCTGAAATTGGATGCAGTTTGAACAAAGCAAAAAGGCTCTTTGATAAATTTCTCAGAAGCTGCTTTCCCTCAAACGCTGATGAAAATGACCTGGAATGTATTCCGTTTTTGATTGGTTCATTAGCGCCGCTGTATCAGATTGAAAAATGTTATCTGTGTTTGTGATGATGGTGATTATCATAATCAGATTCAAAGCACAGCACCAGGTGAGTGTAAGGTAACTCTCGCCTCTGTTAATGAATGCACACACACGGCCAAAGCACTCACACACACTCTGTCAGGAGTCAATCATGTGGAACCTTTGTGAGCTTGTTATATAATTTTTTTATATAACTGATGCAAGACTTCGATGTACGCACCTGGTCAGGATTGAGGCTAAAACTTGTCAGATTAGATGTAGGTATGTCTTTGTACGGTGAAGTAATAACCGGATGGTGGCTCTGCCAAATTATTGAATTACTCAGAAATGCACATAAGTAGTTTTCTGAGCAAGGGTTCAACAAGCAATTTTCCCCTTTTTATTCAGTCTATTAGGTTGGAGAGAACATTTTCTGCAAAGCCATGCCAATTCTAGGTAGTGAAATCGGGGACAAAACCATGCAGGCGTTTTATCCAGCACAAGGCGTTTTATCCAGAACTGTAGAACTCTTTTTCACAACCTTTTTTTTTTTTTTTAGGTTTGTTGTCAATGAAGGACCAAGTGCTGAAATACGTTTCTTTTTAAATCTTTAAAACAGGAAGTCTAATTGAATATGGAGGAAAAAATCATCTTAAAGCAGGGTCATTAAATAAAACTAAAACTCAATTTTATGACTCCGTTTATTGGGGGTGGTGGGGATGTTGATTACCGTTAATATAATAATGGACCTCTATTTATTTCTAGTAGGGCTGTGGTGATATAATTCTACAGTTTGATTCTGTTCACGGTATTAGATCCATGTTACGGTTCAATTAAATTATGTTTGTTGTGTGGTGCTATCAATGTTAAAGAACACTAGCCTCACTTTTAACATAACAATAGCTATAATTTAATTTAAAGGGAACCTATTATGCCACCTTTTACCAAGCGGCAACATCCCGCTCTCCCTCGTGAAGCTAATACGGAAGTAACTGAAACTGCAATTCATCGAAATTCCGCTAGACCTGGCTCCATAATAGAGCAAATTTCTATTGACCCCAATGTTAAAATGGCCAACTTTACAGCAAAAAAAAAGGTGTTTACAGCCTGGTACAAAAAACGATTTTGGTGTATATAGCTAATTTTACACTTTATGACAACTGTGAGGGGAGTGAATTTTTTTTTGTAACTCATCTGTTTCAATAATATTGAGTTATATTAAGTCTACATAATTAAGGGCTGGGCCACTTGAGTGACAGCTAGGTCTTGCTGGTCGCTGTCACGTCACCTCATTCCGGCTGATTAGCCGCTGAACTCGGCATATACATCGTATTTTTGTTTTGTTTTATGTGGCTTTACACAGTCAGTTGCCTTTTGGAATTATTTCTTACAATTATCAGATAATATGGCATGCTGTGCACTCACAATTGTGCTCACAAACCATTCAAGTGGCCTCCATTTCCCAGGTGAGTGAAATTCTTATATACTCATATATCATATCTATAAATGTATTTGTTTTTCTCATGTAGAGAAATGTCATAAGAACAATGCTTAGTGGCTCAATGTATTACAACAGTTTTTTTAAAAGACTAAACACTTTATTGATATAGTATACAACCAAGCACGTGGTCAGAACACAAACGAATCGAAGGTAATCAAGTATCACGCGTTTCTCCCAAAGAAAAGCCTGTCTAAGCAAAATGCTAGCAGGCATCTGTAGCTCTGCTCACGCTCCGCCTCTTTGCCCTTTATTGGTTACCCCCGGTTGGCGCAATGATGCGTGAACAACGTGGCCACACCCACTTGTTGCTTCATTTGCGCTCTTCAGAAACTTATGGGTGATGTCACAGATACTACGTCTATATTTTTTACAGTCTATGCCTTTTACAAGATGTAACAGAAGTCTTTGATGTCCCTAGAGTGAGCATATGAAGTTTCAGCTCAAAATACCCCACAAATAATGTTTTATAACTTTTCTAAACTACCCCTTTTATGCATTGATCATTATTGTGCCATTTTGGTTACTGTTGCTTTAAGTTCAAATGAGATTTTGCTCCCAGCCCTCTTTTTAAAAGAGGGCGGAGCTACAAATGTCTACGCGTCAGCATAGTGGCAGATTCAAAAACAAGACTAATGTTATGCTAATGAGGGGGAGATCGTCACTAATGGGCAGAGCTTTACATCTCTGATGACACGTACAAAGGGAGAATGTCAATCAAAGTGTTACTCCAGACTGTTTTTATAAAGTGTGATTATAAACAATAAAATTTATACATTTTTATCATTAGAAGCCGGTTATATTCATAGACTATTGCCGCAACTGTGTGTAAACCCCTTATAAAAGGGATATTTTTGCATTATAGGTCCCCTTTAATAAACTTATGCACTGGCTTTACTTGTTTCTTTTTAGTGCAGTCAGTCACGTCACACTGCCAAAGTGTAAAATAAAATCTCCCGAACTCTAAACATACTGTAATTGACCATGTTCACATGAGTACTGACCAAGATGGGCATTGCCACACACAAGCTTGTAGCAGCAAAGGTGAACTCGCTTCAGTTCTCGAGCTTTCTTTGAGAGCTGAGAGTAGTCGGTCACTCCAGCTGAGGTGAAGCCGCCCATCAGATCAGAGTTCAGTTCTCTTTCACATTTTTAATGAATTGTCCAGCTTGTCCGGCTCCTTTTTTTGCATTCATCATTGTTTTTTGCTGCTCTGTTGTTTATAAGCAGTCCTGCGCTACACGGATATATTTACAGAACTAAATATATAGAAAATTCTCATATTTCATCCTCATCTAATACATGACATCTGCTCTTCTGCGCACACAAACACACGCACACACACACACACACACACACGCACGCGCACACATACATACATACACACGCACACACACATACACTCTGAGTTCACACCACTCTGAGGTTGCGTTTACACCCGTGCTTTTAGGTTTTAAAATTCTGTAACATTTTTTGAGGTTACACTTGGCATCCACACTACGCTGAATGTTTTCAAAAATGGAGAATTTTTGAAGTGCTGTAGTGCCCGTTTAGTTTTAGTAGACAAACCATTTCTTCTGATTCTGATTGGGTCTTCTGGGTCATTGTGCATCCTTATCAAAGCCCTCTCATATGACCATTACATTCAACTTTGCTTCGGTTTTGTGATGAAAGACCTGCTCTCTGTCCTGGTATTGCGGTAAACTATAGCCTCTTTCACACAGCAATACCAGTAAATATCCATAAAATTACCTGAAAGACTTTTCCCAAAAAAATCAAAAAATGTGTTGTTCACACAGGCAAGGACATTCCGTAATTTTCCGGGAAAGCACCTTTCACACATACATTCCAGGATGCCAGACAATTCTGACATCCTTAACCAGAAATGAATTATAAAAGGCTGAACTTGTATTTGTACACATAAAGGGGTCAGTTTAAGGTTTGTTTTTCTATTTCAAACTTTCACATTTGCCACTTCTTTTGTCCCTGAGATGAACCAAAATACTGAACTATGTATAAGAAAATGTTGTTGCTAGCATCCTAAGCCATGGTACTATCTGCAGCTAAAAGAACAGGTATGTTTACATGTTTGACTACACAGAGGCTTGTGCGACAAACATGCACAACTGTTTATCTATGGAAAACTATTGTGTACAACTCAGATGAAGAGAATTGGAGGAACACTTTTGCATGTCAAGAGATATGTTTGAGTATGTGCTGCAGCTTGTGAGATGAAACGATTACTGGTGTTGTACTGAAATCTGACTCAACGATTTGTACTCCCTGTGTCACACACACACAGATGAACGGTAGCGGTCAGCTGTGGTTTATCCTAAGCGTTTTATCTATAATTTTTTCCCACAGTCGACACTAGAAAGGATCATAGAAACGTTGTCTGATTAACAAGCAGCAGCTAAATGTGTCTGGACAAAGATTTCAAAGGTTTTTATTTTCATAAATTGCACAGATGTGAATGCGTCGTCTGCGTCAATGTTCTGATTGGCCAGAGTAGAAGTCTCACGTCTACACGTTCTGAAATTGTACGTGCTCATACTGGCAATATACCTTATGCGTTCACAGGGAGCAGAATTCCGGGAAATTGTACTTATCATAAAGTACGTTTGTACTTATAGTTCCGCAAAATTTCGGAACTAATTTGCATTATCTTTTCCTGGAAAATTACCGGTAATAGTAACAGTAAAAGTATGTGTAAAAGGGATTAATGAGATAGGGATGCAACGATGAACCGATTTCACTATTAACCGCGCTTTAATTCCTCACGGTTAATTTGTAAAGACTTCTCAGCACAGCGAACAAAGCTGCTGCAACTAAACAAAGTTATGTGCACTAGTTTAAAGTTCCGAGCTTGTACACCGAGGCTAATACGCACGCACACTGAATTAATTATGGCTGAGGCTATTAACTGAGGGCCGCTCACATCTTTTGCACGTTCGTTATTTTTAATTTCTAATTTAAGTTTGTTATTTCTAATGGAGGCGCGCGACTTGCACGCATATTGGGAGTGACGCGTACGCAATGCACATACGGCGTGGCGCTCATATGGTGTCACGCTTTCCAGGCGCACCTAGTTGAAAGAATGCCGTGAGTGCACCATGAATCATGTGACAAGAACTGACCTGTCAGCTTCATACTTTGTGTGGAATATACACATTTCTACTCAGAGGAGAAAAAAAAAATACAAAATGAAAATCACAAACAAGTTTGTAATATAGTCAACACATCAAAAGTGCCTTTCAGACAGAGGTTCAGCAGCCTTTGACCACATTTGTTCTCTTCAAAAGGGAAATACTTAGCTAATATGTAGCTTAGATTTAAATTGGACAAATATATATTTTTTTCATTCATTCATTTTCTTTTCGGCTTAGTCCCTTTATTACTCTGGAGTCGCCACAGCAGAATGAACCGCCAACTTATCCAGCATATGTTTTACGCAGCAGATGCCCTTCCAGCTGCAACCCATCACTGGAAAACATTCACATTCACACACACACACACACTACGGACAATTTAGCTTACCCAATTCACCTATAGCGCATGTCTTTGGACTTGTGGGGGAAACCGGAGCACCCGGAGGAAACCCATGCCAACACGGGGAGAACATGCAAACTCCACACAGAAATGGCAACTGACCCAGCCGAGGCTCGAATCAGCGACCTTCTTCCTATGAGGCGACAGTGCTACCCACTACCCAAATTTATGTATTTATTTATTTATTTATTTATTTATTCATTGTTCTGTCATTTATTTTCAGTGTAAAATTATTACTTATTATTACTTAAATGCCAAAAACTTTTTTCCACTTATTTTTAGGTCCAAAGAGAAATGGACTCTTGTTTGTTTTTATTATTATATTCAATTCAATTCATCTTTATTTCTATAGCGCTTTTACAATGTATTATCTTAAATCGGTTATATTGTGCATTATTATGTGGTTACTGAGCAGCAATAAATAACACTTTAAAATATAAGGAGTAGTGTTTTGAAATTAATGAATGCATAATAATTGTGATAACTGTGATTATTCCTCAGACTATAACCGTACAACCAAAATCTATAGTCGTTGCATCCCTAGAGAGTATTGCAGTATTTTCTGTATGAATATCATAACACCCATAATTTATAGTAAATCCATGTTTGTTTGTTTTTGTCGTTTTCAGATTTCAGAGATGCAGATGAGTAAACTTACCTGACGCTGATATTACAATATTAACATTTTACGTAATCTGGTGCTTAATTAAATTTTTTATTTCACAAACAAACACATCAGCATCCATAATTAATGGGCAGAACAGAGCAGAAAATATATGCTATAGTAACAGAGTTCATGTTTAGCAGAAACGCACAAAAAATGCTTTGTGAAACAATATTTTTAGTAATCACAGACGTTTGCTTTTGGACAGTGTTAGATTTCTCAAAGGATCGCTGAGTTTCCCAAAAACTGTAGGCAATTTGCTCTGGAATTATTACAGAGGTTGTGTGAAAAAACAAACAAAAAAAAACCAGACTTGGCAGATTCTGACAGGATTAAAATCGCAAAGTACATCTGCGAAACAAATTTCTCTGAAGACCTCCTGGAAAACTATTCTCGTCTGAATGCAGCTCTAGTTCACATTACATTTAAATTGGAAGACAGTTTCCTTGGCTTTTTGCTTTCGTGATAATGGCTTTACAAATGCATCTCATTACAAATCTGGTGATGGATATGTCCACAATAATGTTGGAAATTATGCAGATGCATAAATAGAGCTGAACAGGCACACACTTGATTTACCAAATGCATTTTAAACAACCATTTACTGTGAGCCGAGCCACTTTTAGTCTTAAAAACACTGGATTGTGAGTTGCTTGTGCACTCCACATGACAGTCTGAGTCCTGCAGCACATCAGATTATATAATTGGGAAGTGGGAGGGTGGGGGGTTGATTGAGAAATTTCTATTTAAGCCATGTCCAGACAGGCCACACACCAGAAATAAATTAAAACACCTGAAATGATATATTTGTTAATGTGCCTCAGTCTAAACAGTGCTTTCAAGTGTGCATCATTACTATTACATTCAATGTGTGCCTGTTTGAGTTGGTGATCAGTTCATTTGAAAAAATAAATAAATAACACTCACCTATTGAGTGCAAGAGTCGCATTCCTGAAGTAAAAGCTTATTCATTTTCTTCATAGGGAAATAGATTTAACCTTTAAAGATAGACCTGTTGCAAGGCTGTTAATCGATTGTATATTGTTGAATTAATTTCTTTGCGTTTAATTATTTATTTTTAAAAGAGCTATTTTTAATAGTGGACTTTGTGCTGAAAAACTCTCTCATAATTATTTACAGAAATCAGTAAGTTAAATAAATCGCATGCAATGTGTACCAAATGAGGTCAAATGAGACTCCATGAAGCATAATAGATGACTTAAATGAGTCGCTTGTATATACAAATGCTTGTATATACACTCACTATTAAACTAGTCATTAACACAGAAATCAACCAATCCCATTGCAGCAACTAAGTAAAGTTTTATAAACTATCCAGCCGCGGTCAATCATATCTACAATCATCGATATACCAATCAGATTAATCTAAACCTTCAATAAAAAGCCCATTTCACCTTACTTCCCTTATCTTCATTCCCCCCCCCCCTCCCCCCCCCCCCCCCCCACCCCCCTCTAATCTACCCCATCTCCCCCTTTTCCTCCTTTAGCAGGTGGAGCTCTCAAGAACTACCTGATCTCGGACCCCCGTTCATGCTAATTGACCAGGCGGGAGCCCTGGGCTCAATTATCTCTGAGCTCAGGGTTCTCTCCCGGGACAGCATGCCAAACCTGCTATTAGTGTCAAGTAATATCTAAGTGTGAAGTCTTGAAATGGCTTTAGGACTGTAGATGACATTCTTTAAGAGTGGCCAGTTATGCATATTTTGCAATAAACTTGAAATAGGGCAGTGCAATATGACAATATATATTGTATATGGACAAAACAAAAAAGTCTTTCATATTATGCTCTATCGTTTATATTGTGGTGTCATAAAATACATTGTATACAGTAATATTCTTTCATAATTTATATGAGCAACATATTACACATTATTACGGGAATGCAGACAGAAACATGAGTAACAGCATCGTGAGAGTTGCAATGTTTACATTTTGCCTTTTATTTGTAAAATATTTTATGTCTGTAAACATCATTAGTTTTTGAAGTGTTTTATATATATTTATTTGTTTATTTTTTTACATTCTTAGAAAAAACATTTGCCCTAAAGTTCTAAATAAAATGAGAAATATGATCATGTATGAATGAGTAGGTTTTCAGGTATTTACTTTAAAATGTTAAAAAAAAGTCATTTCAATGTGAGCAATGTATATAACTATTAATTGATGGAATTTACAGAAAATGTACTATATCATGATATTTATCGTTATCAGAATATGAATTGACCCAAATCATAATATGAGATTTTTGTCATAATGCCCAGCCCTAACCTGAAATATATAGTTTCTATTAACTTTGTTCTGCTATGCAGAAGTGCTCTCGTTTTTTGTATTAGAACTTCTGATTTAGTTGCCTATGTGAAAAATGACTAGAAATAAAAAACGGCAGAAAACAGTCAAACTACTTGCTCTACAAACAAGTGTGTTCACGTCTATACATAAAAAGTAGAAAAATATTATAAGAAAATATCAATTTGAAAAATCAAGTATCATAATGAGCTGTTTTTGACGTCTAAAAATCAATGGAAGTGAATAAGGCTCTCAATAAGTCTCAAGCCAAAAAGTTTCCAGTGGCTGCAATTTTACGTAAAGAATAAGGTCAATGGGTACAACCAATTTTGTAACATTGTGATTCTCCTCATAGATGATTAATTTGTCTTAATTCTTATAACACTTTAATAAAGACTTTAAAAAAATCCTTATGGGAAATTGAATGGATTGTATGGCCATTTATTATTTTTGAAAATGTTTTTCTCTTACTTTTATAATCATCTGATCTGATATTTCAGTGGAATTGTTTTATAAAAAACATACCAGCCCAATGCAGTTCCGTCAATAGAATTGCAGAATTGTCAATACATTTTTTTTACTTCTTGCATTTTGAAAAATCAAAAATCCCTTAGTGTTTCATTTAGTCATTTAGATGTGTAGTGATATGTACTTTTTGAATAATTTAAAGTATCATTTATGCCATTATTATTATTAATAATAATACCATCATAATCATACCATAATAATCACATGATTCAGTTTTAAGAGTAAAATATTTTTTTAATAATACTAATAATAATAATCTAATCTGAAATGTGAGCCGATGGGTAATTTTAATACAACCGTAACAGCCTCTGGATGTCAGACTACATTCTCAAGCTTTTATTACTTCAAATACACGGGGCGTCTGTGAGCCCAAGCTAATGAAACATTAGCAGCAGAAATTATTTTCGGCTGGAAAAAGAGATTAAAAGAATTAACCTGTGTGCTGGAGACCCCCCCCCCCCCCCCCCCCCCTATCCATTATGCAGTCTTATTTAATAATTGATAGCTGTAAGTGATATTTCCCACACAGATGATTAGAGACTTTGTAATAGCGTCCGTTGTTTTTTTTCTGCTTTCAATGATGATAAATCAGCCCTACTGTCTCCAGCCAGTATCCATCTCTTATGAGTCTGTGCTAAAATGTTATGATTAGTATCATTTCAAATTGATGCCATCTTTCAGCGGGGAATCTTTCAAGGGACGCCACTCTTGTCACAAAGGCCCAAATTGATTGCGATTCAATTGCAGTAACCCATCACGACTAGATTTTTGTATTCCTTCCCCTCTCCTAGCGGTTTGCATTCAAACATTGATCCATCCCGCTTTGATGTTGGCAAATGTGAAACAAATGGAGCGATGATAGAAAATATAAAAATGGAACATGTCGCATCTTGTCTTTATTGGCTGGAGCATTGTTTCTTATCTCCGCTTGAAGTATGAGGAAAAAGTGCTGACGCTTTTATCACACCCAGCGCCGTTTTTTTTTTAATCCTTGCTTTATTTATTTCTTTGTCACCCTGCAAACCTTTTTATATGTTTCTCTGTGTGTGTGTTTTTCCTTTGGTAGTTGTCGTGGGGTGTGAAAATCAGAAGGAAGTTGAAAAGCGTGGCACCTTTCCTGGGCAGATTCAGACCGCTGGTCGGACAGTGCTGTCACCAATGCACCCCTGAGAGTCTGGTGAGAAAAAACGACAGGGGATGAAAGGATTATTTGAAGATAATAAAAGGACAAACAGCCAGCGGTGGACGGGGAAGTACACAGATTTAGGCTCACCTGAAAACCTTACACACTGCTTTCATAAACCCATATCATGAGGGACGATCAAAGGGATTTCAGAACATGTTACTTACGGTAGGAATAGCGAGAAAAAGGGGATTAGGAGTGGAGAGAAAAATAATGAACACTCAAGAGCATAGTTCCCTCCCGTGCTATGAAGAGCTTTTCAGAAAAAAAAAAAGCTGCAGATGACTAAGCTTGTTTCCAGCAGCACTGGTCCCAGTGGGCGCATCGTGCTGAGAGCTGGGACACGGGGGCTAATGGAGCAGTAATCAGAGGGTTATTGGATCGAAACCCCTCCTGAACGAATCTATTAATCTCAGACCAGCCAGCCAGATAAATCATATTTGAGCTATCTGCTGTTTGTATTAAAAGTCATTTAAAATGCATGCGTGGATTTCATTTAACAGCCATGTCAAATAAATCGCTGCTGAACCAGGGGCGCACCAAACGCTGTAAAATGAGATTTTGGAGATAATTATTGGATGAAGCTCTGAAAGGAGATGATTTGCAACATGTCCATGTTTTTCATTTTGTTTTAAGGGAAAACCTGTTTCTGCCTTTAAAAAAAATTAAAAAATATGTGTGTGTGTATATATATATATATATATATATATATATATATATGTATGTATATATGTGTATATATATGTATATGTATATGTATGTATATATGTATATGTGTGTGTGTGTGTATATATATATATATATATATATATATATATATATATAT
>CAIGQV010017835.1:3810566-3828095 GCA_903798115.1 Danio jaintianensis | reverse complement strand
TATATATATATATATATATATATATATATATTATAGTGTTGGTGTTGGGGGTAAATCATTACAAGTAACACAAGTTACGTAAGATTACTTTCTAAGTAACGAGTAAAGTAACGCATTACTTTTAAAAAATAACATAATATTTGAGTTACTTTTTTGAAAATGTAACGCGAGTTGCCTTTTAGTTTAATTAGCTTTTAAAAAATAAATTGCTGAATTAAAATTAAAGTAGTCACAATGAATCACGCAGTCAATGAGAGAATGAGTTCATTATTTTGAACGCATCGAAGAAAAGGAGATTGTCTCAATGGACAGCGATTTTACTTAAGACAAATAGAACAAAAGTAAGAATACACATTGCTTTAAACTTTAATAATCTGTACATACGGCATGTATAGCTCTGCGGTCAAGAAGTTCTCAGATAACATTATCCTAAAATATATATTTTTATGTGTTTTTTTTTAAAGTTAAATGTAGGTGTAGGTTATACAGTTGGTTTTTAATTGCAGAGCTTCTCTGTTCTCCATTTTTATTTTCAGCCAAAATGTTTTTCTTTTCATTTTTTTTTCATAGCACTTTATTTAAACAGCTTAATTTTTAAACTGACTTCCTTACTTCCATAGTTATTTTAGCACTCCTACTTTTGACTATACCTGTGAAATAGACAAAACTGAAACAATCAAGAAAACAGCATATTTATCATTTTATTCTGTCATCGAATAAGAGATGCATGTCAAGTTATTTTGAGAAACATTTTATGTTGGAGGCATTTTATTCAGCCACAATTCTTGAACGTGTTCAGGCGATGATTTATAGTGGAACTAATAGGGTGCTATTTTGAACACTAAAAGGCTTCCCTAAAGTGTGTCATTATCTCAGTCTATATAGGACAGCAGAACAGACTCTCTTGAGTTGTGATGGAGGCTGGTTAGCACGCTTTCCATCAAGTTTGATCAAATATCTTCTTGCCACTCTCAGGGTCTGAAGCTGCTGTGCAACACTCCTCCTCTGGGCTTCCAGAATCTGACGTGTGTGAACGAGACACACACCGGGTAAGTGCACATCCTTCACTCGACTCGAGCCTTCCCTGTACGGGCCTTTAAAATAACAATGCAAACTCTCAGCTCCAGCTTCAAGCTGCTCCAGTGTAATTGCTGTTTGCGTTTCTGACTTTCAAGCCTGGCACATGCAGTTCATGCATGCAAAATAAAGAGCCCTAGAATAACTTTCCATTTTTTTCTTTCCTTTTTTATTATTATTACATCACAGACCCACAATTGCGAGTGGTTTCACAACCCTGTTACCCTTTTCTAAAAGGGTAGCCTTTTTTGTAGACTTCTGAGTCACATCGGCCACACACCGCAGTGCCAAGCAAGAAGCTTTGAAACTGCAGCTTTCCAAGCACTAGCTACAAATTTAAAGCATTTCCGCTAGAGTCAGTCATCTATGAAAAACAATTTTTTTTCCCTTTGTACTACAGCTGCTAGAGCTGCTCAGTGATTGTTAAAGGATCACATTCTCAATTCAAAACCACATGCAGTTGCATTCCGAAATGACAGCGATTCTGCTATTTCTGTTATACTTTGATGGGTAGCTGACAAACATTTTTCAGCTTTAGTCTTTAGCCATTTTAACCAAGCAGTATTATTATTTCTGTTACAACATGTAAGACATAATGTAAATCTAGTCGTTGTGCTCGCAGAATAACATAACACACATGCTTATAAGCAGCCTGAAACAATGTGGAGGGCTGTTGTATAAGGCTACGTTTACATCACAACGATGTTGCCAAAAATGAAAAACAATAAACTTGTTTATACATTCATGAAAACGACCAAAAATACTTTTTTAAATATGCTAGGCCAGTATTTGTCCCTGTCACCTTGTTAAGAAATACTATCAGGTACTTAATGACAAACTGATGGGAAGTGATGACGTATTGGTGGCAGCTTGGCGGTAGTGTGTATAGAATTTGCAGTGTGTATGCACACTTTGCTGATGAAGCATTAGGATACTCTTAAGCAGCAATAACACTGCTACGAACTCTGCCATTTTTGTGTTTGTTTATTCGTGCTTGCCTTTAAATCCCCCCAAACACATATGTGATGTCATTAGCGTAGTTTCCATTCAAAGATGGGAATTCAATTTATGTGCAAAACTTGAATATTGCATAAACGATTTGCAAATAATGCAATATTTTTATCCAATGTGTCACAGAGAACAAAATTGTCACTTCTTAATAAACTGGTGCCAAATCTCAAAAACAAAACATAATTTGCTGCATTAGTCTTTTTCACATTTAGTTTTTCGTAAGGCAGGTCTTCATCAAACCCAGAACAAGCCAAGCTGTTTGTGCCAGGCTGAGCAGAAAGGTATTGTAATAATGTAAATTAGGTAAAAAAAAAAAAAAAAAAGCGTTTTCCAAACCACCATGAATGAAAGAATGCTTTAGTACAATGGTCTAAAACTCAATTCCTGGAGGGCCACAAATCTGCATAGTTTAGCTCCAACCTGCTTTAACTCACTAAAAAACTAGTGAGTAGTCTGTAGTAGTCTTGTGTAGTCATCTTGATTAGTTGCATCAGCTGTGTTTGATTAGGGTTGGAGCAAAACTGTGCAGAGCTGCGGCCCTCCAGGAATCGAGTTTGAGACCTATGCTCTAGTACAGTGGTCCCCAACCTTTTTATCACTGTGGACCGGTCAACCCTTGACCGGTCAACCCTTGACAAATTGGGGGGTGGGGGGCGGTTTTTCGTAGGTTGCTAGGCAACCATCAACCGTTTTCTCAGATGATGATAAGCTGACAAAACATTGCTGTCACTCTGATACAAGTTTTATTCATGGAGAAAATGACAAAGCACTGCAGTGTTTGGGTGTTCTGTCTGAGATAAATAGTCTACCGAAATGTGTATATTCCATTCAAGCTGAAGCTGATCAGTCAATTCTTGTAATGTGACTCGCGCTGCGCTTCCGGCATTCAGTCTGTGTGCGTCTGGAAGGCTCGAGCGCGTCACGACGCTTGCGCGCACACCTCCATTGGAAATAACAATCTTGCGCAAACTCTAGAAAAGACGCAATATGCGAATGGCCCTTAAAAGGCTGCCGACATTTGCGATCCCCAGCAGTTTATCTTCTTGAACAGACATGGTGGATTCACCTGATTTGTTGACAAATGGGTTGCAGATCTATTCCTTGGCAGTTCGTGGGTCCTTCACTGGGCCTTTTCCCCTTAGCAAAGAAACTTTGCAAAGACGTCTGTTTCTTACTCATTTTGCTGCTTGTGGGTTAAATTTGGGCGCTCAAGTGACCGAGATTTAAGCAAGAGAATACGGTCATTTTTAAAAATAAAAGATTTTTTAAAATAAAAGATCGTTCAGACTTTGGTAATAAATAAAACGGAAATAATTAATGATTTCTTGTGCGGCCCGGTACCAATTGATCCATGGTGCACGTTAGTTGAGGACCACTGCTTTAGTACATCCAAAAACACATTCAACCCTTTTAAAATAAGTAAAATAGGACCCCTTTAAAAATAATAATGTACAAGCTAAGTGATCCAGGTTTTAAAATATTGTTTTTGTTAAAAAAATAAAACAAAAAAAACGAATTACAGGTGTGAACACACCCTCAACGTGAGCATATTTTGAATGCCTTCTCTGGATGTGAGCACAATCGAACAGACCCATTTATTATCCATGTTTCCACATAAGACATTGCTCTGATTATCAATACATCAAACGCTTTGAGACTTCTGTATTCCCTACACGTGTATGAACGCACACGCGCACACACACACAGAATAATAATGTAGGGCATTCACTACTGCATTTAAAAGCAGATGACACTCCTAAACTTAGCAGTGTGTATGTGACCATTGCTGACAGATGGTGTCGTGAGCTTACGCAGTCAGTGTTTCCCCGAAAAGAAAACGGTTTCTTGTGAAGAAATGGTTCTGACTTTCTCGAAAAACACTTTGTTAGCGCAGGTAAATGGGATTTGGCTCTTCTGCATCAAAACACACAGCAGCAGACTCGGTGAGCACTCAGTTTATCTTCTCAATCAACTCCACTTTAGAAGGTGTCAGAAGCCGAGCTTTGCAAATCCTCCTGAAGCGTTTAATTCGGCTTGAATTAATAGGCCTTTCAGTGCCTGCTCTTTCATTGGTCGAGCTAATTAACATTTTAGTGCCTGATTTATGCTAAGAATATGATGCATTCACCTACTGCTGATTGGTCAGTGCTTGTTTTCATTGTGTCAAGGCCAGTGAGACAATACCTGTTTGCCCAAGGGATTCTTTTTATTTTGCTAATAGGGTATGGGTGTATATGAGCGTATGTATTTGTGTGTGTGTGTGTGTTTGTGTGTCTTTTTCAGGTACCGTGGCTGGTTAGTAAGAAGGGTGTGCTGTTTGCTGTTTGTGTGGGGTCGTGAGGTTCACCCCGGCCCAACTGGAGACAGAAGGCACAGAGTCCATGGCAGTGAGAGGTGTGGGTCGCTCAAGCACTCTTCACTGATTAGATGACATGCCACGTGTAGAGTGAGAGAGAGAGAATACGCATTTGAGGATTGAGAGGCGCTCCCGTGAGGCACTTGTTGAGATTTAATTCAGATTTCTCACTCCTCCTGTTAATATAGAAGATTGGTAGGCTCTTAATCTGACATTGCATTAGCTCATGTGCAGAGATGTGCTTCTCAGAGCCTCTCTTCTGTTCTGTCACACAAGAAAGCAGCGCTTATAATCTTCAAATTATGCCAAAAAAAATTTTTAATTCTGTGAATGTCAATGTGTCGATCATTCAAATAAAATTGATCTATTCAAGGTATGGTCTTAGGCTATGTCCACACGTACACAGGCATTTTTATAAACCGTTTTCCTCGCTTTTGTTTAAAAAAAAATCTCAGTCCACATAAAAACGCATGGTGATGCATGTTATGCACACGCCGAACCAACAGGTGGCAATAATGACACTCTTATACTCACACCAAACGGGGAGTTAAATATATTTCCTGAGTAAATTGTATTCAAGTTAATGCAAACTTGAGAAGAGGCAGATTACCATCCCACATCTCGCATATGCGGAATATGTGATACGTTTTTGCATGCAGAATTAGCCTCATTCAAACTTATTGGCTGACATCATGAGGTGAAAACTCTGGGTTTAGCATCCGTGTGACCACACTGTACCTGGAGTTTTGGAAAATCTTCACCCTGGCCGGAGTTTTCATAAAAAAAGTTTCAGTTTCAGTCACCTGACACTGAGTTTTTATGTGGACAAACAGCGAAACTGCGTTAAAAAAAAAAAAAAAAAAAGTGTGGTTTTGAAATTACCCGTGTTCGTTTGGACAAGGCCTTGCATACGTAGAACTATTAAATGTACTTTGAGTTTGTTCAGAGAAATCCATATTGCTATGATCAGATGCTTTACTTGTTTTCTCGCTAGTGTCATTTTTCTTGTTGGTTATTTTGTTATTGAGAGGGAAGTGCACAGCACATATTAGCATATTCATCTAAACGTTGCTCTCATTTTAAGTGTCTGTTATATAAGTAAATTGCTGCAAAGGTATTTCTAACTCCTTTTTCATTCTTGAATTGAAAGTAAATAAAGTTTGCCTTCAGTCTAACACTGAACTACAACTCATTGTGTGCACAAGTGTGAGCAAGTGAGAATGAGCCACAATATGTTGGCTTTAGTACATTTATTGGACACCACTGTTTCTATTAACAAGTGTTTGTGAATCATACATTTATTTTGTTAAGATATACAGTCAGATGTAAATGGCTTAGAAACATTTTAGTTTAATCCAAATATACTTTGTAAAATATAATTTTTTAGATAAATGTATTTTTTGTATAATAAATTTACAAATTATTAAATGAATATTAATATTTCAGAAAATTTTGACATCATATTAGCAAAAAAAAAAAGAAAATACAACAAAATGTGCACTAAAAATGTGCATCACAACCAAAGGCCGATTATGTGTGAATATTTCTGGAATTTCATGTCATTTTAAAATGTCTATTGCAGACATTTGAAAGTCAGGGAATTATTTTTTTTGTTTGTGTAAATCATGGAGTAGCAGGGATTTTAGTTTGTTGCTTTAAAGGGGTGGTCCACTATGATATTTTAAACTTTAATTAATGTGTAATGTAGCTGTGTGAACAAACATCTCTGAATGTAATATGCTCAAAGTTCAATGCAAAGGGAGACATTGGCTTTTACAGAGTTAGCTTAGCAAAGCCTACAGCGGCCGAAATTTGGGGACTACAAAAAAATACATCTGGGCTAGTGAGATCACAAACGCTTCAGGTTACGCGCATACACCCCGCGCAGCAAAGGGGTGTGGCCAGAGTCGCTGTAACGTTATAGCAGAGAAAGCTAAAATGTCGTCCAAACGCTGCTATTTCCACAGAGCTTCTTCTGTTTCTGTATTTGGGCTTCCAAAGAACACGACACAAAGAGAGAAGAGCTTACAATTTAATTTTAATTATGTTCCAGAGAATTATTAAAAAATATATAACTAGCATTTGACAAAGGGCAGCTTCCAGAATCTCTCCCAGTTCAGTGCTGGATTCGGCTAAAAACTCCTCCGACCGACGAAGTTGTGCATTGTGAGCCACAATCTGTAAGTATTTTTATTTGTTAAAATTGATCAATTACATGCACAGTTTCTTGTAGCGGCATGACGTAATGACGTGGAGCTGATCCGCGAATCATAGCACAATATGTTAGCTGACCAATCAGAGCCTCTTGAGGGTGGGCCTTTCGGAGGAACTAGGAAATATGATGTCGTTTTCATGTTAGCTGAGTAGCTGCATATAATCAAAGTAAGATATATGAAAAAATAATGTGATTTTTCTACAAATGAAGCATGAGCACACATTGCTTTGCATCTTATAAACACAACCAAGCCTTAAAAATACACTTTGGACCACCCCAAACTTTAGTTTCCATTTATCAAAATGTAATTTTTCTATCCTGTCTCTTGTTTTTATCAAGTTGTTTAACACATATTGCCTATTGTTTTGATTTAGCTTTTTTTCAACATTTTATTTTTTTGTTTCCTGCTCATCAACTTGCAAATGCAGTTAGCAAACTGTACATTTTACCCAAAGCAGGAAAATGCTGTAATAAATGTATTGTTGATTGTTTGTTCATGTTAGTAAATACAGTAACTAATGCAACCTTATTGTAAAGTATTACCACTTGTTTCTTTTCATTTCTTTTCAAAAATCTGAGGTAAATTTTCCATGGTTGCTTTCGTAATGGCTATCAAATTAGCAAATTTAGGCTTGAACAGTTTTAATATTATGCACACCAGGAAAAGACTAGTCAACATGTTGCTTAAAATCCGTTTCATTAAAGCCCTAAATAAATAGTCTGGAAATAGTAACTAAACCTCCCCTCTTAGATTGTTTTCTGAGGGAAGAGTTTCCATTAGGTTATTCTTGCATTCAAAAACATTGTGACAGACCGTCTAAATTGTGACCCATTCCTACTAGCATTGATTTCATGGTAATGTCAGCCCTGTGTCACATAAGCCTTGCTAACGTTTTTTCCGTTTGCTTTTCACCTTGGCTCAACCCTGTCACCACACCCTCGCTCTGTTCACCTAACTCAATTTAGGCCCCTAACATTTAAATAACCTTTTTATGGTCCCGAACAGCTTCGGTGTGTTTTCCAGTCTGCAGGCATAAGTGGCGTTGGTGTGTTTGCGTGGTGTTTATGTGATGATCCGTCAAACAATATGCCCTTTGTTTACTCTGAGGTCTGTTGTCCTGTGACTCGGTGTGTGTGTGTATGTGTTTATCTAGAGTGAAGAAAGCGTTGGTGACGGCATGTTCCCCAGATGAGACCAAAGACCTTAGGCTGGAGATGCCTAAGGTCAGAGGTCATTTAGACAGAATTCTGGCTATCACACAGACCTTCATCTCTCCCAGCTTACTCAGGTCTGAATGTAAAATCTCATTCTGAAAGCAAATCACTTGTTTATTCTTCCGTCAGCCAGAAACCGAACCAAATGAGTGTTACGCATTTGAAAATTAACTGTTTTAAATGGTTACAATTTCTTTAGGATCAAAAATATTCTTTAATAGGTCCATATTGAAACTGCCGATTTTTTTTTTTTTAAGTTCAAGGAATTGTGAAGAAATTTTTCACCTTGTGCATTTCTTGGTCGCTAATCAAATAAGCAAACTTGTGACATTGAACATGTGAATTATTTTGCACCATTTTAATTGCCTTTGAGCTTTTTAGTTTTTTTTTAAATGCGACACAAATTTTTGAAAGCACAATACATTCATAGCTTTTCAGTTAATATGAGGTCATGAAAGTGGCATAACTGCATTATGTTATTACAGAAAACGTCAGCATGTGGTGTTCTACGGATATTTTTAATTTTCCTTAGCATGTTTTGTTTATCTAATGAGGTTAAGGAAGTTCACATGAAAGTATTCATAATATCTACTCTGTTAATTCCTTAATTTCTAAATTATCTGGCATTGAAAAGACATGCGCATGTTCTTAAGATCCCTTTACAGGGCTCTAGACTAAGGTTGCACTGGTGCACCCAAATTTTATATATATTAATGCACTTGTTTAATAAAAATCTTTATGATTGTAACATTCAACATGCAATAAAGTGCCATCAAAAAAAAAACCTAAACCGCACAATCTTTTGTATTTACAAGTAAAAATAAATATTATACTCTTAAATCCAAAAGCACTAAATAGTTTATATATTTATAAATTACACTGATTAAACTAAATAACTAAATTAGGCTATATAAGTGTGTGAGTGATCACTTTTTACGAAGTTCCGCTTTTCTTTTTTGTACTTAATTATTGTGCGTTTAATGTTAAAAATTTGTTATAATAAATAGGTCGACAAGAGTGTGTGTGCGTGCGTGCGTTTCCACCAACTGTTTGTGTCCAGTCTTTTATCACTGAGGCCACTCTCTTCCAAAACCGAAAGTTACTTCGTCTGTCTGTCTTTTAATCGAATGAAAAGCCAATTTAGATGAGCCAATATTCAACAATTGCAGTAAAACAACTGTGTGTGCGGCCACACATCGAATCTGAGGTCTCATGTCATCTCTCTCTCTCGCTGTCATCCAGACATCGATAACGTTACGTAGATGCCACTCAAGCGTCAATTCGCAAAACTGAGACTGGTAGGCTACCAGCTGACAGATAGAATAGCTGAAGCCTTTGCGAAATCTTTCAAAATACAGCACTGAAATGAACAGGCATAAATGTCTTTGAGCCAAAAAGTCTATCTGTAGGATATCTGTAAAAAACGCAATCAGAGCCAATGTTATGTCGAAGTTGTGTAGCCTAATAATTATATTAATTCTAATAAAATTAAAACCAAAATACAATTAATTGCATTTTTTTTTTTTCAGTTTTTCTTTTAGCTGTATATAAAATAACAAAAACACATTCTGAATTTCACAATTGATTTCTCACCCAACTCTCCTTCAGGCTGGTGAGCTGGTTGCTACTGAAGATCTTCGATTTACTGTTCTGCAATGTGCAGATCAACCTTAACCAGCTGGCAGCCTTGCGCCGTGCCACACAACTGGTAACAATACATTCAGCCTTTATTTCCTTCTCTCATATCACCGGTTTCCCCTTGCTGACAGCATCCGGTGCTTAATGCATCAATTGCCTTCATTCTTCCTATATCTCGTTAGCCTTTACTGCTTTTCTTCTTTCAGCATTATTTCTCCTTAGCTTTCTCTCGCCTTTTTCTTATTTATTTTTTTTTTTTTTTCTGACCCAAACTCAGTTATTCTCGATTTTGCTCTATGATATTGCAATTTAAATATATGAAGCTGAAGGTTGCTCTCTATATCAAAATGCTCTTTTTGTCTTTCTCTCTCCCTCTCAACCTATTGCTCCATTTATCCTGTTTACACGTTTATTTTTATTGCAGTCAGGTTTTCCACCTCAGGCTTTTGGTCACACATAACCCTTTATATGGAAGTAAAAGCTCACTTTGAAAAGCTTTTTGTAGCATTCGATTGTGTGATTTCTCCATTTGGTAGAAGTGCAATATGAAACAAAATGCCAGAGAACCAATCAGACCTCGTGATTTTAGAACTAATTAAGCAGGCACCCCACAACACGACCAGAAATCATCTCTTTGGCCTCTATCTATGTGCATCACTCTTGAAAACATTGAGCTCGCTTGCAGATCACATACGCCCACCTGAAAAGCATTGATATGTTTCAGCACCACTCGGTTTAACTCGACAGAATGTCTGTCCGTCTATCTGATTGTCTGTCTGTAGCTTTGTCTATCAGTATGCCTGTCTGTCTGTCAAAATATATGTCCTTTTGTCTGTACATTGGTCTATCTTTTTGTCTGTCACAATGTTCATCTATTTATCTGTCTCTCTTTCTGCCCATTCTTTTGTTCTATGTGAACATTTTAGCTGAAATTGTAATGTAAACATACATAATTTATGATTGATGTTACCTAGCTGGGGTCTTTTTTTAGGTACTGTGTAATATCATTGTTCCCACTGCAGCCATGGTACAGCAGCAACGTTTTTTTTAATATATATATTACGCCAGAATAAGTATATTTCCTAGCTATATCAGCATAGAAAATAGTAACATTTCATTTTTTGGCATTCTTCGTACACAATGTAATTACAGAACAGTCATTCTTTAAATAGGAAATTTATCAAAACTCTTTTCTTTTTTTTTATAATCAGATTCAATGATTTATGCTAAGCTAAGCTAAAATGCTCATGGCAGACCTGTAGAACGGCTGAATGGATTTAAAAACGGTTTAATTTTAGGTGACTTGTAAAATGAGCCTATTTCCAAAAATGTGGAATGTTCCTTTTAAGTAACATTGTTTATTTCAGTGAACTTAATTTAATTACATGAAGTCAGTGCAGTGTTGATTAGTAAGTTAATGCAACATTGTTAATTAAGTTAAAATTTACTACTTAAATTTTTAGTCACCTTCAATCAAAATAAATAATCCAGTTAATTTTTTATTCATTTTATTGATTTAATCCAGCTCTCTACCTGTCTCTCTGTCTGTCTGTCCATATGTCTCTTTGTACCCTATCATACACCCGGCGCGATAAGGCACAAGAGATGTGCATGGTGCGATTTGTTGCTATTTTCAGACCAGCGTAATTGTAATTTTCACGTTTTGCGCTACATTGTTTAAATAGCAAATACATTTGTGCCACTTTGTGGACTCATGAAATAGTCTTTGTGGAACTGAAATAGACCGCGCCATTGACCAACTAAAAGCTGGTCTAAAGTCCAGCGAGTTAGTTATGCACCTATGCCAACGCTTACACATTGTGCTTAATACACACAGGATGTACAGCAATACATAAATATCTTTACATATAAAAAAAAAAAAAAAAAAAAGATTAAAATGTTACAAAAATGATTATTTCCTACATAAATATAAAAACCACTACCTGCATGCCTTCTTCACCTCGGGGGGGTTTGGGGGGTTCAGTTTATTCATGACAATTTACATTTGTATAATGTTGTTATTATTATTTGTAGTATTTTTTATTATATTTATATTTGTTTTAATAAAAACAAGTTTAGATTAGGGTTGCACGATACTGGAATTCGGTACCAATCGATACTGATATTTTAAAAACATCCATCCATTTGAGCACTACTGAGCACGTTCTTAAACAGTGCTGATTTTCCATTGTGTTCACGTGCTTAACAGAAATGACTGTGATTGGCCGTGAAGCTCATCAGTTCACCAAACTTACCGCTGTTTACTGCGTGTAACCACAGATACAGGGACACTGGAGTGTTTTTCACTCAGTAAACTGTGGTGAGTTCTGTGAACTGATGACCTTCACGGCCAATCACAGTCATTTCTGTTGAGCACGTGAACACAATGGCAAATCAGCGCTGTTTGCTCAGTTGTGCTGAAATGTTAGCGGGAAATGAACATTTTTAAAACTTCAGTATCGATTGGTACCGAATTCCAGTATCGTGACAACCCTAGTTTAGATTTGTCCACATGTCAGGTTTTGGAGACGTATGCATCACCGTAAGGGGCATAAGAATAGGCTGTGTTTATGTATAACTCAGTTGTTTGACCACACTTTGTTATTATTATTTATTTATTTGTTTGCTGAAAATTAGAACTGAATTTAGAAATAGTTTTAAAAAGAATCTTTGCGCTTAACAAACAAAATTTAAAAATGTAGGCTAATAGATGTCTTCAGTGGAGTGAGTTTCCACCGTTTTCTTACTCCACGAAAGTAAAGGAGTAAAAGTAAAGAGTAAAAGTAAAGTAAAGAGGCCAAATGGAGGAGGCTCATTCTTTATCCTCGCTGCAAGTCCGCCATGTAAATAGCAAATGTGCCATGGCGCGACGCAACTGAACCTTAAAACACACCCATAACTCATTAAGAGAATAAGCACAATCATGTTAGACCATGCATCAGGGTGCAGATCGTATTTTTCTGTCCTTAAAATAGCAAAAGTAGATTTGGACATGCCCTTAATGCTTCCTTGTCTATCTGACTTTTTGTCGAACTGTCCATCTGTCTGCCTGTCTGTCTTTCTATTTGTCTATCTGTCTTTTTGTCTGTATTTTTTTTTTCTTATGGTGGGCATTTTTTACTTAAATTGCAGTGTAGACACGGTATTTAAACATGCATATTTTATGCTTGTTTTTCTGGTGTAATATTATGCGTCAAATACTTAATCAGAGATAAGATGAACAGTGTTTTCTATAATAGGGCTGCTGTGACCTTTAATCTGTATTCTTCGGTCTCAGTGTTTATGTTAAATATTACTGCAGTTGGGTCCAGAAACACAATATAAGTGCTATTTTCTGAAGTACAAAAACAGAAACATTTACAGGTTCATTTTCAAGTACACACTCGTCAGCACTGAACTGTATTTCTCACTGCGCTGAAGTGTGCTCTAAAGTTGTCCATCTATGTGTGTGTGTTGTAGAAAGCCCCTCTGGTCTATGTGTGTGTTCGGCAGACCAGCATCGATCACGCTCTCATTTGTCTCACTCTCTTCTGCCACAACTTGAGGGTTCCCTACACCATTTTTCCAGCCCACGTTCGACAAACCTGGCTAAGGTAAACGCACACACTGATAATACAAAAACAATCACCCCGTAGCTCCCACAGATACATCGTTTGCTTGGAAACCTTCTTTCCTCATTCCTCCACAGTTCACTACCCTACATGTCTTCAAATCGTACACTGTGGGGTACCACAAGGCTCAGTTCTCAGTCACTTGTTTTTTTTTTACATTTTATATATATACTACCGCTAGGTGATATCATTAAAAAACATGTGAGTTTCTCTACATCTACAAAACTCTCCTCACAACCTGATCATTTGTACGAATTTACAAAATTATCAGATTGTATAGCTGTTATTAAAAAAAATTGGGCATCTAGTAACATTATATGACTAAATTCAGAAAAATGGAGTCTTTCTTATTGGACCAAAAAAAACTACCATGCAAAAACCTACTGTAGGGTGTACTGTAGAGTCCTCATTGTCGGTCGAAAAATTTAGGGGTGATATTTAATTGCAGCCTGTAGTTTGAAGGCCACATTTCAAGCATTTTAAGCATGTCTTCTACCAGTGTAAGTTTACATCATGGCCCTGTTTGTGCCAACAGTACTGGTATTGTTAAGAAGAACATTCTTGTTCGCTGGTTTCATCTAGTTTTGGTGCAAACGCAGCAGTTTCTAAAGCGTAGCGCATTTATTGAGTCTGTCCCACAGCCACAGAAGCACCTGTATACATTTAGCAGGGCGTAATGGTTTGGTAAGTAATGAAACGTACAATTGTTGAAGAATTATGGCTCAGAGTGCTGGAAACTCCAGTCGACCGCGGTGAGGGATTGGTGGGGGTAAATAGTTTCCTCCTGCAGGTAACGGAAGACTTAGATTCCAGATCGCGGGGGAGTTCATGCTTTGTTTACAAGGCTGCATCAATAATTAGTTAATAGCTGTTTATAAAAAATTCTGTGCCTGTAATTGTTAATGTATTTATGATATGCATCAAGCTTATGGTGCAGTGCTTGATTGATTGCCGCTGAATGTGAAACACACATGAATACATATTTAGATTTATTTTTTTTTTTAAAGGAAGAAGAATTTGCAAGTTATGCCATGAAATTCTCTGAAAATATGTTTCTTGTTTTTGGAAGACTGCATTTATGTATTATGTAGACTGGTGGTTCACAATGAACTCCATTGTCCAACATGATATCAAAGGACCCTCTATAGGCACAGATATTTCTGGCAGATCTGCTTTAATTGAGCAGCTTGTTTTCAGCTTTATGAACAGAAACTGGGTATTATTGATTTATTTAATGAGTCACAGTTCATTTTATGATTCCTGAATTATCAAGAACTGCTTGTTCTTTTTATAAACAACAGCATATTGGTAGTAAATCATTAATTTAATTAATCCTGGGCCCCTTTGGAAGTTTGCTGAGGCCCCCTAGTGGGTCCCCGGTCCCCTTTTCAACTAAAATGCTATTCAAGGTTGGTAATGTGTTGCTATTAAATTTGTTTTAACTTAACCTTATTTTAACAAAGTGCCAAGGAAATATTTCTGATTTTCATGTAGACATATTTATATATAATTATATAATAAACAATAATGACAAAAATTATTAAAACTTGAACTAAAATTAACATGAAATACAAATTAAGATGGAATAAAATAAAAAAGAATTGTATTTTTTTTCATTTTTATCATTTCAGTTCATCTAATATTTTTCCAGTAAATACAAAAAGAACAAGTACACTTAATAGACAAAAGCCTGAGCACAGTGTGAAAGTCATGAGTTTTATTACTTCTCATAATCTTGTTTTTATAATTATTTGCATGTTTAGTGCTCAGTAATGAATTTGAATTCTGTCATATCACATATGTATGATTTTAATTTAAATATATATATTTTTTATATTGTAGTCACCAATACGGCTATACACTCTCAGAAGGATAGGTTCAAAAACTGTCACATTTGTACCCAACAAGTCCACATTGGTACATTAAAGTTACACTTTAAAGGCACAATATGTAGGTCTTTTTTTTCCGTTCAAATATCCAAAAGCTTCTAGAAAAGTGTTATATATTGTTCTGTCTTGTGTACTTAAATTATTCAAAATAATTCAAAGAATGTTCAAATCCAGAGAGAAAAAATCCAAAGCAATTTTAACTAGTAACACGGACCGTGTACTGTGTGACCATGTTAATGTCGTCACACACCCTCGAATGCACAGTAAAATATATTTAGTATGAAAAAAACAGTGCTGCTGCTTTCCCATGTGATCACGCGTGGAAGAATTAGAAGCTGTCGGCTGTGGCATAATAAAAGCTCTGCTGTTTTTTGTGCAGTGTCGTGATTGTTTCTCATCAGCCTTGCTCTGCTTCAGACTACCATGATAATACGTCTTGAATACATTAGCTCATCCATGAACATGATGAGGATGTAATGAAGACCACAAGTCCCATGATTCTACACTCAATCAGTGCATTATCAAACTATATTTTTGTTTGTTATGAATATGCGCCCTCTAGTGGTTACAATTGTATGCTGTTCCTTTACTTTTTAGGTAATTATGTGTAGGTACAAACATGTACCTTTTGAAAAGGTAACACTTTAGTGAGATTGTATACAGTTTAGCCCTAAATAACACAATAATAACAATATTTATTTAATTATCACTATTACTTCCACCCCTTGTTGTGAGCTTACTATTTGAATTCAAGTTGACTGAAAAGTGGGTGAGGTGGAATAATAAAAACACTTGATAGTGATAGATTTGTCAAATAACGCACTTGCTGAATTGGTGTATTTTTGACTTGCTGTTCCTCACTGCCCCACTTTTTCCACATGTAGTTATGAAATCAGCATAAGAGTAATTGGAAATGTTCTCCCTCCCTACAGTGAGATGTTGCTGTTTCCTGGATACTTAATTCATAACAGCACCTTAACTAATATGGTCATGTTATGTGGATGAATTAGTGTATTGTAAACGTAGACAATAGCAAGGGCCTAAACAATAGATTTCTCATGACTCAATTACCTGGCATCAGCCGGCGACACTATTATGAGAGTTAGCTGGTATTTATCAACATCGCTTGTTGTAGCTTTTATAAAATATCGAAATATGTGCTTGTCCTGCCTTTTTATATTAGACAAAGCAGAAAATACATATTGAAAAGCAGACATTAAACAAAATAAGGAATAAATAAGGTATGTGTATGTCAATATTACAGAACATTAAAAAAAATGAAAATACAAAAGGGTAGTGTTTTAATGATCTTTTAACAACCTTTATTAAGCTTTAAACAATTATTTGTTTTAAATGTTATTTTTTTGTTACAGGATTTACTTTCTTTCATGCACGTTATAAGTGAAAAATGACAAAAACTACTGTTCAAATGGTTTTTATTATTGTTTTTCTGCAAGGATGCGTTGAATTGATCAAAGTAATAGTGTCTAAACTATGAGAGAGAGAGAGAGAGTCCTAAACTACGTATGTGTCATGTTTCAAAAAATTTGAAACGCCATCTGTTTTCAGCTGGGATAGTAAGAAATATCTATTACGCACCAATGATAGTTATTATCATTTCTGTCAGATGACATGACACTGTAAACTGAAGTAATAATGCTGAAATTCAGCTTTGCCATCGCGGAAATGCGTTACATTGTGAAATACGGTAAAACGGAAAAGTCTTTTCTTGAAATATTTCACAATATAATTGTTTTAAATGACACAAATACTGCCTTAGACATGAGAGACTTCTTTCAAAAACATTAAAAGATATTATCGACCCCACACCTTTGAAAGGCAGTGTAATTAGAAACATAAAAGTAAGCCTTGTCTTCATACAAATTTTACCCATGCTGTGACTTCAAAGGATCTTATGATGAAGTAATGAGGACATTTCTAGTCAAGTCAATACAGTCGTTGCCTTAAAGGTTTTTATGGAGAAATTCTAGTCAGGAAAGACAGAAAAAAAAACTATTTTACAAGTAAATGAATCCAGAAATGTCTGAATCCCTAGGCAGTGAACTAGGGAATGGATTAAGACAAACACCACACCTCCAAGTAGACGTCAGGGAAAAATGAAATGCTACAGAAGTGCGATATGTGGCCTTAAGCTGTATTTGTTGGTATTTCTTGGATGAATGACCTAAAGTGAAGTCCCATTAGTCACCGTTAATTGAGGCCGTTTTGTCTTCTCAGGTCTATCCTTCAGAGGCTGGGTGTCATTTTGCTCCCAGAAGGCAGTGGCTCAGAGCGAGACGCTGAGATGGACAGCCTCTATTCTCCAGTCATGACCTCTGTAAGCCCCCGCAAAGGCTGAGTGTGCTCTTCTGCTTCAGTTCCTCAGATTCAGCACCTGACAAGACAAGTAAAACAACGTCGCTTCAGGCACTTAAGACGTTTGCACAGAAACACTGCTTTTGAGTGCCATTTGATATAAGGATACAAGAAATTGGGGGGTGGGTGAGGGGGGATAAT
>CAIGQV010017835.1:3783972-3810466 GCA_903798115.1 Danio jaintianensis | reverse complement strand
TGTCCAGAAACAGTGGCTTTGACGTCCTTCAGAAAGAAAGATACATAAAATCGGGATTTGGGTGAGGGGGCATAATAAATATATATATATATTGCTATATGAATACAATTTCAGCTGTTTTTTTAGTACTATCAAATGGTTATTCACAATTAAAAGTAAAAGTTGTAGTACACGTGCACATATAATACACATTATTATAAAAATCTAAAAGTTTAATCATAATGTTTATTATATATATACAAATTATATATAACATAAATGTATATTTACCAAGTGCTGTTTAAATGTACTTTCATTCATTATTGTGTGTTTACTCACTGTATGTAATGCTATTTGGCATCATGTCCCGAGTGGTCACTCCACTAACAGAGGGATGATGTCCAAATGTAACTTTTTCCAAGCCATTGTATGTTGAATCTGTAGCTTCCCAATCTTAGTAACAAGTATTTTATAACATCCTCATTTCACCAAACAGCATCAATCTGCTGTTGAATATTCTCTTCAGCCCAAATGCTCTGAAGAGCCGTGGTTTCTTAAACTGACCAGCGCTGTCTGTTCTTAATTTTTTTTTTTTTGTGTTCCGGTACTCTACGTTCCTGCGCGATTGCAAAATTAGCGAAGTGAGCATCTTACCGGAGACCCTTTTTATCTGACTCAAGCAAACTCTATCTTTTGCTTTTACCCCCAGCCCAAAGCCCCAGCTAGCCCACTTTGGCCCAAGGTGTTTGGCGGGCCAAAAAAGCTTGGCTGTTGACCCCGAGGAAGCCCTGACATGGCCCTGAAAATTACTCTGTTAACTGGTCTAGGCATGCAATGGCACACTCTCTTTAGGCATGTCAGTGGAAATGACTCCACTGATCCCATGTGGGTAACTCATTACTTCAAGGGGTGTTTATAAGACTGTCATTACACATTTATAATCATGACAAGACATATGTCATTAATATGAATGAGATTGTATGCATGCTTATGAGAAATGTCGTTAAGTGTTATTCGCTCAGTTATGTCATTTTACATGCAAAGGTGACATTGATGTTATGACAATAAAACAAATACATCACAACCTGTTTTTGTCAAGACAACTTGACATTACGAAGACAACATAAATCTGTCATAAACATGATTGTCATGAGGTCATTATAATGGTGTCAGTAATATTTGTCGGATCGCTTTTTCAGTGGAACAAAGTGAATTTGCCAATTAAAAGTGTCAATACTCTGTCAAATAATTTTATAACAGCATCATTAGTATTTAATGAAATGTTAATGACACATTCAATTTGTTCCGCTGTAGTTGAGGTCAATGACGCTGTTATAAAATTGATGACACAATTATAATGGCCACATGACAATGATTTTTATGTTTTGTTTTTTTTATGTTTTTTATGTCTTAATAATGACTAACTGTCATGACAAAGACACTGACAAGTTATGATGTATTTGGTTATGCCAAGGCATCATATCAAAGTCATTGTGATGTATTTGTTTATAAATACTTATGTATTATATATATATAATAGTTGTCAAAAGCATACATCAATTCTCATTCATATTCATGCCATGTGTCATGTTGTGATTATAAAGGAGTCTTATGAACGGCCCTTCAAGTAAAGTGTTACCCCCATGATATCTCTGGTGCCTGGTCAACTATAATCCCAACTCAACATTGGACATCGTGCGATGGAAATTACTTCCCTGGTATACTTTAACTTCTTTTTCGTTCTATGTTTGAGGCCAATAAGATGTTGAGTCACGGTATACTTTTTTCGAACCCTCCAACACAACTGCACTGCAGTAGGTGGGGTTGCTACTCAAGTGGACTCCTAAACACAACAAGCAGCTGTGAGAGAATAACAGTTTCATAAACATCTGCCAAACAGCCTTCGTCAGCAAGAAGTGCCACCATGGCATGCCACATTGCTTTCTATTTGCCGCAAACACTGACACTGAATGGAATGAGGTTTAGAACTTTATCAGCCATGATCTTGGACTGGGTTGGGACTGGGACTTTATCATATGATGTCATTGATGTCATTTCGTGTCTTAGACAATTGTCAAATAGCAATTGTTTTTGTCATGACAGCTTGACATTATCAAGACAACATAGTGTGTCATAAACCACTATGCAGTTGCGCTTATCATCTGGTGTGGGACTCTGTATCTTTAAAATCTCTCACCGATCAATGGCACGTGTGAGGATACCAGCTCTGCTACTCGACCCTCCAGTTTATTCATGTTGCTAACATAGTGTTGTTGTACTGAATGCATTTCTCCTGTCTGACTCCAAACTGCATGAATACGAAGCACATCAAAGAAGGTGGAGTTCCAGAACAACACCTACTGATTGTATTATTGTCATGGACCAATGGTAGCTCAAAGGTGTTTAGAACCAAAACGAACTTCCCTAAAAGTTTGCTTTGGTGAGCTGTTTTGAACTCGTTTTTGCCAGATTTTGTTCGAAATGACGTCATTTCAGGGGTTTTTTTCCAATTTCCTTTTAAGTATACTGAGGCAGATGTGCACATTGTGATGTTGATGCTGAAACGACATGTTGTGCAACCCTACATTGATAGTCTCGAGACGACAAGTCACCCACCTTTTTATGGCGGGTTAGTCTGCATTAGTAACCGGCCTCTTGATGGGCGCAGTGTGTTATAACAATAGGGCACCTGTGGACAGCAGATGTTTCATCGGGAGGTTGCATGAGTCGCTGAACCCATTACTCTGCCTCACTGATGCCTGGAGGTGGATAATAAATCTCCTGGGCCTCCGGATTTACAGTCAGAATCACACTGTTATCTGAATTTCTGGAAGGAGCATTTTATTAGCAGTTTACGAGAAGTATTTACAAGAATTTGGACGTTCTGATTGTAAGCAGGGTTTTAAACAGGATTCGAAATGATCTGCATTTGGTTCTTGATTGCCGATGTGTAATAATATGAAGGGATTTGATTAGATATGTGCATATGTGTGACTTCTGACTGGCATAAATGAACAGAGGAAATAATCTGTCATGCCTGGAATAACACATGAGCTTATCAGGCTTCTCAAGATGGATTTGGGAGAGATTTGACATGAGAGAGAGAGAGAGACAGAGAGAGAGAGAGAGTTAAAGATATAGTTCATGCAAAAAATTAAATTGTGTCATTTACACAGACTTAGATAATTCAAAACATATATTATTCAAAGCACATACTTTGTAAGGAAGGAAATGTTTTTTTTCCAAGTCAATGCTGCCTTTTTATATTAAAACTGACTGTGAGAAGGAGTCGATAAAAGGCACACATTTAATTTCTTTCATAATTTGCTCATGTCACATCAAATCCATCATTTTCAATAACTGCAAGAATGTCCATAGTGGTCATTCAGACCATTCACATAAAACATATTATATTGTCACATCATATTTATATTCAAAGCTTCTATTGAGCTTCTATCATCATATTTTATGATTTAACATTGTTTTTAACATAACAATTTGAAAATGCTGTTTTATGTCTGAAATAAAGTTATGTTTTTGCAATTAGAAAGTTATGTTTTTGTTAGCAGAAAGTTGCTAGGTAGCAGAGGCATGAGAAAGGAAAAGGTAGTGGATTTTGACTGATATGACTATTCAAGGTAGAAAAACTCTGAATTCTTGTGTTTTTTGTTTTAAAATAAAATAACAACATTGAAATGAAATATACACACATTTAGAAACGTCAGGATACTTAAAAAATTACTAAATTTTAAAACAGTCAACGGTAGTAGTGTTAATAGTTGGAAAAAAAACGACAACAATTGTTTGCATTGACATTTTATTGAAATTGAGACATTTTGTCCTTTCACTGACAGTTCAAACTTTTAAACTTCGAAATGTTCATAAACACATTATAAAAGTTTCTCAATTGAATTGAGCAAATCAGTTCATGTCATCGGAAGTGACACGATCACTTTCTTACAACCAAATTCAACATATACTATCTAAGATATATAACATATAATATTTGACTCACTAAATTAGTTAATAGATTTTTATCATTCAGAGTAAATTTTTTAGGATTTGTTAAAGCAATAAATAGATTAAAACTAGCCCATAATTTACTTCCCCTCATGGTGCAGGTATATATGGCTTTCGTTTGCCAGATGAACACAGTCAGTTTTTAAGGCTCCATTCATCCATCATAAAAATAATCCAATCACTCCAGTGAGTTAGCTGGACTGGAACTGCACAGTAAAAAAAGGAGAAAAAAAGTTGGAGTAATACAATTAATAAAACTAAAATGGAAGTAGAATTATATAACAGAAATCAAGCTAGCAAAAATGACACACAATATATTTGGTAACACTTCCCAATAAAGTTCCACTTGTTAACATCAATTAACATTTATTAAAAAATCTGCACTAATAAAAACAACACTTGGCTTTCAGTATCATGTTAGTATTTTTTAATTGAACGGAACTAACATGAACAATTAGAATGTATTAATAATTAACTGTATTGCTCAATGGTAGTGATAGTTATTAAATTACCGAATGTCAAAAAATAAACTGTACAGAATAGTTTTTACATACATTAAATACTGTAATAACACTGAAACGGTTTGAATATGCTCCCAAATTATTACGATTCTAAAGCTAGGTTACGATAACTCAAAAGTTATACTCCTCACACATGGATTACTCCAAATATTGAGCATGATTTTTATTTATTTATTAGATTTTTTTGTCCATTTTGGATTAGCCTGACAATCCCTAGCTGAGCCATATGGGTTTAAAAAGACATGAGGGTGAGTAAAATGATGACAGAATCATCATAATACTTTCTCTGAGCACTAGAAAAGTCTCATTTGATTCTGCAGAAGTGCCTGCTTGCTACTTTTATGTCTCTCCTCGCCACTCAGACACTTCACTCAAACACACACCAGACTTCCAGTTCATTTTATTGGTCTGATTTGCAGATATAGAGTTCATTCTTTTTTCTGCTTCACGTCTCTTCCTCATCATAAAACAGTCCAGCCGCTCTACTTTTCCTACAAACATTTTTATTCATCATTTCTCCTCTTCTGTTCCACTCCACAGTTCATCTGTGAGCTGTTACGAGAGGGCGCCGCTCTCTGCGTGGGCATCTCTGCAGCCGAAGGTCACAGCGGGCAGTGGCTGGCTCGTGTACATCAGGCCATCAGTGACGGTCTAGTGCCCGATGTTTGCATTGTGCCAGTGGGCATTTCCTATGATTGCCTGCCACGCCACGTTATACGTACACAGGTGACGACCTTAATATTTGCAGTACACACCATTCCATAATGACTGTCAGCTTCAGCACACAGGGCTATTAACAAACCCATAAACAAATTACAAACTGAAGTAGATTCACATTCTCCTGACAAAGGCAAACATGATGATGGTGCTTATAATGGCAGCACTGTGATCATATACTTTGGAAGCATTTGTCAAAACTCTTTAACTCCAGTATTAAACTCAGTCTTGCGTGTAGCTTGGTTTTGATAGTGTGTATTGCTTTCGCAAACCTTTTTTTTATTTTTTTCATCTGACAAATAATAAAAACAGGCTTAAAGGGATAGTTCACCCAAAAATGAAAATGTACTCATTTTTTACTCTTCCTCAAGTGGTTTCAAACCTATATGAGTTGTGTTTTCCGTCAAACAAAAAAATATATTTTGAAGAATGTTAGAAACCGGTAGTAACCATTGACTTCCATAGTTGGAAAAACAAACTATGGAAGTCGACTGTTTCTAGCATTTTTTTTAAAATAACTTCTTTTGTAAAATCAACTTAGAAAAGCTCTTCATTTAAAATCTATTATCATGTTAACAGTGGCATAACAACAAACACTCAGCAATGTTAAGTTAGCCACCCAGAATGTCTCAGCAAACATCTAGATTTGTCTTAGCGGCGTTCACTGCATGCAACTATCGAGCAATGTATTAGCATATTCACAAAACACCCTGGATACCACCTAGAGTTCTACCAACAATCAACCAGAATACTGCAGCAACTATACATAGTTTTAACACACCAAACTGACGCCAAACTACTTGCACCGAGGAAAACCAACTGTCTTGTTGTCTCGAGAAGGGTATAAACGGTGGTCGGAGCCAGCTCCAAGTGGATGGGACTTGAGCACCAAGTGGGCTGTACAAACATCCTGGAGTTTTCATTTACGTTATGTCTTGTACGTGACATGGAGTCAAACCTATTGTGTTTTTTTTTTTTTTTTTTTTTGAATGTCTACACCACCCAACCCCACAGTAGCCTGTTGTGTATTATTGATTTATACACCTTACGCAACCCTCACGGTGACCTGAAGTTTTATTAATGTCTACTGCACCTACACCAGCCCTAAACCCAGCCTACATAAGTCCCTCCCAACCTACTTGGAGTGTAATCCATCCCACTTGGAGGTCTCCGGGCTGCAGCTATACCTACTTGGATGTCTCGTGTATGGACCAAAAAGCTGTGGGTAAACACACCAAATGGACGGCAGCCAACTGAAAGTAGAGCGCACCTTCATGAGAGGACTGCATGTCTTTTCGCGCCTGCCGAGGGCAGTAGTCTGTTTTCTCATTCCACAAAGGGAAACGGGAAGATAAGATGTGCACAGACAAAGCATAAACAAAGCAGTGTTTGGTACCATAATAACAGTAATTGTCAATGACCACGGAGGGATTAGCTCATGCAAATATGTCTGATAATATAATACTTTTGAGAAATGTAGCAAAATTATAGCCAGGTTCTTTGTGTTTCTTCTTGACTTGACATTAACCCAATGATGTGTGGAACACACCAAACCAACTAGCCGAACTGAGGGCCTGACAAAGCCCAATGGCCAACCATTGCCTTGGTGTGTCCCAGCCTTTAGGATCACAGAAGTCTACTTAATAACCTCCTGTCATTGTCCTGGCAATCACCAAACCACACATCATTATTCTGGCAACCACCAAACTTTGCCTTTGTAATAGGTCTGAAACTGAAAAATGCTTTGTAATAATAATTTATTATTTTATTAAATGATATAACTTTGTAAGTTTTTTTTTTATATATATATATATTTACATTATACTGACTTAAAAAAACACAAGCCAATAAAAAAAGGACATTTGACAGTGAATGAGTCAGGTGGCATTGTTTTACCAGCGTTGCAATGATAGCACAGTTATATTTTAAGCAGCAGGAACGAAATGCCATTAACTATTGAGTGGAATATTGAGCTATTAAACGTTTGTGTTACCCATCTTAAAACCAAAAATTAAGAAAGAAGAGCTCTTGCTCTGCTGCTCTTTCATTTTGTTCGACACAGGAACAATACAGCTGTTGCGTGGTGTAATGAAATGAATGGGTTTCAGCATTTTTGGGTGTGTTCCTTATTCAGCCAAAGAAACGGAAATAGCATTTTCAGCTGATAATTTTCAGCAGCTTAAAATTTGGTGCATCCCTACTTAGTATGTACCCAAATGTAAGTACTTTAGCAATGCCCTAGCAGACTCCCATCATTATACTAGCTACCACAAAGCACCCCAACACCCAACATTTTCTTAGCAATCACTCAAAACAACCTAGAAATGTCCTGGCACCCAACACCCAATATTGAACACTCCAGAAACCACCCAAAACACCCTTCTGACCAACTAGTAATGTTATTACAACTTCCCAGCAACAACACAGAACATCCCAGCCACTATCTTGCATTGTCTTAGCAACCACCCTGAACACCTTAACAACCACATAAATGTAATTATCTTAAATGTGTCATGCTGCAGGACACAGTCTCTCCAACGAATACATCCAAAAGCCACTGAAGCTTGGTTCAGAGATCATCATATAATTCTTTGGCCTGTTCAGTCTCCAGGTTTAAAACTCGATAAATGTATTTTAGCAGAAAGAAAGCAATGGCAATGTGAAAACCAAAGATTACCAGTGATGTGAATATTTTTGAAGCAAGGAATGAGTCAAGAATACATTAGAGGTCACAGAAGGCCGTAAGCATTTAGAAGCAACATTTATCTGAGGTTATATAGACTCAAATATTTGCAACTTCATGCCCTTGGAATCACACTTTTGCATATTTATAAACATTTATGATAGTTTATTGATTCCTTGGTTAAACGGTTTTCATAAAATTGTTCACGGCAGCGGAATGTCTAAATTATGAAGACTGCATCTTGCATGTTGCTTATTTTAATATTTTTTTTATTATCAAGTATATTTACTTAATTTATTTCAATCTTATTTATTTTGTAGTAATTAATTTTAATAGTTTTTTTACTGCTATTTTATTTGTTTCATTTATAATTTGTATTTATTTACACTTTTTTTTTTTAAATATTAAGATTAATTGCTAATTATTATTGTTTATTTTTGTACATTTTGTTATTCTTTTTCTTTAAACGTTTAAAAAGACCACCTAGCACTCCCTTGAGTCCCCTAGCAACCACCCAGAAAAATCTTAGAAACCTTTAACATTCATTAAAGCAACCACCTCATTGTCTCAGCACCCACCTTTACAACTGGTGACCACCTGGCAACTGCTCAGAACTCCTTAGCAACTTCTTAACATTATCTTACAACTACACAAAACACCTTAACTGCCACTTGAATTGTCTTAGCAACCACACAGAACTCCGTAATAACAACTTAAAATAACCAATTAAAGCCTTATAATAACCTTAAACAACAGCACTGAACATCAAAGCAACTATAGAAATGTACTGTAAATGCCACTATCAAGTGCTCCAGAGACATCAACCTGTCTGCCATCTTGGACCAGTCAAACAGCAGGCAATAACTGTAAAAATTAATTAGTTGTCCAAGGTGCCACAACGTTGCATGGTCAACTGATTGTTTACTGACCAGCTTTTGATGAGCCTAGTGTTATAGATGGCTTACTTGAAACACCAGTTAATGAGGCATCTGTTTTTTTATATACATAATGCACTTGATTAGAATATATTTTCTTTGATAATAAACGCTACACCAAATGAATGTAAAGATATTTCACTGACAGCATCACTTGTCTTTTTTTTCCAGTACACCAGAGTTCCTCCATGGGACTCGGGCAGTGTTGCCTGTCTAGGTTTTTTGACATCGTTTTTTCGTTTTAGTTTAACTGTTTTATTGATTCATATTATACAGAGAGTTACAGTATTAAATACGAAGAATCACAAGACATTGACTGTTCCAATCTATCAGCAGAAAACAATTAGTTTCTCTGAATTAAACAATGCAAATGATATATTCTTGCATCAAAAACAATGGTTAGGGCAAAACACAAATAAAAAAATTTAATAATAAGATAAATACAATAAGATTATAGATAAAAGCAACACATATTAGGTCGTACAGCAATACAGAAGAATATATCAATACAAATATGCAAAAGGTACAGCAGTAAAAATAAATGAATTCATTAATTTCCAAATAATTTAATTTAAAAAAGGAAACATATATAACATAAAGAAAAAAAAACATATAAACATGCATATTTTCTCTGTGCTCTCCATTCGTTATTAAGCCTGGGGCAGGGAAAATAGGTCAGCTTTCGTTCGTTTGTTCGTTCGTTCGCTCGTTCACTCGCTCATTCATAAATTGTGAGAGGAAGGTTTGCCAAATAGTGTCAAATTTTTCGGTATTACCACAAACTGTATACTTAATCTTTACTATTTGAATAGACTGCATCAGATCATGCATCCTATGTACATAACTGGGTGGAGAACAATTTGTGCTTTTTTAGACACAGATTCAGACGCTTGATGTCAGGCGTAGAACTTTTTTAATTATCACATTGCATGCTTACCTCTGTATTTCAGACTACAGGATTTTAATGCAGAAAATCTTCACAGAACTGCAGGGGAATGTCTTTCTTGAAATAAATAAAAACTTTACAGTCACAGCATTTGCTCTCCCCTTCTCTTTAGGACATATTGGAATGATTATAAAATAAACATAAGCCTACATCTTTGCTTAAGTGAAACTTTAAAACTAAACTTAAGCTATTCTACAATTCTGTCATCATTCACTCACCCTTTATCTGTTCAAAACCTATGTGAGTTTATTTCTTCTGTTGGACACAAAAGATGTTTTGAAAGTTTTTTTTTTTTTTTTTTTTTTTCTCCCATCAAAGTCGATGAGTCCCTGCAACTAGCATTCTTCAAAATATCTTTGTGTTCAATGAAGAAAGTAACTCATAAATATGTAAAACTACATGAGGGAGATTAAACGATGAGGCAATTTTCATGTTTGGATGAACTATTCCATTAATTAAAATCTGACAACCCAAGTTTGAAATATAAAAAAACTCTCAAAAAAACTTTTTAAGGATTTTTAAGTATTTTAGGATTGATATTTGTTAATTTTAAGAGTTGTGATACATCTAATGTGTATACAGCTATATATTTCTGCTGACAACTAGAGTATTCATGAAAGGTACTGTTTTCTGTAAAATAACCATAATCTTTTCTTATCAAAATTAAAGGACAAGGTTAAAAATTAGGGTTGTGTAACAGTTGTTTTTTTTTTTTTTTTCTAAAACAGTAACAGGATTTTTCTTTCGTCATTTAAATGAAAAATCCACTTTTTTTTTGCAAATAGGCTCATTTTACAACTCCTCTATAGAGTTGAGTTTTAATGGTATTATACGTAATATCATCGTGCCAGCTGCAGCCATTGTACAGCAGCAAAGTTCCTTGATTATTACATGAGACATGAAAGTATAGTTCCTAGCCATATTGCATATAGCAACTTTTCATTTTCCGTCGATCTTAGTAAACAATGTAACTACAAAAGAGTCAGTCTTTAAATATGAAAATGATCAAAACTCTTTTTTTGAAAATTGAGCAAGATGCTAATGGTCTAATCCGATTCAATGATTTATGCTAAGCTAAGCTAAAAGTCCTCCGCCAGATCCAGAGATCGGCTGAATGGATTCAAAAATGGTAAAACTCAACCATTCTACTCTAGGGGACTTGTAAAATGAGCCTATTTTCCCAAAAAGAGTGGATTGTTCCATTTTAAGATATGTAATCAATTTGAAATATTCAGTGATTGTGACATGAAAATCTCACAGCCACTTTCAGTTTTTAAAAAGTCACTTGCATATGAAATAAGGTGTATACACAGTGCTCAGCATAATTGAGTACACCCCAAATTGAAAATGAATATTTTTATCTATTTTTCAGTGAATATAGGGAGTGTATTTTGGTGCATTTTAAAAAAACAGATTTATTAAACAGATATATTTATTAAAATAATATTTTAGTCACCAAACATATTTTGAAATTGAAAGATAATACAATTAAATTCAAGCAAAAATTGCAAAAAAAAAATTACAACCTACAACATTTCAACTAAATTTTTCCATATTTTGGCTTCTCTTGATTTTTCCTCTTTTTTAAATTTGTATTTAATATTTTTCTTTAACATATAAATTTGGGTGTACTAGTTTTGGTTACCGTTATCGTAAGTTATTTTGTTGGATAAGCTCCAGATTTGGCTTCAGTGCTGACTAATCTAATGTATATGCACAAATATAATATTGTATAGCTTCCTATTAAAAATATGAATTTAAAAGATACATTTGTGAGGGGGTGTACTTATATGCTGAGCACTGTATGTTTATGTATAGTAGCAACCCTATAACAATGAGCTATAAATCACACAGGAGTTGCACACGAATTGCAGTTGTGTGGTTTTATGTTTCTAAATCATGTGGCGAGCTGATTCATTACACACTAATAAGCAGCAATAATCAGATCATTAAAATCAACTGCTTGTGTGTGTTTTTTTCATTTAGATTTGATTTTTAATATGCAGATCGTAAGATGTGTCTTCCAAATAAGCAGTGGTAAAAAGACACGGCTTGATGCTTTCGTCTCACATTTAGGGAAGAAGAGAGAGATAAAGGGCTCAGAGAAATCCATATTATTGTGTGCATCCATCTCGAATAGACGCCAGTTATTATAGTGATTAAAGCCACTAATTTCTCCTCTAATGGCTCTTCACCATTAGAGCACTGCAAAAAAAAAGATGGGAATAGTTTTCTCGAATTAGATCCATTCATCAGCCGGCGAGTGGCAGCGCTTTGAGTGTGTGGACCATTGTTTGTGAGTGTTTTCTCATTTGTTTGTGTGGTCTGCAGGCCGGCGTTATGTCTGCTCTGAGGTTTGCGCTCTCCCTGCTGAAGGGTGATCACAGAGGAAGTGTTAGGATCCATTTCGCACAGGCTTTCTCTCTGAAGGTATGAGTCACACGTGCGCACACACTCGCTCGCTCATCCACACAGTGTAGCAGATGAAAAATAATCATACAAATGCAGAGCGTTAACGCAATGGTTCTTGGGCAGTGGGTGGCCAGTAGGGTGGCAGAAAACAGAAAATAATGGTAAGACGCAAATAATAAAATTCATCTAGCCGTGTAATTATGCACAGTAAAGAGAAACAAAACAAACTGGTTTATGAACTTGAATAGGAGCCGGATGTTTTGTTGATGGACAGATTTATTCTTTGTGTGGTAATATTTGAATTTCAGCAATTGGTACCCGTGCTTCAAATGTGTTAATATTTCTCCAAATGATTTTGTGTTTCTCACTGCCCATTTAAAAGCTTTGATTGAAAATATGGTACATAAAGTTCAGTATTAAAATAATTTCAAATATTGTGGAAATTAGGAATATAGCCTTAAATTAAAATACCTTACTTTTCAAATACTTAAGACTACCGTTGAGGTCAGTCAGGTCTTCTGTTTTATAATAATATTTTTCTTTGAAAGACAGAAAGAAATCTGTTTTTTATGATAGTAATTAAATGATTTCAATGTTAATACAAATGAATACAGAGTATTTGTATTTCAAACTAATTCTGAACTTCAAACAATCTTTAAAAAATCCTAAAAAATATGCATCATGGTTTCCAAAAATAAAATTATTAGCTTTGTCATCAAAGGAATAGCTTTTAAAATGTTTTAATATAATTTAAAAACATATTTTAAAAAAGTATATTAAACTACAGTGCAGTTCTTAAATAAATAAAGCCTTGATCAGAATGAAGAGACTTATTATATGAAAAAAAAAAAAAAAAAAAAAATTTGAGTTCAAACATAAACATTTTAGATGATATATGCATATTATATGTAGTTTGTCAAACTGAATTTATGTTTAGACAAAAAAAATATAAACTTAAAAAAAAAATGTACTTAAAAACGGGGTTAACCTAAGCCGAAACAGTATATTTTACAGTATATTTATTAACAATATATAAATATTTTAAATTCCTCCAGTTAGCATTAGCATAGTCAAAGTCTAGATATAATACTCATTTTAACCTTTTTTACCCCAGTGTAGAGAGTTTATTGAAGCTATTAAAGTTATCCATCTAAGAACAGCAAGACGTTTCAGTTTATTTATTTTTTAATGAATCTATTGTTTAATTAATGTTAACTAAATTAATTATGGCTATTGGATTGCATTGATGCAGCAAAGCCTAAAGAACACATACTGGGCATATGTAAATTTGCGTGTAAGTGCTCACATCTCAGACAGAACTGATGTTGATAAATGTTACTTCAGTATGCCATTATTAAATATCATTTATGTATAGTCATCAAAGCTACTTTGTTGGAGCTATGCAGTTTATGTTAAAGCTAATACATTTTATGTTTGAATTTAAATGCGTTCAGAACTGTCAATTGTTTTCCAAATTTTGGGTCTTGAATTGAACCCAGCGAAGAATCACAGCAATAATCTCAATTTATGCACCCGAAGCACAGACACTCTGGAAAAGTTTTTACAGTCTCCCTCACTCTCTCTCTCTCTCTCTCTCTCTCTCTCAGGAGATGTGCGAGAGTGGAAAGTGTCGTGTGGATGGAGGGCGCCCCCTACAGGACCTGCTGATGACCGCCATAGTGCACAACAGGTCTCTTCAGTACCTCTATTCCTGCATCCCTCATCTCTTCTCCCCAGCATCTGTCAGCCCATATGGTCAAAGACAAAAGAGCTTCAGACAATCCTGCAACCTTCATTCTAGATTTCCCCAGTGTTTGCTGCCCCCAGAACATAGTAACAACCTCCCAAAATAACCTAGCAACCACCCAACAACATCTAAGCAACCACCCAGAACTCCATAACAACGACACCTAGCAACACCTAGCAAAATGACCTAGCAACTACATAACAATGTCTTATCAACCACCCAGAACACCATAACAACCACCGAAAATGACCTAGCAACCACCTGGAAATGTCTTAGCAACCACTTAACATTGTATTAGTTACCTAAAGACCACCTAACATCTAAACAGCAACCGCCTAACACTTTCTTCACAACCACCCAGAACATCATAGCAATGATATAAGAATTGTCCGGTCAACTGCTGAGAAATCTTTGGAAACTTTCTTGCATTATGAGCAACCACACAACACCCTAACAACAATTTGGATTAGCCTAGCAGCCAGTTTTAGCATCTGGCTAAGCAATCACTCAGTAACATCTTAGCAACCACTCAGAACACCATAACAACCACCCCAAATGACCTAGCAACCACCTAACAATGTCTTAGCAACCACCCAGAACACCATAACTACATGAAAGGAACTAGCAAACACATAGCAATGGCTTAGTAACCACCCAGAACACCATAGCGACCACCCAAAATGGCCTAGCATGCCCCTAGCAATGTCTTAGCAACCACTTAACATTATAATAGTGACCTAAAAACCATCTAAACACCAAGCCCCTAGAACTTTCTTTGCAACCATTCAGAACGCCCTAGCAGAGATATAGGAATGTGTCCTGTCAACTGCTCAGAACTCTTTGGCAACTTCCTTGCATTATCTTAGCAACCACACAACACCCTAATTACCATTCAGAACAGCCTAGCAGCCAGATTTAACATTATAAATGCAACCACTCAACAACATCTTCACAACCACACAAAATGACCTAGCAACCACCGAACAATGTCTTAGCAACCACCGAGAACACCATAACAATCACGCAAAATTACCTAGCAACTACCCAGCAACATCCTAGCAACCACCCATAACACCATAACAATCACTCAAAATGATCTAGCAACCACCTAGCAATGTCTTCACAACAACCTAGAACACTATAACAACCATGTGAAAGGACCTAGCAACCAATTAGCAATTAACAAACCAATTAATAAAATTACATAGCAAGCACCCAACAACATCTTAGCAACCACCCAGAGCACCAAAACAACTACACAAAATGACTTAGCAACCACCTAACAATGTCTTAGCAAGCACCCACAATACCATAACAACCACCCCAAATTACCTATCAATCACCCATAACACCATAACAACCACCCAAAATAACCTAGCAATCACCTAACAATGTCTTAGCAACCACTTAACATAATAGCGACCTTAAAAACCACCTGACGTCTAAACAACCCCCTAGTACTTTCCTAGCTACCACCTTAAACACCATAGCAATAATATATAAATTAATGTCCTGTCAACTAATCAGAACTCTTGGCAACTTCCTTGCATTATCCTAGCAACCACACAACACCCTAACAACCATCCAGAACAGCCTAACAACCACTTTTAGCATTTATAAAAGGGACCACCTAGAAATATCCTGGTAACTGCTCAGTGCTCTAACAACATTGCAGATTTCCCCAGAGTTCTGGACCTACACCCCTGTTCTTATCCGTCTTCGTGCCGTTTATCTGACATGCCAATTTGGTAAGACAAAAAAACAAGAAAAAATAATAACAAGAAGAATAAATAGTGACAGAAAGAAGTTTGGGTGAGGATGATGGACAGTACCTTTCAATTCAAGTTCATTTGTATAGTGCTTTTCACAATAATTATTGTTTCAAAACAGCTTTACAAAAGATGCACATTATTGCATTACAGTCAAATTCGGAAAAGTTAAGGTTAGTTACCACAACTTTATAAGTTACTAAAAACTTTACCTAATTAACAAGCAAGTAATAGCTTTTAACAGTTAAAGTTGATATATTTAAACATGGTTAACCTGCAGTTATATAGTATATAGGTCAGGGGTCTCAAACCGCCACGGGCCATTTACGGCCCACCCTCCTCCTCCCGCTGGCCCGCAACTGACGTCAAAAATATAATGAGATTCGGCCCACCATAACATATTTTTTTGAATCACCATCATTGTTGTGCAGTCGCATATAGCCACTTGTGGTTTTGATTAGTTTTACTTTCAGTTTCTCTCAGTGTACATTATAGAGAGTAACACTCATGCATATTATTTCTGTGGCTGATTTAAACGTTAAAATATATGATGTAGGTGCTCTATTTCTACTTAAGCTCTATTTTTGTAAATATTCAAGGGTCATTTCATTATTGTCAGTTTTATACGACCTGTATTTTGTTTTACAACAGTTCTTCATAGCTTACACGTTATGCTGGTGGTGTAACAAATATGTATTTATTATTAAAAAATAATTTTGCTAATATTCGATTCAAATGGTCTCATTTAATAGATTTTCCTCATATGCTTTGTATAAAAACTATGTGCATTAGTAAAATTGTACTGCTGGGTCAATTGAACATGTTAAAGTAAATGTGAATGTGTACATACTTTTCCCCTCTTTTGTTTTTTACAAAAAAAGGAAGATATTGAAAAGAACAATTGCCAGTGAACTCACTTATGTTTCCCAAACTTATTATTATTATTATTATTATTATTATTATTATTATGCCTATTATTTGTAGTATTTTCATAGCAATTTAAATTATCCCTTCAATCCGTACAACAAGAAACAAAAAGCTAGAGTTTTGACTGCATGTGCTCGGCCATACACACAACAGCTACAGATATATTTCAGCAGCTGTGTGACCCGATAAACGTGGTGATTTGCATTATCACTGGTGACAGGTAATGCTTGAAGTATAAATGTCATGTCTGTTGTCCTAAGGTGCATCAATTACGTCAGGTTTTCCCTTTTTTCTTATGCTTGAATGTTAAAATAGCCCTCCTATGAATTGTCAGTCACTGAAATGGCCTACAGACAATTTGAGTTTGAGACCCCTGATATAGGTGATGCCTATGTGTCAATGAAGAGTATTTGTGTTAAGTGTGTGCGTTTCAGTCCAATTTTCAGCCAGTTCAACATATTGCTTTCTTCGAAATGACAAAGTCTCCAATTTGCTGAATCAGACCTCCAGAGCCAGGAGCATTAAACGTTTTTGCATTGCATTCCCTTTCAAGCAGCCCAGGAGAAGTAATTTGTTATTCCATCTCTGAGCTGGAATCTCCTGGAATACCTGCAAAGAGCTTCTCATCTGCTCTCCGGTCTTTTCCTAGCGCCTCAGGGGCTGTTATATATTTTAAAGCGGAGGAGTCGCAGCGGGGAGGCCTTATCATGAAGACTCAGACCCGCGGGACTTGGCATTTGCATTTTGACAGCTGATAATAATGTATTGTTGTAAAGGCTTTTGTCGAACACGTTAGGGAATGAGAACAATGAATAGTCAGGTGACACAGTTTGCTGAGGTCTGTAATGTAAATTTAATGCCGAGATCAAGGTCCTGAAGGTGTTTCAGAGAATGACAGCGCGTATGCCTCTGAACTATATATTAGACAGAGTATGTTGTAATAAAATGAAATGCGGTCGTTTATTTCGTCAGGATGGACTCCATCTTTAGCCAGAAGGATGTTTCCTGGCTCCTCCCAGACGCTGTTATGCCTGAACTGCCTCCTGCTCATAGACAGCAGACTATCGCATTGACTCTTCATCTAATCTACTGTAAGTCTGTTTGACACGTGCTAACTGTAAAAGAACAAACTCTTTCACTTTAGTTGTATTTATTTATTTAATTCATGAGGAAAAGATTTGTATGTTTTTTTGTTTTTTTTCTCTGTTTAGCCTCAACTACAAATATGGCTGTCATGTCTACCAGTCTAGTATCCTGTTTGCTGCTCCACAAGCATCGCAAGGTGTGTTTTAAAATTGTCTCTTGCTTCAGTATGCAAGTTTTGGCCAATAACAATAACTGTATATTTTGAAGCCAATAACCAATGGTGCGCAACATGCAGTGTTGGATGTAATTAGTTACAAAGTAACTAGTTACCCTAATTCAATGACTTTTCCAATGATAAATTTAGGTAAAGGATTACTTTTCATTTTTAGGAAATTTAACCACCATTACTTATAATGTAAAGTTATAATGTAAATAATATATAATGTGAATAATGTAAATAAATTCAACAATTCTGGATAAATCAATTCATAATCAGAAGCAGAGTAATTGTATGTTTTGTCATGCAAATATATTTTGAAGAATAATTATATTTTTCAACTAAAGAATGTTACGTTTATCAAGATGACTGAACATGCTTAAAAAATGAATTAAGAAATTAAATATATGTGTGTATGTATAAAATAGGGTGTCATATAAGTTTAAAAAACTTTGAAACTTTGTGTTGATAAATATGATGTTTAACATTTCTTATTACATTTTTTAACAAAGCCAGAAGGCCCTATTTGACTCACATTTAAATAATTAAAAGTTAACTTTTTTTTGTCTATGGAATTTTCAAGTAACTGAATTCTGTATTGAGTAATTAAGTTACTTTATGCATTTAAAATATATAACATTTTATATTAAATAAAGTAATATATAAATTTTTCAGTCATAACCAGGGCTCAACATAACTATTTTTGGGTTGGTTTTCAAATGAGTACCTAGAGATATTTCCTGGTCCTCACACTGTTCATGGCACATTCATCCTGTCATATATGTAGGCCTATATAAACATATATTGAAATACATGTCACATGTACTGTATATACATGTATGATATATTTTTCTTCTAACTTGAAATTTAAACATGAACTTGCACTTTAAATATGAAATTAATTAAAAACACGTTTGGCTTGATTGCCTGGCTAGCACCCGAGTTTTTATTGATTTATTAATGCAATTTCATTTAATTTAATATTGATGATTATAGCTTATAGCCCCCAAAAAATTAAAAAAGGATAGTTCACCCAAGACTTCTGTCTTTATCTACTCACCCTTTACTTCCATATATTTGTTTTATCTACTATGGATGTCAATGGTTGCCGATTTTCAGCTTTTTCAGAATAAAGAAACTCCTAAAGGTTTGTAACCACTTGAGGGAGAGTCATAGTGAGTAAATTTTCACAACTATCCATAATACTATAAACTATCCCTTTAAAAAAAAGCTCAAATTATTAGAATATTTAATTATAAGTTTGATTAAATTGCCATGCAAACAGTTATAGATATTTGGTATCTCTAGGTGCAAACAAACACAACAATTATGTGTTGTGTTTCAATGACTTGATTAGTTTACCAGAAGTAGGGATGGGCGATACCAATTATTTCCTTTGATTCGATACCAAGTATTTCAAGACAAGTATTGTTGATATCGATACCGATACTTCAATGAAATATTTTATAGTGATTTTATAATGCTTTTTTAAGCACCTTCAGTATTATTGAATAAAATACAATAGACAATTACTTTTTATATTTATTAAACTTGCAGAACATTATTAAATAAAAATGGGCTGTATAACACCATATATAACAACAAATAATACATTGCACAAACCTTGTTTAATAATAAAAAAAATCTACAGTTCTACAAATCTACATAGTTTTTTTTTTTAATGATACATGAAAAATGACTGTCACACAAAGTCTGGTCATTATTACCTGGATTAAAATAACTCCAGAATATGCTTCTTTTTCATTCAGTCAGGATGACCGCAGTCGAGTTTTAAAACCTGCGCTGGATGTGTGTGTGTGCTGTGTACTGTGTTTTGAAAGTGTGAGGATGTGAGCAAACACTGACCACTTAGCGGAGATACAGCGCAATATTATAGTTTCCACTGCTGTTCCTATTTAAGTAAACATTTATGTATTATGCAGTGCTATCATTATTACTATTATTAAGATATTCTAAAATCAGTGATCACTAATTAAGGACAAAAAATAGAAAAGGTTGATGGTTTTATTTAAGGATCGATCCTTTTGATACATTGCTAGTATCGAAAATATCGATACTTCAGAATTGGACTGCTCACCTCTCAACAGAAGATAGCCCTGCGTAAGCCACAAAAGGTCATTGCTGAAAGGGCTGTCTGTATCTAAGCATATTCATGAAATGTTGACTGGGGAGGAACAAAAAATGTGGTTGGGAAAGGTGCACAAGCAGCAGGAATGGCAGAAACCTTGAGATCACTTTGAAACAAAGCCGATTCAAAGACTTGGGAGAGCTTGACAAGGAATGAACTGGAGACAAGAGCCACAACATGGCATCGGATGTCTTCAGGAAAAGGGATACAGTCATTCCATTCCTAGTTCCAAGCAAATGAACAAGAGACAACATCAGAACAGACTTGCCAAGTCCAAGAACAAAAAGAACTGGACTGTTGCTCACTGGTCCAGAGCTCTCTTTTTAGATTAAAAGTCATTTTTGAGGCACAGAATTTAAGTTGCTGTGTAAAGTTTTCACAGACTGTGATAATTTGTAGTGCCATGTCATCTGTTGGTGTTGGACCACAGTGTTTTATCAAGGCCAAAGTCAACACAATCATTTACCAGGAGATTTTAGAGTATTTCATGCTTGCTTCTGCTTACAAGCTTTTTGGAGATGCTGATTTTCTATTTTGCGCTCAGTGCCAAAACAATTACTAACTGGTTTGCTGGTTGTAATATTACTGTGCTTGATTGGTCAGCCAATTCGCCTGACCTAAAACGCATCGAGAATTTGTGGGGTATTATCAAGAGAAAGATGAGAAATGTTCGACCCAGAAATACAGATCAAATCATATCAAAGCAACCTGGGCTTGGATAACACGTCAGCAGTGCCACAGGCTGATCACCTCTGTGTCACGCTGCATTTATTCAGTAATTCATGCTAAAGGATCCCCAACCCAGTTTTAAGTGCATAATTTAACATAATTTTCACAACATGATCAAATTTTGTTTAGAAATAAAAGAAATATTATAAAGAAATATTATAAAACTATGAGATATTTTCATGATCTCTAAGCTTTAATAATTGAAATCAAAACAAATAAGTTCTTAAATATTTAATGTTACAAGTCATTAATCTAGAATATATGAAAGTTCCACTTTTTCGAATAAAATTACAGAAACAAAAATAGCTTTTTCACAATATTATGCATTTCTGAGATGCACCTATATACGACGACACCGACATTTTGGAAAGCAAATAGAATTTCAGTTCCTTATTCCAATTTCAATAATGCAGCAAAAGCATACCTCTATGTTTTTACCTCTGTGGCTCCAGTCTATCATACAGTTCTTGTCAAGGCCAGTAAACAGTGGAGATCAAAATTAGAGTTCAGTTTTATAAACACTTTTTTTATAATAAATAATGCATTCTTCATCATTCAAATTTAAATGATTGTTTTTTTGTAATTGTTACTATACCACTCTAGTAGAACGCCTGTGTGGAACCACTTTTTTGTGGAAAACATGATCAAAATTGGAGAACAAAGAAGATTGTAGCACAAGAAAGATTAACATTAATGTTTCTGAAGGCTACAGTAGTCAGAAATGATTAGGAAGTGTAAATGCCCTAGTTTTTAATGACTTCAGCACACCTGCTGCCACAGAAGATCAGTGGTCTCTCACAGACATCTCTAGTCTCCCAATGACATCACTAGTCTATCAAAGACATCCCTAGTCTCTCTCCGACATCACTGTGAGGTGTTGTGTGGTTTATAATTTTGATCTTCACTGTACAAAATAGACATTACCAAAGTGTTTATTATGAAGTGTACATTGTCGTGAATTCAAAAGCGAAGACCAGGAGACTCGTTTCTTCAAGCAGGATTCTTTATTGAGAACATGATGGTTGTGCTGCAGTCATCCTAAAGAAGTCTTGAGCGAAGTCCTAAGCGAGAAGTCTTGAGAGGTCTAACTAGTGCAGAGGCCTAACTAGTGCACTGTATGTTATATATGTGTTTATATATGTGTTGTGATAGATAGGCGTGGAGACAAATCAAAACAAAAACAAAGCACACAAATGAAGTAGATAGATGAAAGATCTTGTCTGGCACTCACCCAGATCTAATAAACAAAACTGTCAAATTCATAGATGTTAATCCAATCAGCCTGACACGATTACCCAGATTTTCCTGGAGACAAAAGGCACAGTCTTTGGGACCCTGCCCTTAGCGTTTGTATTATTTTGGGATCTGCCAGTGGTCAGTAAAACAAAAGGTGAATTATTTTCACACCTGGGCTGCAAGACTGGTTCTTTGGAATGTCTTAATGTAAAACACAATGCACATAACTTTTTCAGTTATAAACTACTGCATTGGAACCTAGATTTAATAAATGTGTAATTCCACAACACTTTTCATTGGCAGACACATTAACGTAAACACATCATCTAAATGCTTCTGAAAACGAATTCATATACTGCATTAATTTGTGCCGTTTAGTGACTCGCATGTAGGCCATCTAGGATCTGAACACTTTTATAATAGTGCATTAACTGGTTTATTACTCATCTACTAGCTGTAGATGATTCACACAAATGTCTAACATAATTTTGCACGCTTTAATGATTCTGCTAATGATCGTCTCCCTCTTTCTCAGGGCGTGCGTGTGTCCATGCTGTGCCGGGACATCTGCTGGCTGTTGGAGGAGGTGTTGTTCAGAAACACAGACGTGGGTTTCGGTGGCTCTCTGGTTGGGCTGGTACATCATGCGCTGTCTCTGCTCCGCCCGTATCTGCTTCTGGCTGCGGCTCCATCTACAGGAGAGCCCATCATTGCACCACGGCCCGATCCAGACTCTCTACTCATACTAAGCAAGCTGTGCGATGTGATCACTCGTGTCTTCATACACGAGGCTGTAGGAGGTAGGCAGTGTGTGTTGGAGATTGGGTGGAGGCAAGGAAACTTGGTGTTGGCAGGTGTCATGAACATGTCTTTTTAGTGGGAGTCCTGGCTTATTTAGTAGAACATGGCAAGATTAAAGAGGATGACTCAAGAAAAAATTTGTAATTTGCTCTTAGTCGTGTTGGCATATTGGAAAACAGCATTAGGCCTGTCATGATCATTTTTAGCATTAGTTTTTTTTGTGATGCAATATATTGACCATTGTGCTCTTAAAAAAATGTTAAAACAAAAAATGTTAAACAATAATGGTAAAAAGAGGCAGTGGGTGGAATTGGGGGACAAAGTACACAAATCAAGTACAGGACTGAAAGTACAGATAAATAATAAAAAAATATTTTAATTATTATTATTTTAATTGTTCTAGTTAACGTAAAGTTTTGTTTGAGTCAGTGTACAAAGTACTTGAATTTTTATATACCTTATATATTTTTATATACCAAAAAAAAACCTCAATTGCTCATTTTGCATGATTTTTTTTTTCATTTTGGATTAATTTGATCGGTCCTATCTGTTATAATTTCTTTAAAAAAAGAATCATATTAATTTTGTCAGTTTAAAAATTGGGTGAAGATCATAATTAAAAAAAAAAAAAAAACTTTAAAACTAACATTTGATACTTACATTTAATTACATTGATTTCTATGGAAACATATCAGTAGCAAAATTCTTTTTTAAATGTAATATTCAACACAGCAATGTAAAATGGCAATGCATTTTTTTTATTTGCATTGTATAGGATCAAATCCCCACCTAAAGTACTGTGGTCATGGACGAAAAATAATGCGCGTAAATCAAAAAATTGACATTGCATGTAAAATTATAACGTGCGAAAACTAAACGCAGAATAAGAAACCACGAGGTCGCGTACTGAAAGATAATGAGCATGAATCAAAAATGAAAACACCTGACAGGTGTCTATATTATCTGAAAACTGGAATTTATTATCCAGGAATATATTATCCTGGAAACTGCATTAGAGTGACGTCAACTTCCCCTTCGTGTGATTGGCCTTAGGAGCAAATGTCAATCTCGACTAGTAGACCAATGATAGGGCTGAAGCCCACCCGTGATTTAAATGAGACACAAATTGCATCTTTTGGAAGCGCAAGTGCAGAATGTGGGAACAAGAGCAAGGAAAAAGACCATAGGCATACAAAAGGTTCAAATATGAGTGGAAAAACGGATTTGTCTAAATGCGTTTTCATTTTTGATTCACGCTCTTTATCTTTCAGTACGCGACCTCATTGTTTTTTATTCTGGGTTTAATAAAAAAAAAATTACATTATAATTTACACGTGGTGTCAATTGTTTGGCATTATTTTTCCGTCCGCGATAAATTTGGCGAGATTTTGATCCCATAGCATTCTCCATGATATGCAAAGTTTGGTGCAAAATGAAAATCATTTATATTTGACATTTGCAGCCACAGTTTTCATGTACATTGGAATACTAATTTTAACACTTTATAAATTGCTAAATGAAATTTTAAACGTAATACCCAAATTGAAATAATATGTGCATAAAGGCAGAAATGCTAGCTAAATGATTTAAATGTTATTTGCCCTAATTGCATTTAGAGTCGGAGTTATGCTGTGTTCACTCCAGACCCGGCACGCGCGAATAAATTGCGCTATTCATGTGTAAATAGACACGTGAACATTTTGAGTTGACTTGCCTCATTCAGGCAGGGCTTCTGTCTGCCCGGTGAGTCTAGCTTCGTTGCTAAATATCTAACATGGATTTTATTGAAATAGTAGCTGTGCTTTATGTGATTTAGGAAGGCTGAAAAACAGGGCAGATTCATTCGGCGTCATGTCTGAGTGCACTAGATCTTTCAGAGCTGCACCCAGCTCTGTGAGTTCATAAACTCCTCCAGAAACTATACCTGGATGATATAGCCGAGCCCAGTTTGATGAGCTGTTGTCGGCAAGAGGATTTCCCCTTGGGACACCAACAACAGGCACTAATCATGCCCCTACAAGAGCAAGCTCCTGATTGGTTAACGCTGCGCGAATGTCTGCTGAAGTTTTTCCAACTCCAGCTATTCATTCACGCTGCCTCATTCCTGCGAATCACGCCACAGGATGTCTATTTGCGTCTTTGCATTGACTTAACATGTAAATCACTTATGCTTGACGCTTCATCCGCGTCTGGTGTTAGTGTACCATTATGAAAAGTACGTAGGATTGCATTTTCATCATAACACAACAGGATGTTTGTAGCAAAATTCGATGTGTATTTTAAAATACATTTGGAGCCAAAGGTATAGCAAAAAGGTAGCAAAACGGTGAGTTAAATGTATTTTTAATGCGGTAACACACTGAAGATTAGAAAAAAAAAAAAACGAATACATTGCGAATGTTGAGTCAAAGGGGCTTCGAAAATGGATTCTCTTGATGGCTGGTTTGCGAACAAATCATTTAACCAGGTTCTTCCTTGTGAACCGGTTGAAATTTGCGTATTACATTTTACAGTTTAATTTCGCCACGTTTAAAGCATTAAAATTAGTATGAAATTTAAAACTAAATAAAAACTAAACTGAGGATTGTAAATGGCATTTTGCACCAAGCTTTGCACACGTCTTGTAAAAAGATAATTTAAATACAGAAATTCATTGCCATTTTGCAGATCACATTTAAAAATGAATTTTGCTACTCGTTTCCTTCCATAGAGTTCAGCTTAAACTATTGAAGAATCAAATCAATGAGTGTTTTTTTTTTCATTAATTATAAATGTGCCACTGTTCCTTTAATAGTACCAGATACACATGTTTTTAAAAATCTAACAAAAAAAAAACAACTTGGCTCAATAATCTGAGGGGGTACGTGCCTAGTTTGAGTGGGCCTGACGCTTCAGGGTGTTGGACATGTTTGGGTTGAGTCACGTTTGCACCACAGCAGGGTTTATTGACAGTGCTAATCCTGAAGGCGTGTGTGTGTGTTTGTGAAGCGTGTGCTGTTTCAGCCATGCTGAGTGAGGTTGTAGGCTGTGGACGAGGTGAAGACCTGGAGTTTGATGCCGTTTTGGGTCAGAACGAACTGACAGAGAAAAGCCTCCAACTCACACATTTACTCTCGCCCGGATACATACCAGTGAGTCATACACATTCACACATAAATGCAGCATCTCATTATGACGTTTCTAATCACATTTGCGCTAGTAGTGATTCATCCAGCCTTCTTGCTCTTCAGCCAGTCAGAAAAAACAAAGCAAAAACAAAACTCATTTGTTTTTTTCATACATTCTCCAAATGTTTCTCTCACTCTACCAATCGATCAGTCGCTCCCCCATCTGTTCCCTTTATTATTCCCTCTTGATGTCTCTTAAATTGAGTTTCCTGTTCGAGGGTTCTTCAGTGGCAGGAATAGCGTGTGTAATTATTGCCAGCGCATTTTACACTTGCATCAGCAAATAAACACTTGTGAAGGCTGCGAAATGTCAACAAGAACAAAACCACTACACAACTAATTATCTCTCTGTCTTTCTCTCTGTTATGTCTGTCTGTCTGTATGTGTGTTTGTCTCTCTCTCTCTTTCTCTCTCTCTCTCTCTCTCTCTCTCTCTCTCTCTCTCTCTCTCTCT
>CAIGQV010017835.1:3772898-3782947 GCA_903798115.1 Danio jaintianensis | reverse complement strand
CACGGCTCATAACATACGATGGAATAGCACTTTAGATATGCTTAAAGCCATAATCATCGTAAACACTAATTGAATTAAGACGTGGGGTATTCCTATTTCAGTCGCATTATTGAAGTGCAGTACAGACATGTAAACGACGTAATCAAACTATTACCATTGTGTAGGACTTTTAGCTGCATTTTGCGACAAGATAAGCCATACACACTCAGCTGTTTGACACTTCTCTGCACCCATTGAGTCAGTAAAGGACCACAGACACAGAGTGCGCACACAGTGAACACAGTGAACTCCTGGAGATACATACACCCGTCGTCGTCATTATCATCATCATCACCGAACAGAAGTTTATGCTGTCCGGAAAAAACTGAAGCTGTTGCTGAATGAAAGTGAAACTGTTGAAAAATTAAAAACCAAAAATGACATGATTACATACATTTAAATAAAAAAAAGTTCGATCCTCATGTGAAATTGTACAGGGAAGAAGCCAGTCAGTAGAGTTTACAGCTAAATATTTAGCAGTGTTTACATGTCTTTTATGGCACAATTCATTAAAACAAATGTAAAATAACATTCATTACAAGTTGATTTAAAAAAGAACTTGAATTGTTTTACATTTTGTGATTGTTCTTCAGTTGAATAAAAATATATTTTACATTTATATATTAGCAAATATTTTGCTAATATTTAAAATTATATATAAACACTATTTTCCATTCATATATTAGCAAAATATTTTGCTGTGTTTGCATGTCCTTTACTGCATAGAATTTATTAAAATAGTTGATTTTAAAAAAGCAATTTGTGATTTTTATTTTAATTTTTTTTCAGTTGAATAAAATATTTTCCATTCATGTATTTCATCATTGAAGATTTCTTAAAAATACTGTAAAATCTTGTCTTGTTCTCGTGAACCCAATCTCGTGTCTCGTCTCATCTCGTGGAGTAAGCGTATCGTCACTCCCCTAATAAGTCCAATTTTTTCCGTGGCCAGAATGATTACCGGTGTATTGCAAATGATAATAAATCGCCCATCCCTATTATTCAGATCCATAATACTCAAATAATCTGTGGAGGAAAATTGCTCAAACAATAACACACAAACCTCCTTCATCATTTACAGACACGCACAAAGACTCAGACAGACAAAACAAACGTAAACTAAGAAAGACAGTGGCAAGATGCTGCTTTTGAAGTCTGCTTTTGTCTGCAAGTTTCCCTGTGTGTGTGTGATGAATGCAGCTCAAAGAGAGCAACAGCAAGGGAATGTCAATGGCTTGAGTGTATTGGTGTCTTCTGTAGCATCTGAAGCTCAAACTTTTCGAGCACAGATTTCGGTTTTCCTTCAGATTTGGGCTGATCCTCATTGAAAGTTTGCGCTCAGTAAGGAAGAGTTTTACGTTTTTGGAATGATAAGGTGGGTGTTTGCTAAAGTATCACTTTCATTCACTCATACTTGACTTTGGCGCTAGTACTGAATTTATCCACTTTTTTCCTATGCCCCATAATGCTTTTCTCATGAATTATGGGAGCCATTTATTGAGAGACAAGTGTTACAATGTGGGGCCATTATTCTCACAGTTCAACCATCAAATATTAAAAGTAAACTTCAGCAGACCATAAATAAGCCTTAAAAACTCAAAACAAGCCTTTTTTGCTGCAATATTAGGGACTTTTATTGAATACAAAAAGAAAATAATTTGGAGGAACAACATAGCTTTAGCCATTGAGATACTAATCTCACGTTAAAATCATGTTATAATTAGGGCTGGGCAAGTTAACGCTATTAACTTGTTGAAACAGAAATTAATAAACACTGACATTTATAGGTTAATATGTAAACCTACCCTAGTTAAACCGTTGATTTTTATATATATATATATATTCATTCATTCATTTTCTTTTCGGCTTAGTCCCTTTATTAATCTGGGGTCGCCACAGCGGGATGAACCGCCAACTTATCCAGCATATGTTTTACACAGCGGATGCCCTTCCAGCCGCAACCCATCTCTGGGAAATATATATATATATAGGGCAGCACGGTGGCGCAGTGGGTAGCACGATCGCCTTACAGCAAGAAGGTTGTGTTGGCGTGGATTTCCTCCAGGTGCTCTGGTTTCCCCCACAGTCCAAAGACATGCGGTATAGGCGAATTGGATGAACTAAATTGGCCTTAGTGTATGTGTGTGAATGCAAGAGTGTATGGGTGTTTCCCGGTGTTGGGTTGCGGCTGGAAGGGCATCTGCTGCGTAAAACATATGCTGGATAAGTTGGCGGTTCATTCCGTTTAAACCTTTAAACTTTTGTTTAAAGTGCGATGTAAAAAATGCTGGGTTCGACACTATTACTTTATGTTGTCTCAACACAAGTCCATTAAGTTAACTTCAATGTTTTTTTCAAATTTAAGTGGACTGAACATAAAACAATTAAGTTGTCCTCAAAAACACTTAAGTTGAAACAACACAATTCTTATTTAAAAAAAAAAGTAGTTTGAACAAGCAGCAAAAGTCATATTGTTATTGTACTTTAGTTCATATAGCAGTACTTCTAAAGGAAAAAAAGTACAGAATACAGTATTTTTGAATTCATTATTGAAATTATGCAATTAATCAAATAAAATTGATTAATCGTGACAAAAAAAATAAAAAAAATTCCAGCACTAGTTATTATGTTATAAACTACTCTAGTTATAAAATAACACTATTTATATGACTGATGAAAATAAATCACAAAGCCAGACACATGCCTCTCTCACTGATATACAGTTGAGGGCAAAATTATTAGCCCTCCTGTGAAATATTTATTCTTTTTCAAATATTTCTCAAGTGATATTTTAATGGAGCAAGGAAGGTTTCACACTACTTCCGATATTTTTTATTCTTTTGAAGAAAGTCTCATTTCTTTTCTTTTGCCTGGAATAAAAGCAGTTTTTATTTATTAACCACACAGAATCTGTGCGCGCAGAAATCCACAGATTTATTTCTTTATGTAAATGTGTAAATATATATTTATTCCGTTTGTATATAAATTGCAGTAATATTATCTAATAATGTTTACATGACTTATTTACAATACAGTATGTAAAGTAGTATTTTCTGTCTTTTAGTAGATATTATTATATGAGAGACTTGCTTTGTTTACCAAACAAGTGGGACTTGCATTGTAAACCTTAAATAAAATGTAAAAGTTATTTTTATTTACTATATTCCCAAAATCATTGCGCGTAAATTTGACGATTGTTATAGCAAAAAATGTCTACAGTAAAAAAAAAACAAAAAAAAACTATTTAATAGTTAATTAGTACAGTATTGACTTCTTGCTAGAAATGACATTAAATGTGGATAAAAGCTCTGCCTTTTAGATGCCGTCTCCACTTTTTAGCTCAGCTGTCAGGAATGGAACGCACAGGATTGTGGGATGTCCAAGGCAGCAATGGATACATCCTTGCTGCCTTCAAAAATCGATCCGATGATGGTTTCTCAGGAGACAGGAAGTGAAGCTGGATTAGGATTTAGATGTTCCTTGATGATTTCCTGCCTTGGAGTGTATCTTTTGAAGGCAGCATTTTTCCAGCTTTTGGAAACAGCCGTAATCTTTCACTGAAGGAGCACTTAAAGGCACAAATTTAATGTAATATTTTTATTATTATTATTTTCTTGTCAAGACCGAAAGAATGTAATGTTTATGTGTGCTCCATCGATACTATCTTCTGTTATGACACATGAAATCAGCGCTTATAATGTTCAAAATCATGCCGAAAAGAGCTAATCTGTTCGGTAACATCAATATGTCATGCTATTAAAAGCATCGACTAGTTTTTTTGTTTTCTTTGTCAAAAATATAGTGCATAATTGCTGAATTACTAAAAATGCATATGTGGGTCAAGAACCAGGAGTCCCATTTTAGTGTCTACATCAAACTAAATGTCTTTTGTGAAAATAAAATGTCAAAATATTGGTACAATGAAGTTGTATTGTCATTCAGAGTAACGCATATAGATTTATTTTAAAATAAAACAACACTTAGTATGTCCTGTATGCATTCAAATATAAAAAAAGAATAAGATATGCTGAATTTTATTATATTAAATCATTAAAAAATGTATTTATAGTCATTTGAGTAATGTGTAAAACCATTTAAAATAAGTTAAATAGCATCTTGAGGCTGTTCTGTGATCCCTAAATAAACTATTTTAATATGTCATCAAAAGATTCTTGTCATACATTTGGTGTTGAATGATAAAATTAGTGGGTGACTTCTGTAAATCGTGGTAAAAATGTATTCATTTATTTATGTATTTTTGCTTAGGAACAAGTAGCTCAGGTTTAAAAATATTAAAGTTTTGATGCTTAAAGCGATAGTTCACCCAAAAATGAAAATTCACTCACTATTTACTCACCCTCGAGTGGTTCCAAACCTTTCTATTATCTGTTGAACACTATAGATATTTTGAAGAAAACCTGTAACCGTTGACTTCCATAGTAGGAAAAACAAATACCATGGAAGTCATCTGTTAATAATTTCCAGCTTTCTTCAAAATATCTTCTTTTGTGTACATTTTCATTGTTGGGTGAACTATCCCTTTAATCATCAAAACACTAAAAGTTGGACACAGTTCTTTTTCATACTTTTTAAATGTGACCTATTTTTACTATATACTATAATAAATGAATACATTTTTTGCCATGATTTAAAGAAATCACCCGCTAATTTTATCATTCAATGTAACAATAGTTCATACACTAAAATAATCTAGTCAAATAAATCCTATTTATGACAAGAATCTTTTGATGAGAGTTTAAGGACTATTGAACTTATTTTAAATAGTTTTACCCATTTGTCACACTACATTTCTTAATAATTTAAAATATAGTGAGTAAATGATGACAGAATTTTCAGTTTTGAGTGAACTATCTCTTTAAAGACACATTTTTGTTTTTGACCCATATAGGAATTCAAATATAAATTATATATATTTTTTTTCTTTTAAAACATTCTATAAACACGCTTAACATCTGTTTCATAAACACTAGTAACCCCTCTGTTTTTTTTTTCCCTCCATGTCCTCTCGGCCTTTCTGCTGTTTCTCTGCTTTCTAGTTGAGTCAGCCGTCTCACTGCCCAAAGCTGCTCTTCTTTCTCTGTAGTTTACTGAGTGTCCAACTGAGAGCTCTGTGCTGGACGCTGGAGAGCCTTCATTACCTCCCATTGCCCATCACAGGTTAGTATACACACACACGCGCACACTCACGCATACACACCAACTCTGACCTCTGGCCAAACAATGATGTTGGCATGTGTTAGAAGAAAGTTTGCTTTGGCAGCATCGCTGTCACTGTTCATGCTGAGTGCCCACAGCTAAGTGTGTATAACCTAAAAAAATGTTTCTCTTAGAGACAGACTGTATGAGCCAACTACACACACACTTGAAGAACCGAGCTCAGCTGGATGGAGCACGCTACGGTAGGAGACAAAAAAGCACTTTTACTGTTAGTGTGTTCTAAGTCTGTTTTGTTTTTTAGAGGGAGAGAGATTTTTAAAAATATATATTATTTTTAATTGTAACTTTATCAATACACTGTAAAAAATGCTTGATTCCACACAGGAATTAAGTTAACTTATTAGTTTTTGCAAATTTAAGTGGATTGAACAAAAAACAATTAAGTTGTAAATAAGTAAATACTCATTTTAAATAAGTAGTTTGAACAAACAGCAAACTTCATTTTTTGAGTGTACCAAGAAACACATCTATGAAATATTCATTCATTTATTTTATTTTCGGCTTAGTCCCTTTATTAATCTGGGGTCGCCACAGCGGAATGAACCACCAACTTATCCAGCATATGTTTTTACGCAGCGGATGCCCTTCCAGCTGCAACCCATCACTGGGAAACACCCATACACTCCCATTCACACACATACACTACGGACAACTTGGCTTACCCAATTCACCTATAGCGCATGTCTTTGGACTGTGGGGGAAACCGGAGCACCCGGAGGAAACCCATGCAAACACGGGGAGAACATGCAAACTCCACACAGAAATGCCAACTGACCCAGCCGAGGCTCAAACCAGCGACTTTCCTGCTGTGAGGCGACAGCGCTACCCACTGCGCCACCGTGCCGCCCCTCTACGAAATATTATCACATCAAATTATGAGCACAACAAAGGATATAAAATGAATTCTTCTTGATTCATGGTACAAAAAAAACTTAAAACAGCACTGTAGAGAGACTTGATTTTTAAAACCATTTTGTTATAAATATCTATTTTTATACAAATTAAATTCTCAAATCATTACAAAAAAATCACAAAAAATATAAATAAACTTTTTATAAAAATGTATGAATTCAAATTTATTCAAATGTATTAAATTAAATTCATAAATAAATTACCAAATATAAACAGTATTTCTATGTTATTACTAGAGAGATAGAGAAAGAAAGAACAAGCAAGTGATTTTGTCATTATTCAATTCATCAATGCTAACAATCAGTGTCAGCCCATGCAATGCAAGTTTATTTATATAGCACATTTCATACACAATGGTAATTCAAAGTGCTTTACATAAACAAGAATAAAAGTATTAAAAAGTATAAGAAATAAAAACAACAAAGAATAAAAAATTATTAAAACAGATTAAGATGTGTTAAAACAGGTTTTGAGGGAATGAAAAAGAAAAAGACATAAGCAATAATTTGATTGCTTGATACAATGATTGAATCATAGCCAATTATCAGGGCCAATTTTATCCTAAAATTTTTAAAAGGGTGAAAATAATGATGAATAAAGAATTTGCAAGCTCTGCACTGCTAAACATTTGTCAGGTGGAACTTTTGACACAGCCAATTTGATTTTACGCAACAAATCGGACATTACAAACTTTTTTCATTTTCCTCACTCCAAATCAAATGCTTTAAATCTAATAGTATTTAAAAGAGACAGAGGGTGAAACTAAGTATAAAACAGAGATTAGTGGCATTCACTTTAAACAACATTAATTATAATTATATTATATTATATAAATGTCAAGTGTAAATTAAAGTAACTTAAAAGGAAATTAGCACAAAAAAAAAGTAGTAAATACAATATATAACATGTTTTAGTTTCATTCACATTCATTACATTAAGTCAACTATCATGTTACAGGTTAATAAAAAAAATTCCAGAAAATATCATATATATCATATATGCTGTATACAGTATATTACATATACAGTGGTGTGAAAAAGGGTTTGCCCCTTACTGATGTAAATTTTTTTGCATGTTTGTCACACTTTTGCATGTTTCAGATCATCAAACAAAGTTAAATATTAGTCAAAGATAACACAAGTAAACACATCATGCAGTTATGAAATGAAGTTTTTATCATTAAAGAAAAACAAAATGCAAACCTACATAGCCCTATGTGAAAAAACTGAAAATCATAAGATTATTAAGTAATATTAAGTTTATGAAGAAAGTTTGTAAACTCCCTACCATAAATATATCAAAATTCAGTTTTAAATAGTAATGTGATTAGCAATTTGTTAATAGTAATATACTGAGAACTTAATTGGACAAATCTAAACACAATTTTCTTATTATTCAGATTTTTTGAACCCTCCAATCCCAGATTTTCAAATAGTTGTATCAAAATATTGTCCTTTTTTTTTTTTTTTTTTTTTTTACTTTCATATAATGTATAAATCTCAACTTCCAAAAATATTATCTTTGTAGTCCAGGGTCACAAATAAATATTATCTTAACTATACATATGTGGTTATTTTAAATGTAATAAAAACAACAACTGCAAAAAAAAAAAAACTTTAAACAGATCAGACAGAAACTTGACAGGAGCTGTCAGACATCAAATCTGATCCCCCATGAATGCTTCTCGACCTTGGTGAGGATAAACCAACTCAAGAGATGACATTTTTCTTTGCGCTTTTGCAACACTGTGTGCTTCCACAGAGAAATCCAACCACTTCTTTGAAGTAGATGCCGTTTGGTTTTTGTGTGCATTTTTCTGCTGTGCTTTTAAAGTAAATGCATAGAATGATCTGGTAGAAACTAATGTATATTTTACCGTTTTACCATTTCCTACGCTTCTTGAAAGTACTTGCATTTCAGGCATATGAATTCAAGGCCTGGAGAGTACTTAAAAACAGACATAGGTCCTTGAAAGTGCTTGAATTACATATAAAAATAAATTTGTTTATGGCGTTTTTTCAAAAGTTGACTGTGCTGCTGTTAAAAACAGAACGAAACAAATTCTTAAATTGAAATATATGACAATTATGCACATTTTATCAATATTCCAGAAACCACAATTGAATATTACTAGTATTGAATTCAATATTCTAATTTTATTACAGTTCTTTGAAGATGACTGTTTAAAAACAAAATTTTAGTTTCATTTCTACACTTTTTTTGAAAATGACACATTCAAAACATCATTTCTCTGACATTTGTAATGTAAATATAGTGTGTAAGTGAAATGTTAAGTGTGACCATAATGGTGCTTTAATAAGTCCTTGAATCTGGTGTTCATGAAAGTGTGGGAACTGTGAATGTATTATAATACCTTATCCACCAAGCTGGAAACTCCGTTCTGACTGAGACATTGCACTTTTTATTGGCGTTCAGCGCCTTTGAATCTGGACATGTTCGTGAATCGCACTTCAAACTTCAGCTCAAATCTTGCAATCTGGATTTGTTTGTGATCCAAGCCCTGCCGTTGTTTCTGGGTTGGAGTTTTGGACCGCCGCTGTGTCGGGTTCCTGCTGCGGTGCTTTGGTGGATCATATTGGAGCTTTCTCCTCTCTTTCTCTTCACTCCTTTCTTGCCCAGCCACTTGTTTTTCTTCAGTCTGGTGGATCTTGGAGCTGTGTTATTCACATCTGCCCCCTTCACCAACAGTTTGGATCGATTTTACCAAACTTTCTTTCTTCCTTTAAGGACTTAAGATTTCATTCGGACTTTAGTGGCTGTGGATCTTCGATTTACTATGCTGTACGTACTGTAGGTTCTGACCACATGCTCTGGTGACTTTATTTCTTTTTACATTCATCTTGGAAAACATCCACTACAGGTGTAAATCAGTTTCTTTGCAACATCACGGTACTTTTTGTAGTTTCAGTATGGTCAAACTGGAAAATCCATTGGTTAACAAAGCCTTCATGTGTGCTGACTACAATCGAATTTGAACATGCAATCTCTCTTGGACATTTTAATACTATTATTTGGCAATTGAAAGATGACTAAATTAATGATTTGGAACCTTTTTAACCTTTTAATTCAATATAATTAGTTTATTTCTATAGCGCTTTTACAATGTAGATTGTGTCAAAGCAGCTTAACACAGAAGTTCTAGTAAATTGAAAATGTGTCAGTCCAGTTTTCAGAGTTGAAATTCAGTTTAGTTCAGTGTGGTTTAATTTTCACTGCTGAAAGTCCAAACACTGAAGAGCAAATACATCGATGCGCAGCTCCACAAGTCCCAACCAAGCAAGCCAGTGGCGAGGAACAAACTTCACCAATTGACGAAAGTGAAGGAAAAAAACCTAGAGAGAAACCAGGCTTAGTTGGGCATGACTATTTCTCCTCTGGCCAAACTTCTTGTGCAGAGCTGCAGTCTGGGCGCCGGAGGCTAGAGAACGCCCATTGTGAAGAACTACAGGTGTGAGTAGGTCACCGGCAGGTGTTCAAGCTGGCCCACAGGATCAATGCGTTGACTCGTCTGTCCCTGTGGTCTTTCAGGAATCAGTCTCATGCTCTCCGCTCCTCCATGACCACCACAGCATCAGCTCAGGATACGGGCTGGTCCAGGATTATGGATACCTTGGCATCATTTCTTCACAGGTCTTGGATCGCATCAATGGTGATGCATAATCTCTAGAGGCCTCAGGATGAGTATCCCCAGGTGGAAATAGAGAATAAAGAAAATAATTAGCGTAGCTGCTGTTCATCATGTATTTAAACGAGATGCAAAAATGAAGTGCTATAAATGAAAATAGTAGTTATATAAACAAACATAGAAACAAACATGTAAAGCATATGAGAGTTTCTAA
>CAIGQV010017835.1:3761441-3772498 GCA_903798115.1 Danio jaintianensis | reverse complement strand
CTCCTCAATACACCAGACATTGTGTTAGAAACTCTCATATGCTTTACTAAAAAGATAGGTCTTTAATCTAGTTTTGAACTGAGAGAGTGTGTCTGAGCCTCATATATTATCAGGAAGGCTATTTTAGAGTTTAGGAGCCATATATGAGAAGGCTCGACCTTCTTTAGTAGACTTTGCTATTCTAGGTACTGCCAGAAGCCCTGAGTTTTCAGATCTTAAAGAGCAGGTTGGATTGTAGCGAGACAGAAGGTTGGTTAGATAAACAGGAGCTAGATTATTTAAAGCTGTTGATTATTTTTAGCTGTTGAAAATCTGTGATGAAACAGATTTTATAGATGTCCATTTGGCCAGAACTTGAGTCTTGTGAAGGTTTTTATTTATTTATTTTTAATCTTAATGAGATTATTCTGCTAAATTTTGACATTTGAATTAGAGATGTAACGGATAAAAAATGTCAGATAATGATAATATTGACCATTTTAACAAAACTGTGATAATTTTGTACTCAAAATGTTCAAAAAGAAATGTCCCACATGCTTAAGGCATTAAGTTTTGTATCTGATTTGAAAAAACAACAAATTAACAGCAGCTTAATGTGACTTTGTGACAACATTAACACAGATCCCTGCTTTATGCATTTGTTTACTTATGTTTGTATTATGTACATCGCATTTTTGTGTTTTAAGGTACTTTTTTTTCTACCTGACAGACAACCATGTTTAAGATATTTTTCAGATCTAATTAATTCTAATTCAGACTAAAAAACTGTGTCAAGGTGCAAACATTTATCTTTAAAATAAGCAGATATTCTCACTCTGATTGGATGTGTTTCCTCTCTTGTCTCCACTCCCACCATTAGTGTTTATTTTCAGCTTTGGGTCCAACTTTGGGCTGCGCTAGCCAATAGCAGACTAGCAACTACTCGCGAAGTCAGAATAAAGAGAGTAAAGCCCGATCTGATTAGTCAATTTTACATAAACAACCATTGCACGCAGCAAACAAATGCTTGGCATATAAATGAAATGTAATTTATCGCAGACATGTCTGCGATACTTATATTGCAAATACTATTATTGCGCTAACTATAATTTTGTGATACATTGTGCAGCCCTAGTGTGACCCTAGCTTAAGATAACACTTTCTGTTGTCGAAGCAGATTTCAGCTTCTCTCCTCTTCAGGATCTTTGATAGATAGAGCATAAAAGAAAGAGTCTTTAACTGTTAAACACGCCCTACATATAACAGATGCTGACAGCTCCATGCGTTATCTATAATGTATTATTAATCTCGTTGCTTTTTAACAGACTTCTGAATCACTGCTGTGTAATCTAACTCCGCAGAAGCCTTGATGTTTTATAAGCGAGGGTGTCTGCGGATCAGATTGGGTTCCAGCATTATTAAATAATACTCGAGGGTCACGTGACCACTCTGCGCCGCTGTATATTTGATATGTCTGTATGAATCTTCTTTAGAGAGCTCATCTGTCGACTTGGTGAAAATGGCTCTTCGTACCTTCATTGATCTCGGGGTAAGTGATTCTATACATCCTGATTTACCACACACACATACATACATCTAGAGAAGCTGTAAATAAAAGCACAAGGCAAGATAAACCGCAGAAGTGTAAGGAAATGTAGCGGGTGTGGTAATAAAGGACAGTTAATTTGGCCTCTGAGGACTAAACAACACGTCTTTTTCCTGCGCTCCAGGTGCTGATTGAGGACAGGCAGAGAGAAGATGTGTATCTCGACGTCAATCCGCTCTTCTCGCAGGGCGCTTACAAAGAGAAACTTGTGCAGTTTTTCAAACAGTTCATGTTTAACTGAAGAAGAAAAGTACAAGACTCAAAGAGAAGTCAGACTCAGCTGGGAATGAGAACAGAAGGTGATTCTGACATTACTGTTCACTTCCTCACCATTGTGTGAATCATTCATTAGCCACGTTTGTTTTTACATTTATTTTGCCTAGCAGTTTATTACTCCAGCATGTGTGATGCAGAAGTTGTTTTCCGTTATTGGAAGCCCAGATTTTTATTTTATTGTTCAGATAATCGTTACTGTTAAAAGTGAAAACTTCAACAAATTACTTGTTGCGCCTAAACAAATTAAGTTTTTAGGCTTAATTTATTCATTTTTTGTAATAAATCAAGTCTAAAAACCTGATTCTTGAAATTATTTTCTAGTTAAATTCAAGTTGAAGTAATTTTAATTTGATCCACAGTTTTTTCTTTCAGTGTTCATAATGCTCTGTGTTTATAAAGTTCAGCAAAACATAAAAAATAAGTTGTTGTTTTTTTTTGTTTTTTTTCATTGAGTTGTTTTGTTTATTATTAATCTTTCGTTTAACTGTAATGACTGTTATGGGCTCTGTTCAGTACAAAAGTTTCGGATAATTGACTCAGTTGCAGTGTTTCTTTCTTGGCTTGATTTATTTGCCGTGCAGCACTACATATGAATATATGAAGGCTCAGCTTTATTACCTAAAACATTAAGATGAATAATAACATATATTTCTCTTCCTATGCACATTATGCTTATTTTCCTTCTTGTGCACTTTATGCTTTCTTTAGCATGAACGCTGAACACTATTACTGTAAAAACCACCGTTTCACTGTTTCTGGAGACATGGAGCCAAGATTATCATATTTGTTGTGCAGTAAATCAAAATGGTAAAACTTCATAAAGAACCATAGATCAAATATATGTATATATATATATATATATATATATATATATATATATATATATATATATATATATATATATAAATTTTAAAGTCTTTAAAGCTTGTTTTTTATATTAGTTTTTTTTTTTATAAATTGCTTAGACCCAATTCACAATTTTCACAATGTTTGTGATATTTTTCACTTATATCTTTTTACGCTGAGTATAATCATGAGTTTGTGTTGGCTAAACTGTTGATGATTACCTTAGCACAAAAAGCATTCAGTGACAACATATTTACTTAAAAATTACATTAATTCTTTTCTGACTTTGACACAATCAGGACCAAAATCTGTGTACCTACAGGCCAAATTTACACCTTTACAAAATATTCTGCTCTTTAAACCTATTAGAAAGCTAAATAAGACAGACAATTGGCATATATCTACAATATGGCATATTCAAATATATTACAAATGTATTTAAAAAAAAAAAATGAAATGCTGTAAATAATTTTGTACTATAAAGAAATCGTTACTGTTGTCTGTAATGAAATTTTATAGAAGAAAACGTATAATGCTACCTGTAGTTAGTGTTTTACATGTAATATTTTTTTTGTGTGTGGAAAAAGTGTGTTTGTTGTAGTTTTGGTGCATTTGTGGTATGAAACTAACTATCAAATGAAAGCTGTGAGAGAGGTTTTAAAGAAGCAAGATTCTAAATATTTAGAAATGGGTCCTTAAAAATCCTTTAAAATTAAACTAATTTTCTAAAATACAAATTGTAATATACAAATCCTTAGATCAATATTTAATGTACATTAATACATATGTTAAATGTTTATTTATAAAAATCTTTCATATTTTCAAGAAATATGAAAATACTGAATTATGCCATGTCCTAAGAGAAGTAGATGATAATTATAAAAATCATTCCTTTTTAATTACATATTTCAAGTTTCAGTTCATACTTTTGTGCTTGCAATGTTCATGAAAGCCCTAGCTGCGAGTTTGACATCACATGCTTCAGTGAGATTTATAGTGTTTTTATGGTTTAAGTAACTGGAGAGAGGAAATTTCAAATCCATCAGAATTATAAAGAATTTTTTTGATATTTTAGATACTTTATCTCAGCCGTCATGATCATGAATTTAGAGATAACACTGTCATTTTATTAATTCTGCATTTTTTTCTGATATGGTTCTAAATTCAAAAGCTAAAAGTCAGCTTATGATAATATCTTGTAGTGTAAAGACAGATTTGACATAAGAGTATGCAATCCGTTTGCAAATCTCTTATCAGATGTTATAAAAAAGCATCTACAAGCTGTTATTTCTACAATAGGTGGCTCTATTTAATACTGATGTCGTAATTCCATATTGGGCTGACCATTTATTATAATTAATTGTGTTGTATCTGTTAGTTCAATAGATGTTATCTCATCACTGGTATGTTGCTGCTTCGATAAGGTAGAATCCAGATGAAATTACTGCTTCAAAAGGCCAGCAGATTAAAGTGTTAGAGTTCACCCAAAAATGGAAATTGTGTTATTAATTACTAACCCTCCTGCCTTTCCAAACTCTTTAGACCTTCATTCATCTTCGTAACTAAAATATTTTAAAATAATTAAAATATTTTAGGTGAAATCCAGGAGCTCCCTTATCCTCCATAGACAGCAAGGTTTTTGACTCGTTTCAGATTGACAATTCTCCGATTGAACAACTGAAGGCATATGATCTGTTTTGAGGGTGTTTTTGGTATTTTTCTGGAATTTGAACAAGTCGAAAACCTTGCTGTCTATGGAGGATGATGGAGCTTCATCCAAAATACCTAAATTTGTGTTTCGAAGACGAATGAAGGTCTTGGAGTTTGGAACGACATGATGGTATGTAATTAATAAAAATTTTCAGTTTTGGGTGAACTAACACTTTAACAATATGAATTAGCATGTTGTTAGCAGGGCGGCTCAGTGGTTAGTACTGTCGCCGAACAGCAAGAAGGTCGCTGGTTCGAGTCCCGGCTGGGCCAGTTGGCATTTCTGTGTGGAGTTTGCATGTTCTCCCCATGTTCGTGTGGGTTTCCTCCAGGTGCTCCGGTTTCCCCCCACAGTCCAAAGACATGCACTATAAGTGAATTGGATAAGCTAAATTGGCCGTAGTGTATTTGTGTGAATGAGTGTGTATGGGTGTTTCCCAGTACTGGGCAGGGCATCCGCTGCATAAAACATATGGTGAAATAGTTAAATAGTTGGTACTGTGGTGACCCCTGATAAATAAGGGACTAAGCCGAAGAAAAATGAATGAATGTTGTTAGCAATGTTATAGTATGAATTAGTATGTTGCTAGCATGATTTAAGCTTGCATTAGTATGAATTAGCATGTTTCTAGTATAAATTAACATGTTGTTAGCATGATTAACGAAATTGAAAGCTCATGATTGATTGGCTGCCCGCTAGACTGAGTTAAATGAGCCCAGCCCCAAGTCAGATCAGTTAGAAAAAATAAAGCAGCCCGAGTCCAATCAATTTGGAGGTCAGGACTTATTTTGGTGGTTGTAGCTTGAAAGGTCTAGGAGGAGATAAACTGTAAACACTGGCGATACACAGAAAAAAAAAGAAAAAAAAGTTTAAAGGTCCCATGAAATTAAAATATATATTTTTAGATGTTACTATCAGTATTGTTAGTATTTAGGATATGTATAAGCTACTGCACACCAAAACTGTCAAAATTGGAGTTTAGGAGATATAAAACCGATATAAACATGTAAAGCTTGTAGTTTGTCACTCCCACCTAAATGGATCAAAGTTTTGTTTTTTTTCACGTCACCTCAAACTTCAGTTTCTCATCAAAGTATGACCAATCAAATGCTCTCTAGTATCTGGCATGCACCGCCCCCTTCAAGACACTTCACATTTGATGCACTTGAGCTCAACCACGCTATTGGCTGTTTTTTTTTTTAAGGGGAGGGGCTACACTATGTCCCACCCTCTCTTCGTGTTTCTGTTGAGATTAGGTCAAACATCGAATAAATATGCACATTTCAAAGCACTTCATGGGACCTTTAAATAGATTATAAGTATGTTGGCTTTCTCATACCACCGTAATTTGTATTTTGTAGCTGCACTGTGATCCTGATTATTGTTTTTGTTACTCTGAATGGCATTCTAGCACATTTCTTCATGTACAAAAGTATTTTTTTCTTATTCTACTGCACAGGTTAAACAAAAAAAATAAATAAACCTGTATTACCATTTAATCATTTTGATATTTGCAAACCTTCCCCGTGTCTTTGACCCCGAGACATTTAGCAATAAATAAACAGCAAGTTAAAGATCAAAAACGCACGAAAATGAACACCTCTGAACTGATTAATGCAAAATAATTCCTCAGTGTCAAGAATGTGCGCGTGAGGCGGTTTTCTCTAACTGTACTATTGATATGTAATAATCATGACGAATGTGACGGAGACGTGATCTGTGCGAGGGTCACTCCACCATCACTCACTCCTAATGACTTCAGCTCTATATATACACGCCATCACTTGACGGACTTGTATATAAACGCCCGTCCGTGCAACACGAGAAGCGCTTTAAATGTGCATTTACACAGGAACATCACTCTTGTGAATCCTAATACTGAGCAAGTGGCCTTGAAAGTGCTCGTCTGAGACAGAAAGACTGACAGACGAACGACTTCTGCTAAAAAAAGTGCTGAATTAGATCTCTAGAGACTCGCTGAGAATCGACCAACACACACACATATATATATATATACATATACTGTATATATACTGGTACCGGAGATGGTGGGAGAATAGATCGATTACCCAGAAACAAGACGGCTTGAGAAATAACGGTTGCTCTGCTCACTTGATTAATACTTTCCACTAAAATCAATATCCTGATTACATTTGTTCAAATGGTTTAAAGTGTTTTTTTTGTCTTTTTTTCCTTCATAATGCTGAGCAAAATGCATTTTCTGGTGACATATATGTAAGATTTGGGCGGTTCATTCCGCTGTGGCGACCCCAGATAAATAAAGGGACTAAACCGAAAAGAAAATGAATGAATGAATATGTAAGATTTGTTCAGTCGGTTTTCTGGATAAAAACATCCCCATTTATAGAACTAACCGACTGCAAGTTGGTGTTTGTTTCTTGGTGCCACACCCACATTTCAAAATTCAACCAAATACTGCAGGGCTCAAGCAAGTTCCCGCCTACTCTTTTATTTATTTATTTATTTTTATTGTTGTTGTTGATGATGGTCTGTTACACTGATGTGCATCATTTTATGAAGTAGTTTTAATTTTGATTATTTTAGTACATCAGATTAAACTAGATAAAACTATAGCTGAAATAAATTGTGTAATGTTGTATAATAATATTTTTCAGAATTCTAAAATTATATAATAACTATTACTATTAAACATTTAGTGATTTTGTTCAAAAAATATAAATAAATGAGAAATATTTCCTTGTTAAATACCTAAAATGTAATGCGCTTAAGTAATTTAAATGTTTTATTTCAGGTAAAATAGTTTCAGTTTTGTTTAGCGTTGGTCACAACAAAACTTCTGTAGTTTTTATTAATTTTGTAAATGTATACTATAAATACCGTTTTATTGTAGTTAAAAAAAAAAAAATCATTAAATCAAGAAGCATTTTCTAGACAGGTAAAAAAAAAAAAAGATATTTGTTTTCAGAAAAAAAAAGTCAAAATCAAGTGAATTTAAACTTGATTTTAAGTTTAAACAAGAAAATAATGTAAAAACAAGTTTAAACTCACTTAATTTTGACTTTTTTTTTCTGAAAACAAATATCTTTTTTTTTTTTACCTGTCTAGAAAATGCTTCTTGATATAATGATTTTTGCTTGTCTAAAAAAATGCTGCTTTATATAAGATTACTTGGATATATGGAATAGAAACAAGACAAATGCTCAAAAATCCTTTCTGCAGTCTATTTTTTATATTTTCTGTTAGATTTAAAAAAAACAACTGTTGGAGTTTTTTTGTTCATTATTCATTGTTGTTCATCATTATTATTTTTTGTTATATATAGTGTTTGTAATATTTTAGTTAGTTAAGTGATCATTCATATATTCATTTTCTTTTCAGCTTAGTCCCTTTATTAATCAGGGGTCGCCACAGCGGAATGAACTGCCAACTTATCCAGCATATGTTTTACGCAGTGGATGCCCTTTTTACACACATACACTGCGGCCAATTTAGCTTATTCAATTCACCTGTACTGCATGTCTTTGGACTCTGGGGGAAACTGGAGCACCCAGAGGAAACCCACACTAACATGGGGAGAACATGCAAACTCCACACAGAAATGCCAACTGACCCAGCCAGGACTCGAACCAGTGACCTTCTTGCTGTGAGGCGACAGTGCTACCCACTGAGCCATCGTGCCGCCAATATTTTAGTGATTAGTTAAACTAAATAAAATATATGTTTGCTTTGTGACTAGCTGAATAAGTTATATAAATACTTTGTTTTAAGTTAACATTTATTTCATTTTTCCTCTCGAATAACTCTAATAACCCTACAATATAGTTGAAAAGATCAAAATGCTACTCGTACTTCAATGTGACATTTCCCGTTTTCAAATAATTTAGTGTTTACTAACAGTGTTTAGTGTTGTTCCCCAAACACTTTGACCAGCCAGTTTCCGTTTTCAGGATTTCAGTGATCGAGAATGGAAAAAAAACAAACAAACACATTATTTATAATTTGATACATTTTAATAAAATGTATAGATTTCCAAAAAAAAATCACATTTCAAAGATTTTCCATAGTAATCCAGCACGTTTAATGGTTACGATTGAGTGTCAGTGTAATTTTACACACAATCTACTGTATTTTAAGCTGAGAACTGAGAATGATGAACTAGAAATAATGCCAGCAATTAATTTAGTGTTTAGCTGTAGCTTGCAATTTCCCAAACAATTTGTTTTCTGTTTTCAGGATTGCATTCACAGAGAATGACAAAAACAAAAATCACATTATTATTTATAATTTTTAATTATTTTAATAAAATAAAATAAAAAAATCACATTTTAAAGATTTTCCATAACAATCCAGCACGTTTAACCCTTTGACTGCCTGCTCTACCAAATGGTTGACCATATTTTGACTCTTTTAAATAATGGTTTACACTACACAGCATTGTTGGTTTACAAAAAAGAAAATCAAACAAACAAAATTCTGTTGCACTACTTCACTTGATTTTGGTTTTATTGTAAATTAAAAAAAACAAGAAAACATGTTTAATGAGAATCTGAAATATTTGATGTTATACTTCAAAAAAATAAAGATGATTTAGTATTCAAGAATGTTTTATATTGAATTATTATTATTATTATTTTTTTATAAATTAGTCTTACACTTCATATTTTCAGATTTTTCATAGTATATATATTAATTCTGGTACTTTTACCATAGACCATTTGGTAGAGGTTGATATTTAAGAAATTATGGGATGTGTTGAAAAAAAATGCATTGAGTGTGTTAACTAGCCACATTAGGAGTTCAAATCCAAAGATTTTTTTATTGGTGGGGCAGTTAAAGGGTTAATAGTCACAATTGAGTGTCAGTGTAATTTAACACACAATCCACTGTATTTCAAGCTGAGAACTGATAAAGATGAACTAGAAATAATGCCAGCCATACTTTACATGGCTCAGTAATGCCCTCTACTGGAAAAAAAAAAAGATACATTCTGTAATTTTCTGCATGAAAACTTCAGTTTGACAAACCACATGGAATATATGAAAAATACATGTGTGCTGATTCAGTGACGGGCAGAAAAAAAAATGTATAAAGAATAAAATGCTGCATTATAGAAAGTTTTGGGTTTAAAAGTGGGCCAGAGCATGTTTATTTTATTTCCTCCAGCTAGAAAAGAAAGAAAAAAATCCATGTTTTATGTTGTAATTAATTAGCTAAGGATACAGCAGTGGCACTTGAGTCGATGTAGAAGATCTCGCAGTTACACGACTGTGTTGCGTATCGATCCGATCTCATCAATCTGACACTCCACGACATCTCCTTTCTGAAAAACATCATTATTATCACTTCATTATAGAATTAAACAATACACTGACCTTCAATAACACAGCAATTATATCAGGGAATCGATAGAAAATAAATCTTAAAATAATATCTGCCTCCTTAGGAGAAAGATTTTTACTATTCTCTTGAGAATGAATTCACTGGAAATTGGCTGCATTTTTAACAGAGAAAGAATCAATGCTCTTTAATGGGACACAGATGGAATATATGTTTGTTTGTTTGTGTGTGTGTGTGTGTGTGTGTGTGTGTGTGTGTGTGTGTGTGTGTGTGTGTGTGTGTGTGTGTGTGTGTGTGTGTGTGTGTGTGTGTGTGTGTGTGTGTGTGATCACATACACACACACAAGTGCTCAAAAGTTTCAGAACAGTAATATTTTTAATGTTTTTTAAAGAAGTCTCTCTTGCTCGACAAAAAAAAACAACAACATAAAATTCAGAAATATATTTACCATTTAAAATAACTGGATTTTATTTGAACGTAATTTATTCCTGTGACTTGGACTTGCTTTTTAAGAAATGCTTATTTTTATTTATTTATGTATTTCAAGTCAAGTCGAGCTTTATTGTCATCCTTCTACACATGTGGACGTAGAGTGGAACGTCTCGCAGGACCACAGTGCTACATAAATAAACAATCATCAATGTGAACACAACACTGGAAGTAAGAGCTATTTTAAACCTATACATAATGAACATAGCGGAACAGTAATCTAACTATGCATATGCTATACACACTTAAACTCTACACATAACCTAAGACAGACTACACACAAGTTCTTTTACATAAGACAGAACAATATTGTGCAAGATATAATAAGATATATATTTATATAATAAGTTTATATAAAAGAGGTATTTTAAGGTTGAAGAAAACAAGTAGTACAAGATTTGTGGTACATTCATGGGTAAACAGTTTTTCTTATTGAGTCCTTGTAAGATGGAGTTTAAGTAAGGTGTCCGGTGCATATAGAGACGAGAGTGTTTCTACAGCTGGTTTGTCAAGCCCACTCACCTCTGTGTGACTTTTTTTCAGATTAATTTGACGAATATAAAGATCAGCATTTATTTGAAATAAAGTAACATTATACACTATAAAATTAATCTGCCATTTATTTATATTTATTTCATTTTATTGTTAAAGAAATTCATTTAAATTAATATGAACAGCAAATCAGAACATTAGAATGATTTCTGAAGGATCATGTGACTGGAGTAATAATAATACCACAGAATCAGCATTGAAATCGCAGGAATAAATGAAATTTAAAAATATATTTTAAATAGAGATCAGTTGTTTTAAATGGTGTGTATATATATATA
>CAIGQV010017835.1:3740461-3756345 GCA_903798115.1 Danio jaintianensis | reverse complement strand
GATAGATAGATAGATAGATAGATAGATAGATAGATAGATAGATAGATAGATAGATAGATAGATAGATAGATAGATAGATAGATAGATTGATTGATTGATTGATTGATTGATTGATTGATTAAAAGCAGTGATTTTGCTTACTGTGAGACCCAGGCCACCAGCTTCTCAGTCTGGAAGATCATTTGATTGGTGTTGCTGTCCTGAACTGTAGCTCCGTTCACCAGACAGCGGATGCCCAGCTTATGAACATCTGTTTAACAAACACCATGGACTAAATTACTTTTACTAGTATTAATTCACAATCGTCAGTAAGCCCTGCCCTCTTAGCTACCATTGCTAATTAGGACAAACAAAGACATGCTAACTGTCTTACAATGGTTGAGTCCCAAATAACAAACTACACACTATGCACTTATATACTATGAACTAATGCAACCGTGCAGTGTATGAGTTTAGTGCCGTCCCAAATAGAACAGTAAATCTGCGTTTGAAATCGTATGCTACTCAAGTAGGTACTACATTTGAATTTTAATTTACTATATAATTGTTAGAAAAGTATGTTTTATGTGAGTAGTATGAATGGAATTTGGATGTACTACATCTGCTAGTAGTCACCTGGGGACTTTTCTTTTTACACTATGAATTTGGGACATATAACTTGCCTCACATACTGTTTTTCAAATACTGTAGAGTAGAGAGGTGTGTGATTTTGACGTAACGTAACTAATGTAAAATTCAAATTTTCCCTGAATGAAAAAAAAAAAAGAATGGGCAGTAATGGCAGCTACACTAGGATCTCCATAGAAACGCAGCACAAACTGATCATATTTCCATCTGTTTCAAGCTACGAATATTTGGATCACATATCAACAAAGTAAAACAGAGATATGGTTACAAACTGTAAATTGTGGGCACTTGCAATCCATATACTGCAGCCATTTAAACCCATCATGTCCCTGTCAGAGTTCCAATTTGCCAACATTTTTATCTATATTGTGGAAAATCCTCAGCGATTTAGTCACTGGTAACGCCATTATAGCGCATAAGTGTCTGCTTTTATATTTTGTGCGTGTTTCTTTTACACATCATGATTTTGCCAAGTACGATGCGATCCTGGAATAACATCATTGTTGATGCTTGATCCTGGAACCTCATTTTTTGTTTGAAAATGTAATCCATACCTATTCCCTACCCCTAAACCCAACCATAACTGTAAATTATTCCCAAAAAGGGGAATGATAGTTGGATAACAATCGTGTAGAAGTGCATACACCTTACCATAAGCCTAAACTTAACATAAACGATAAACATATCCCTTAATTCTAATTGGCTGATTGGAATATTGTTCCAGGATCAACATAGATGTTAATCCAGGAACATGTCCTACTTGGTGAAATCAGATTGGCAGTTTCTTTTGCTTAGATTAATATTTGCCAGTAGGGAAAATTGATTCGTTCACTCACTTGTGCTATTTATACTTTGACTTTGCATTTCAATTAATACTTGAATTGCACTTAACCTGCAAATTAGAAAAGAAACTGTATAAAAAGCGTACAAATGTACTGACAGTTATGGGTACCATAGGTTTTTATGGGTCAATGATGCTACCATTTGGCATAAATCCAAAAATTTCCCCTTTCTATTCTATTCCCCTTCCTCTTTCTATGAGGAATTCTGTAGAAGCACAGCCCAGGTGTGTCTCTCGTTGGTTAGAAACAATATATCATATTGCACATTTATGTCTTTTTGGCAAAAAAAGAAATCACTCAGCCCATGACTTGGCGGTCAGTAAGAGATGTTAATGTTTTGCCCGCCAGGAATGCGGTCCCCTAATGGAGTGACATCAAGTGAAAACTATCAATAGTGGCACCACCTGACAGTTTTAGATGGAAGCAATAACTGTTTCCATCCACCTATTTCTATGGTTATTTTGGAATATTGCATTTTTTAAAAATGATTCATGAAAACGCCAAGATGCGCATTAGTTTTGATTAGTCAGGAAGTGACAATTTTTTTTCTCTTTGATATTCCAGTTTTGCCCAAAAATCTAATTCGCATCTCTGGGTGGAAACATAGCTAGTATGTTTTAAAAGCATTTCATAGAGCCATATGTGACCCATGAAACCACTCATAAAGTCCATTTTTTAAAATTGAGATTTATGAATCAACTGTAAGCTGAATAAATAAATGTACACTGACATTAGCAGTTTAAAATATCGTTTCTCTATGATGCTGAAAACTAAACGTGTCTGATTACCGGTCCCTGTGCAACTGATGCTAAACTGCCATTGGCTCATCTGTATTCAAGAGGAAGGGCTTACTTATAAGTAAATTATGATGTCTGTCATACTGTATTTACATTTTATATTTTATTTAAGTACCTTTCAGTGAATCAGTAGTAACCAGCGCTGGGCCGAGCGGACAAAACGTGTCAAATGTTTTTCCCAGCAGCCACTGCTTTCCGTTGCGCTTCATCTGCCAATCACGAGCACTCACATCATTCGCTACAGTAAAACCTGCAATATAGGATAGTGCCTCTTCTTCCTGAGACAAACAGACATATTGATTTGATCGATATTAGGTTGAGCCATTTATTTATGTCATCAAGAATGCCACAAGTAAGCATAAGCATGAATATTTGCTGTTGCTGTACTCTCAAAGCTTTTTGCTGAGGCTATGGATTAAGGGTAATGTTATCATTAACATTACCCTTAATCCATAGGGTAATGTCTCAGCAATAGGTAAGAACTCTGTTTCGCCTATAGGTTTTTATTTCTTTGTTTTGTTTTTTTTAACTCAGAGTATAACTTTTGACATTTAATAATCAAGAAAAACAAAGGAAAGAGAAAAATGGATGAGGCCAGAGGGAGAGTGACGTAATGCAGATTTTTGGAGGTAAAATACTTTAAATTCTAAAATTTAAATGAAAAATAGTCTAATATTTATATCTAATATATAGAAAAATATTTTTGTTACATATTTACATGTCTATTAAATATGCCAGTTAAAAAGTAATAAACTTGAACTTCTTGATTACGTTATTATAATAGCTAAAATCTTAACTGATTTTCCCCAGTTACTTATAAAGTATGATGGGTAACAAAATGGGTTTTACTGATGTAAACGTAAAAAAAATGTACTGAAGTATGTAAAAAGTACCAAACATAAAAAGTATGTTTGGTAAATATAAAAGACACAAATGGAATTTCCATTTCAACAAATATTGACTGTATTATCTGGGTATAGCTTAAAGTAAAAAAAAAAAGCTAAAATATATACTGAAAATATAAGCCTAACCTAAAAATGTGATCTGCTAAACATCAGATAATCTTGTTTCATATACCATTTGAAAGTATTTACCATTCTGTGTACAACAGAAGTGCACAAATAAAAGATCAGAGCTCATCTTCTTAAATGCCAGTGTGTTTTACTAGTGGTGCATTAATATTTAATGCAATATAAATGTATGTAATATAAAAATCACAGGTAATATTTAATCTAACATTTCAATTTTAAGAAATATTTGTCAACAGATGGAAATACTGTACAAAAACAAATCACTCTTTTCCTACCTTTATATGCTTTCCTTTCCGTCCAATCACAAAGGCGAGTTCCACCTCCCAGTCCACTTCCTGTAAATGATGAGCCACCACAATGTGAAACAATTTGCAAAAAAACAAAAACAACGATTTTTTTTTAGTTGGATATGACTACTTACTTACTCCCATGGCCATTTATATCGAAGTTAATATTAAGCTGCACCATGTTGGTGTTTTGTAACTAGTTTTTATGAGGTGGGTTGTTAGCCCAACGCTCAACCTGGAGAACCAGGACATACACACATACACTACGGACAATTTAGCTTACCCAATTCACCTACAGCACATGTCTTTGGACTGTGGGGGAAACCGGAGCACCTGGAGGAAACCCACATGAACATGGGGAGAACATGCAAACTACACACAGAAATGCCAACTGACCCAGCCAGGGCTTGAACCAGCGACCTTCTTGCTGTGAGGCGACAGTACTACCCACTGCACCATCGTGTCGCCCTGGATATGACTTCATTCATTCATTCATTTTCTTTTCGGCTTAGTCCCTTTATTAATCAGGGGTCGCCACAGCGGAATGAACCGCCAACTTATCCAGCATATGTTTTACGCAGCGGATGCCCTTCCAGCTCCAACCCATCACTGGGAAACATCCATACACACTCATTCACACACATACACAACGGACAATTTAGCCTACCCAATTCACCTATAGCACATGTCTTTGGACTTGTGGGGGAAACCGAAGCACCCGGAGGAAACCCACGCCAACACGGGGAGAACATGCTAACTCCACACAGAAACGCCAACTGACCCAGCCAAGGCTCGAACCAGCGACTTTCTTGCTGTGAGGCGAACATGCTACCCACTGCGCCACCGTGCTGCCCCCTGGATATGACTAACAAATATAAAATATGTGACAAATTTCATATGTTAATATGAGATTAAGTTATTCTCCTGTGAATTGAAGTGACACCAGTTTGTTCTGACCTGTTTACACCTGCTATGAAGATGTTTTGGTCAATCAGATCACAGGTATAGAGACACATTTTAGTTTACAACTGCTGTTTACACCTGAATGGTCTTTTGTGGATGTTTGAATGAATTTGACCAGATGAGCGTCCACACTATGAAAGCAATCTGGTCAAATGCAATGCATTTTCAAGTGGACCTGACAGAACAGTACAAAATCATACAAACATTACCCATTTTAAGGGATAGTTCACCCAAAACTGAAAAGTCATATATTCATCCTTCATGTGTCACAAACTTATCTGAGTTTCTTTTTTTGTTAAACACAAAAGAAGACATTTTGAAAAATATTGGAAACCTGTAACTATTGACTACCATATTTATTTTTCCTACTATGAGTGTCAACGGATACAGGTTTCTAACATTCTTCAAAATATCTTCTTTTGTGTTTGACAGAAAAAAAAGAAACTCAAAGTTTGGAACCACTTGAGAGTGAGTAAACCGTGAGTACATTTAAGCCGCAGAGTTTACCTGACTCTCCTCTGGTAGAATGATGTCATCATTAGGGCCAGTGATGGAGCAGGGGAACTTGCTGAATATGATGGGCTCTTTAGGGATGGGGGCATTTTGCTCTAGACAGTGGTCTTTGTAATTCATACCAACGCAGACCACTTTCTCTGGATTGGTCACTGGAGAGAGCAGTTTGATATCTGACCGCGGCACAACATTCTGACCACTAAGCAAAGCCCTGGGACACAGAGAAGCAGATCATTTAATAAATGTTTTCTAAAATATAATGCCTTTAACACATAATATATATATTTGATGCTCTTAAATAATGAACATATCACTTAACCTCTGCTACATAGCGCAGCAGGAGAACACAAATTGCTACTTATAGATTACATTTTGAAAGACAATCCTTTTCTTATTTTCCCAAGAATGATCAACAGTTTTCATTTCAATTACTTTAAAATTATTAAATAATCATACTTATAATACCGAGCTTTTTAACAAATTACATGCCAGAATTTTTACTATTTGCTTTTTTATTTTAATTATTTACCTTTTTATTATATATATATATATATATATAGCTGCAACACCTGGCATTGTACAACCTGAACTTACCTTCTCTTTTTAGAGTTGCTACATTTGATATTGTACAACATCTTTTATTAATTTGTACATTTAGTTCGACTTCAATTATATTTTTAATTTATTATAACCACATATAATATGTTTGGATATATAGTTTTTTTTTTTCCAGGACAGTTGTATTACCTTGACTTCATGACACCCAAATAAATTTTAATTCAGAAATTAAACATTATTTTCCCATGGTCAATGTCACATTTTATTTATAAAGCATCTTAAAACAGTATGGCTACTGACCAAAGGGCTTCACAGACAGATCAAAATAAAAACACTGTAAGCAGAATCACGACAATATAGTATTAAATAAATTAATAATATACAAGGGGGAAAAAACGGGCTGTACAGAATAAAACCAAAATTTATGAGTAAGCCTGTGAGAAAAGGGTAGTTTTTAACTTATGCTTTAAATATGCCTAATGTAGGAGATCATTAATCATTAAAGGCAGTGTGTTTTAGAACGTAGACTGAAAAAGATCTGTCTCCTTTTGTTTTCAAACCAGATTTTGGGACATTAAAGTAACAGCTGGGCTGAAGATCTAAGAGATCTCGGAGGAGAATAAAGACTTAACAGTTTAGGCAAGTCCATTTAAAGCTTCAAATACATCAATTTAACAATCAATTCAATCCTATTTATTTAGCATTTATTCTATTTAACCGAATTGAATTCTATTTGATTTATACAGGGAGGGGTTGGATGCCAAAGGTCCAGAGTTTGTCCGTTTTTTTTTGTCCCATAAATGAGCTCTCTTGTCCCATTTTGACTGTTGTCATCACAAATTGTGGGGAAAAAAAGTTTTAAAAATGTTTTAAGAATCAGAATCAGTTACTGGCTGGTAGCTCCGGCTTACACTATTCACCATGAAACCGGCCTGGTTTTTGTTTTTGACTTCAGCAAATCAGTCTGGGCAAATTTTCTTAAGTTCAACATCCAGCTACGTAATAAAATGTGCAATCTAGCTGAGACATGATCTATGAGGTCGTCTTTCATTTTAATGTTGTTAAATGGAGAAAACAGTCCATTTTATTCTACAATTAGGCTATTGTTGTTGTCTATGAATTTTCAAATGTACTTTTTACAAGAGGCTGGAAAAATCATGAAGCACTTCATTATTAATAATATTATTATTATATTATTATTCAGATAGCCACATTCTGACTTTTGAGGAAATATTCTGGCCAGCTTGTTATTTGCCTAATAAATGACAACGTTTGAACAGATTCCTGAAATATTTGTGTTTTTCTTATGATAGATGGTCTAAACCAGGGGTGCTGGAGATCTACCTTGCTGCAGAGTTCAGCTCCAACCCTGATCAAACACAACTAAAACTAAGTAGGATCTGAAGGAGTGCTTGGTAATTAAAGACAGGTGCGTTTGATCAAGGTTGCAGCAGGAAAGTAGATCTCCAGGGCTGTGTCCGAAATAGACTACTATTTGAGTAGGTACTACATTTGAATTTACTACACGACTGTTCGAAAAGTACATTCTATATAGTATGAATGTGAGTAATATGAATGGAACTCGGACGTACTACATCTGCCATTTGTCATTATCACGTGACCTACCCGCGTCAGTTGCGTCGCTTCACCCCCATTTATGAATTCTCTCGCGGTGCATCGTGGGATAGCCTAGCGTCCATCTGACTTCAGAATCTCGCTGGAAGTAGTAGGTCATCCGGGAACTTCTCGCCTACTGTTTTTCGAATGCTATGAATTCGGACATACTACTCAGCTATATATACGCAGTGCAGGAACATGGTTGAGCACCCCTGGTCTAAACTATTTGTATTGTACAGACTGACATTTCATCATTTCTCATTCTAAATGGTCCATTTAAAATAATAATCTCATAGCATAATTTATAAAACTGCATTATAAAACTTAGTTTAAATAAGTATTGGTAAATAATAAAGTAATTAAGTAGTACTATAGTGCGGTAAACAATTTGACAAATATGAAAGGAATATTTTTGACCGTTTTAAGACCATTATGAATGAAATTTCTGACTTATACAAAGCTAAACGCTAAGGATTTTTTTTTCTAATGGAACAGGGTAGCTTTACATGGGTATAAGAAAATGAAGACCCGTTCAAAATTATTTTTCAGACAATATTTTAGTGAATGTAAGACTTTTTAAGACCCCACGGACACCCTGAGTATGTGCCGTCTTTGCCAGGTTGTTGTGGTTTATACCTCTTAGCACAGTCCATTCCCTTTGGCCCCATTTCCAGAAACTCCCTCATAGTGGAGGGCATGGAGGGGTCGAAAGCTTTCAGATCAACGACCCCATGACCTTCAGCCTGCTCCACCCCGACCCGCATAAACCCCTCATTGCCTTTGTGGCAGAACTGGACGAGTCTCATCCTGGCGAAGCTGGAGGAAAGTCTGATGGAGCCTGTGGAGAACACGGCATTGAGTCTCCTCAAAGTGAGCTGAGGGACAGCCAGAAATCTCATCTAATGAAGACAGAAGAAAACAGAGACAGACGGAAGAAAGGACATACAGCAGTGAAAGGCAGAAATGGAAACACATGCAGGATTACAGGATAAATAATGCACTTTTCAAGTGGATTGAGAAATTTCAAGTGGATTGAGAAGCACATAAATTACTGAGGAAAGCTGCATTTAGGAGAGGAATCTCAGAGAAATGATACATGATTTGATGATGTTGAGAGGAGAGTTGATTTAAGAAGCACTTGATCTATAATAAAGATTATTACATAATGGATTTGTGAATTATAGAGGGCTATCAGAAAATCAGTAGCCAGTTGAATAGTAAAATATTTAGCGAGTAGTTTAATATCACATGTATGTCAATCATTTTAAAGGTACAAGTTTTTCTGCAGGTTTAACTAAGGGGAATTTAAAGAACTTTTTTTTTAAGATGTATTAAAAAGTCTGAAAAGGATGCAATGTTTCAATATGTTATTTAAATGCTAATTTATAAGAAATGCACAATGATTTGTATTTTCAGGGTCTGAATTAGTTTGGACTTTTTGCGCAGTATATTAAACATTTAATGACATTACTTTATGAATTAAATACTAGTTTTAGGGGGTTTTAACCTTTATTAATTTATTTAAAGGCTAATAATTAATCCTAATTAAATACAATTCTAAATTTTCAATTAAAATATAATTACATTTTTGGGATTATTTTTAAATGCCACAAAAGATGGAGCAACTTTAGCAATACTATATCAATTGTATTATCTATAGACCTACATAATCATCTATACAAATATTTGGTCAAATGTCATACATCTAACACCGAATTGAGCCAAATGAAACTATGCTTTTGTATCTTGCATGAACTAAGCTACTAAACTGTGCTTTGATACAGATACTACTTGTTCTAAATAGCTTTTACCTCGTCATCACTTATTGTCTACGCCATCAGACATTAAACATGTCAAAATACATTATCGTGTTAGCAAACAATTACATTTTCACATATGTGACCAACTTATAGTCGACAAAAATATACATATTTTTTTTCAACAAAGCCAAAAATAATTCTTTTCAAAATATTCATCTGACAGAGATGGTAGTGCTAATGGGTTGACATCTAACGGTGGTAACGAAAACCTGAATTTGCAGTAATTTTAACTATTAAATTCAATGACCACCAATTACTGTATTAAAACTATCACAACAAACAGCCAGTATGTCATTGTAAATGTAAAAGTTTTTTCCAAAATTGACATTTAAGTGTTTTTAGTTTGTGTTTTTGATTCAGATTTAAGAAATCTGATTGTGTTTACATCTGACAGTGTTGACATTTTAGGCATTTCTTTCACAAAACATAATGGAGTTATGTAGTAGCCATTTTGTTTTTCTGTCAATGCTAAATGCTAATTCAATCTGCTTCAGGGAAGAAAAATCATTTAAAAATCATTTCCTCAGAAATTGAATGACAGTGTTGACATCTCACGGTTGTGCTGCAGGATATTTTATCATGCATATTTAAAATATTGTAAAACTATAAAACGTAGGCTACCTGAAACATAATCACTGATGTACTATGAAACCTTGGACTGTGATAAGGAGGTCCTTTAGAGTAACAGCTGACCCAGATATTGACATTTTAATAATTGTCTGACAGTGTTGACATAATTAAGTGTTGCTTTAGATAAAACAAGCTTTTGTCATTAATAAAATAATCTTTTGATACATTTAATTGCATATGAATGACTAAACCCTTCACTGTGAACATACTTTTTAGATCTGTCAGAAGACAATAAGCACCATGAATTTGATATAATAATGATAATAAGTTCAATTGAATGAGGATAATTGTGTTAAACACATTCTTTTATTAATTCCTCATAACATTTGCATTTAAAAATATTTTAATGTGTATATAGTTGGTGGACCAATGTTTTTAGAACCAGTCAAAATCAAAACATTACTCCACAAAAGCTACGATTGCATAAAAAGACTCGACTTTTACAGTTTATAACACAGCTGTACTTTTTCGGGTTAGTTATTAACAATTTTTGTATATTTTAAGATTCCTTCCGTGTTGTTTCTTGACTGTGACACGTCCTAAACACAACAACTCGAGTGACAGATTGAAGGCATTGTTATTTATGATAAAGACAAAGCGGTTTTGATTATGCAACAGTTGGTGCAAATTACTGATTGCATAAAACAGCTCGGTTTATGGCTAGAAACAAGATATCAAGCAAGACCGTGTAGATAACAAGTGACTATCGCCTACTTTCAGTTTTCTGCAGGGCTGTATGAAAGTCCTACCTGATCTTGGTTCACAAAACAGAAGAGTGTTGATCGTGCACGCTGAAAAAATTAAATAACGCTTACAAAAGTGATCTGTCTGAGGATTGATGTCTTACTCGCTCACACATCTCAATATAATTCACTAAAATTTCACAATCTTTGTACTTTGATACTGTAGCTCACTATCAGTCCAGCACCGCTGTCACGTGACTGATATTGACGTCCTGACTCGTAAAAGAATTGTTCTTTTGAGTCGGATCTTTTAAATAATCGGTTCAAACTGTTCCCAAAAGGAGCACGAGAAGGATTAACAAATTTCCTCACAAGAAATCTCGCAAATAAATGTGTTTACGACCATTTATTTGTGAAACAAATCTGTTTAAAGCTGATAAAGCTAATGTTTAAGCGATGTAAATTAAATTTAGCATCATAAATTGCTGTGACAAACTAAACTTTACAAGGAAATACACAAATCACTTACTTTGTTTATAAATATTAATTATTTATTAAAATAATATGAAAATGTAAAAAAAAATTGGAAAACGAATCATATAATGTGATGTAACGTTATAGAAGAACCAAACTGTAATCTGCTGTTCAAAAGAATCGATTCGCAGATATGATTCGGACTTCTAGCACTGGTGACTTCCGGTATGTATTTTGTAGTTTAATGAATGTTTGTTGAGAAGAGTGTTATTTAAATATTTTTTGTCATGTTGAAATTCACACTGATTAGAATGTTGCGTAATACTGCAGATGAATCAATTAATTTACCTATTTCTGCATCTTTTATTTCATTCGAGCATTGAAAAAACTACAATTTAAGGAATCACGGGACTTAAGTGGTCATGTGATTCGTCTTTGAAATCTGTCAGCTGACATCACGCCTTCGCTTCTGCAGGGCGAGAGAAGACGGAAGAATGTCTGCACGGTAAGAGGATTATTCATAATTGTTCGCGTTTAAATGCAATTTCCATCGTTACTGTCATTATTTTGGCGTGTATTGAGTGTGGTGAGATTGTATTATGTAGGTCTTTTTAAGGCAAATACTTAAATGATTCAAAGGTAGATCATTTAGTGATATTTGTGTTTCGTGGATTCTTTTCTCACGTTTCGTACTAGCGTGATTTTACAAACAATCTGCATTTCTTCTTTACATACAGCTATGCAATAATATTGACTTTTTTTACGTCTTTGAGTACGTTGTACTTTGATCTTTAAACTAATATCATTCCTTCCAAATTTGAAATAAAAATGTTCCCGTAGACCATGTTTTGCATAAAATAAGTAAAAGGTGGCGTGTTTGCAGGCATGTTTATGTGCGTTTTTATACAACACCATACTAATGTTTTAACTTGAGATGATTGAAATCAATAGCAGGTAAGTAGAAATCAATATTTGGTGGAAAGACAGATTTCTCAATCAAACCCATACACCGTAAATCTGGAGACTGATAAAAGATAACATTTCCTTCAGAAATATTCATCAAGGACAAAATGAAATGATCAAAAGTCCCAGTAAAGACAAGTTTTGTTTTTAATTAAATGTTGTTAATTTGCACTTTCTGTTCATCAGAGAAACCTGAAAAGTACAATATATCATGCATATGGTGCATTGATGATAATAATAGGGACCATTATTAATTGATTATGGCCAATAATAATTGATACAGTATATTAGCAGGTCAGAATCATTAGAATGATTTATTAAGGATCATTTGACACTGGGAACTGAATGATGTGACACCAGAAAAAACATAATCAGTAGATTCTGCACATGCATATGAAAAATAAACCTTTTTTTTTTTTTTTATAAATTAACAATTATTTAACATTGGTTGCAATGATATTGTAATGAAACATAGATTTCAGAAATTCACAGGAATAAGTTACATTTAAAATATTTTTTGAAGTTCTCCGCACTCACTATAAGCCTGTTGAACTTTTACCGCAGTTCCTCAGCAACAGTTAAATAACAATTTCCACAAAACAGTTCCTCATTGCTGACAATGTTAAAAATCTTCATAATAATATGAGAAGTATTTCGATTTGCTGTGTCAGCTGTGAGGAACTGTTTTTGTCGAATCTGCATCTCGAGACTCAAGACGTTTCGAAATGCAGAAATTGCAAAAACTTTCTATCAATCTCAGTCCTTTGAACCCCACACAAACGACAATCAGATGTTAATCAAACACGGTGAGAAATCATGAAAGAAGCTGCAGTTTTTTTTATTATCATTTACATATTTTATAATATTTTATTTACTTGTTTTTTTAATGCCTGAAAATGCCTAATGCCTTTTTAATGTTCTCTTTGTTTTCTTTCATTCAGTATCCAGCCGATCCAGTTTACCACTGACTGCAAAGACCAGAAGTAAGTCGATCCCCCTCAAAAACTGTGCATTTATCGTTGTGTATAATTCATGAAGTCGCTCACAAGCATAATAAACTACTAGTGTTACATCACGTTTTAGGAACTTTTTATATGAATCGGTCATCACTGTTAACTAAACCGGCTGATTTGCAATCAACAACACACAGACTTTAGACTTTAGACTGTGTTCTTATCACTCATGGGTAAGAGAGTATATAGATTAGACTCATCATTTGGCGCTTTATAAACTGACCTTTTTCTTTTCTTTGAGATCTGTGTTATCTTGATTTTCAGGTCAAATAACTTGAACATCTTTAAAACCTATACATTTGCATAAAAAGTTCAACGATTGTAAGACACATTGTAAGACAGACCCACATACATACACACATGTATACATACCAAATATATACATTTCATAGCGAATATAATATTATTTTTCTTACCCCATTGGCAGATAGTTTTGCTTATTTCAAGGAAAAACTCTTCATTTTGGCATTTTTTTCTGAAGTTTTAAGTTTGATAATATTTTTACTTGAGCTAAGAAATTTTAGATTTTTGGACTAGAAACGAGACAAAAAAAAGAAAAGCATTTTTTTGCATTGATATTATTTAATTTCTGAAGCGGAATATGGTTAGACTCCCCAGAAAACCGTCTAATAGAGCTATTCAAACCATCTGGTGAAAGCGTATTCATATCGCAATATTTATCGAAGAAAAATAAAATTCTTCCAATATCATGCAGCCCTAATACACACACACTCATATATATATATATATATATATTAGTTTATTGTTTTGTTTTACTGTATTGGCATTTTTTTGCATACAATAAGTATAAAAGCCAATATGCAGTTTGTGCTTAATTTATGTATTTATTTAAACAACATACTGAGATTTATTCTTTATTGTCCTCAGAAAGAGGAAACGTGTTTCTACAGACTGTACCAAAGCTGAAGTACACATAATATGCACATATTTCCACCAAATACAAACATGTTTACAAAAAATTATATCTACAAAAAAAATACTGGATAACTGTTTAATTGTTTAACTGTTTCTAGTTGTATAAATCTGAATTATAATCATTTCACTTTTAGCAATGGTAACACTTCGTTTTAGTAGTTTCAGTCAGTTGCTGAGGCAGTATCTCTTTAATCTATTTTTGGTCAAATTATTTATTATTTGCTTTACATTTATTTCAGTTTTAGTAAGGCAACATTTCTATCTTATTGTTTCTTAACTTTAATTTGCATAATTTTTGTATTATTATTTAAATTAAAGCAAACTACTTTATCAGTATTAGTTTCAAACAACAGCATTGACCAGTGGGTGTGTATTGTCTGAAAGTAATTATTACTTTCTAGCTTATAGGACAGTTCACCCAAAAATAACATTTGCCATCATTTTCTCACCTTTCACTTGTTCCACACCTTTCTTTATTCTGCTGAACACAAAAGAGATATTTTGAAGAATGTTGGAAACCTATGACAATTGACTTCCATAGTATTTGTTTTTTGTACTATGGATGTCAGTGGTTACAGGTTTCCAACATTCTTCAATGAATGCTTTGTGTTCAACAGAAAAAAAAGAAACACCCTCAAGTGGTTCCAAACCTTTGTGCGAGTAAATAGTTTTATATATTTTTATTAACATATAAAAAATCTGATTAGAGAAAATTCAATTGTGCATTATTGCAGCATTTAAAATCATAAAAAAGCTATGTACATTCTACAGTACTTGGAGCTAAAGTGTATGTATTGCTATGTTGTTAACATTGATTGTCATCGTTTCTCTCTTTCAGTTTCGATGGCATCATCTTGATCACCCAAAACTATGAGCAGCTCTCAGATGAGCTGGAATGTCTGAAAGCCCCATTACAAGACTACAGTGCAGTAAGTTACCCACATATACATGAACAGGTTTGTTTTCCTATCTTAGTAAGGACATTATGTAGACTTCCATTGTTTTGTTTTTTTATATTAGGTTAAAGTCAGTGTGAAATCAAGATTTACCATGTTTTAGTTTTCTAGCACACATTGTTATTCTTTAGGTGAACAATTAATACTTGCAAGTTAATCCACTGATTTGTTTTTTTGTTTTGTTTAGTTTTTTGTTTTGGTAATCTTCAATTAAAGTCTGACCATTTGCTTCTGCATTTGGTCCTTCTGTTGACATCAGTTTGACAGCTTCAGCCATAATATTCTTAACCTCACCCTTCTTATCATTAGTTTGCTACAAGGGAATGAGGCCCAAAATGAACGCCCCGACGCCCTACTCAATATTCTAGTTCAATTGGAAGTACATTAACATACTGAAATAAGTCAAGTCAAGTTTATTTATTTAGCGCTTTTCACAATGTAGATTGTGTCAAAGCAGCTTAACATAGTTCTTGTAAAGTCCAGATTTCAGAGTTGAAGTTCAGTTTAGTTTAGTTCAGTGTGGTCTAAATTTCACTGCTGAAAGTTCAAACACTGTAGAGCAAATCCACCAAAGCACAGCTCCACAAGTCCTGATCCGAGCAAGCCAGTGGCGACAGTGGCGAGGAAAAAAAACTTCACCAATTGACGAATTGAAGGGGGAAAAAAAACCTAGAGAGAAACTAGGCTCTGTTAGGCACAACCATTTTTCATCTGGCCAAACTTCTTGTTCAGAGCTGCAGTCTAGGCACTGGAGGCTGAAGAAGCTGGACGTCCATCGTGGAGAAGCTGCAGGTGTACGTAGGGCACCGGCAGGCGGTCAGGTTGGCCCGCAGGATCAATGTGGGGACTCGTTTATCACAGTGGTCATTCAGGAATCAGTCTAATTTCTCCATGACGACCACAGCATCAGCTCGGGATACGACCTGGTCCAGAATTATGGATACCTTGGGATCATCTCTTCACAGGTCTTGGATCGCATCAATGGTGCTGCATATTCTCTAGGGACCTCGGAATGAGTATCCCCAGGTGGAAATAGAGAATAAAGAGAATAATTAACGTAGCTGCTGTTCATAGTGTATTTAAATGAGATGCAAAAATGGAGTGTTATAGATGAAAATAGCAGTTAAATAAACAAACATAGAAACAAACATGTAAAGCATATGAGAGTTTCTAA
>CAIGQV010017835.1:3701303-3740061 GCA_903798115.1 Danio jaintianensis | reverse complement strand
TGTCTGTCTGATATTCATCATATAGTGACAACCAAATGTATTGTAATACCAGTAGTCTTATTTTTAACCTTGTGGGGACATTTTACTTTTGCCCCATGAGGAAAACGGCCCATAAATCACCCAGAATTAAGTATTTTGAAAATGTTAAACAGCTTGTCTAAAAGTTATATGAAAAGAAATATGTATCAGGTTTTTTTGCTATTTTATTATAATCACACTTCCCATTTTGTGAAACTGTAGAACATGGTTGAACAATATGTTCCTCATCACCCAAATGTACAATATTAATGTACTGCATATAAAGTACATAAAGCACTGTATATAAAGATATGGCAAAAAAAAATACCACTTGAATTTATTTATTTATTGAGTAAACAAACAAAAAAAAATGAATTAACATTTGACTGAGAATTTACTGAGGTTTAATAGGTTTTTTTTTTTTCAATAGCAGTGTAGAGGTGGGCACATTCAGAAAAAGGCAGGTCTGTGTGTTGTCTGTGTGTGTGAAGCCACTGTGTACATTAGCAGTAAGACGATGATTTGTGTATTGTGCAGGTTTGTGTATCGTGATATCGGTGGCTCTGACCCGGAGCGGATGGCGGCTCCGCGTGTAGCTGAGTACGTTCAGTCCGTCTTCAAGGACAGTCCTGTGACGGTGAGTCTTTACCTGAATGTTAAAAGCTCATCTCTGCAAGAAATTAAGATGTGTTATTCACATCCATGACATTGAGGAATGGCAAATGAAATGGGATTAAAGTATAAATAACAAATCGTATGAAGTTAATCCATTTGTAAATGAAAGAAATAATTACCATTTTAAAAAATTGACATGATCGGGTTGTGCATACGAGATGTAGAATTGGCCACTCAAGGCTTAAACGTTCATATTTATTGAAAGTGGAAGACTGTAACTTTTGTGTAAGAATAGTTTGTCAGTAAAACATATTTTAATAGGATGTATTTGAAAATTATATTATTTTATTTGGGTAATGTTTAAACAGATGTCTTCTGCAGAAATTATAGAATCCTAATGATCTTGTATGACTTTTTATCAATGTTGTTCCCCTGTTTTTTATTTAAAGAAATATAGTTTTTTCTTTTTATTTGTATTTTTTTTTTTATACAATACATGATTATTAAGAAACACTTATGATTGTAAATTATATATTGAATAATTAGTACCAAGTGTTGCCAGGAATATAGCCAATGCTGCTGATATGGCATTAATTAAATAAATAAATAAATCACAACCATCTGTTTTATTATTTTAGGTGACCGTAGTGAGTAACTTGAATACTCTGGAGAAGGAGTACCCATGTTTGGCTGCAGTCAACCGCTGTGCTAACGGTAAGTGGACAGATTTTTGTCAAATCACCAAAAAATAAAATCAGTTTAAAATAAATTCGAGCTTGTTTTGGATCAGTCTGAGCCACAACTAGTCCCCTAAAAGCAGAGATTCATACAAAGCACCAGACATTCAGATTCATATGTTAAATAGAGAAATTCTGAATATTTTATTAGAAATAAATGTATTGATTGTCAATGTTGTTGTTTTTTTTTTGCCTTGAAACTTAAATTAAATGCAAGGCACAAAGAAGATATGTTTACATACATAGAGAGCAAATTAAATGCAAGTGAAGTGTCGATTTAAGTAAAATGTCAATGTCATATTGTTTTTAGAGTCACGGATTGAAAAATAAGCATAAAAAAATAAAACGTGTGAAATAACGCACTAAAGTTAAATGCAGAACAAGAAACAACGAGGTCACATATCGAAAGAGAAGCATGAATCAAAAATGAAAACGCATTTAAAATGATAAATTTTAAGTTTTCCAAATTGCAAGTCAGTCAAAATCAGTTTTTCCTCTCATTTAAGAGTTTGTGTTCTTAGTGTTTTCCCCTGCGCTGTCATTCCCACATTCTGTGCTTGTATTTCCAAAAGTTGCCCTTCAAGTTTGATTTAAATCACGGTGGGCTTCAGCATCTTCATTGGTCCACTAGTCAAGACTGAAAGCCACTAAGGGGAGTTGACCTCACTTCAGTTTTCAAACACATAAAAAAAATGGAGCAAACTATTTTGAACAATAATGTAATGTAAAATGAGTAATTGAAGTCCACATGAACTGGAAGCTGTGACTGTTTTTTTTTCATGTATATTTTGACAGTTCCTAGAGAAACAGAATATTAAATGAGAAAACAATGGACGTGAGTATGTTAATCACATAATCTGAGAATTTTTCTGAAAAAAAAACAAGGAAGTGCATTTTCAGATTTTCATTTTAGATTACACGAGAAAACTTAATGACTTAATTTAATTTAAACTTAATGAAAAAAAACGTATTTATTTTTTCTTAATGGCCTGCACAGATGAATTGTTCACCACAAAACTGGCAATGGGAGCTAACAAAATCATATGGTTAGTTTTGATTTCATTTGTACTTTAAAATATTATTTTGACCTTGTTATTAAAAGTAAACTAAGAGTAAGTATGTGGTTATTGGATCAAGAAAGATGTTTTCTGGGTGCGTTCTCCAGAGCTCAAGACTGTGAATCTAGACCTCAGTAATATAATATAATGTGTTATTAAAGTTCTAAAGTTATTTTAAAATGTTCATGTTTGTACTCCAGCTGTGCCTCGTCATCAGGCTCGAGTGATCAAGCTCCAATACTGTGGAGAAGGACCCATTGAACAGACACTCATGCTGGTCGGAAAGGTGAGGTTTATGTCAGTGGGGTATATGCACACGGACTTAAAATTTTCAGCCAGCCCAATCACTTCCAGGTGCATTTGAAAATCGTCATGTTTAAAAATCAGCGATCTTCACTGCCTGACTGATACACGATATAAAGTGGGTCTCAGACCGGACAAGAAGCACTGCATTAAATTCCATTTTTTCCCACCATGTCTTTAAAATATGTACATTTATTTTACCCCAGTATTTTCAATAGAGTTTCTGCGCTAGCCTGCTGCCACTGACGGCGCTAACGTTTACACAGTCTTTTTTTCATTTCGTTTTACACTTGAACAACTAAACGAATGCTTAAGTCTATTTAACTAATAGTATTTTAATTGCATTACAACATTGAAGTTTATCGTTGGCTGAGAAAGACTAGATGTGCATGTAGCCCATTGTATTTGAACTATAGGGCATGGTGTGAGTCTATACTGTTTGTATCAATACGGTCAAGTATAGCTCCATCATTGTTCAAAGTAAAGAATAGATCATGCTTTATGATCTTAGTTTTAATAAATAACCTTTTTTTTTTTTTTTTTTTTAAATCAAGGAAATTACAAAAGTGCACCAAACTATAACATTGTGTCGTTTCTAACTGAACTGTTCATTTTGTGAACCGTTAGACCCCTAATACACACACACTGAATTTTGTAAACTATTACACCCCTAACTCATATATATACATGTACATAATCACCCCTAACTCTCTCTCTCTCTCCCTCTCTCACTCACACGCACACACACACACACACACACACACACACACACACACACACACAGACAGAAAGACAGATTATGATTTATTTTGCTCTATCGCCCAGGTGTAATTTGAGCACTCAAGATAGAGCAGTTTAAAGCACATATACTGTATGTGTTGTATTTCAGGGCATCACATATGACACTGGTGGAGCTGACATCAAGGCTGGAGGAATCATGGCTGGGATGCACAGAGATAAATGTGGATCTGCGGCTGTTGCCGGATTCTTCCAGGTACAGATTCAGTAACACACCTGCTCGTATTACTGACCTGAATATAAGAGTGTAATAGCTATGGAAGTTGTTTTTTTTTTGCATTGACCACTTGAAAATTTTGTTTCTCTGAATGTACTGGATTTTGTATGCATTAGAGTATAATTTTAATATATATATTTTTAATAAGCTCTGATAACACTTCCAAATTTAAATTCATATTTTTAATATCTTCAAAATAAAAATTAGGGCATTTTGAGCATTATTATTATGATTATTATTATTATAATTATTATTACTTTTTATTTTTTTATTTAAGAATGGCAGTTGGTCAAAATAACATTATTATATTATGTTTTTTATTATTATTAATATTATTATTTGTTAAGATTGAAAATCGGGGTTATTCCACCAAATATTGGTTTCTTAACTTTAGCATTAAAACATTAGTATTATGTTGTCAAAAATCTAACATAAATATTGGTTATTTTGACTAATTGTCATTTTATGCTCTAAATGACGTTTTTATTTTAAAATATGGATCAGTAGTTTGCAGAACATAACAAAAAACATGATCAAACTATATGGAACATGACTTTAATTCCAGATATTATAATACTAATATAATAAATGTATTTTTATTATTATTTTAGATCCTAGCCAAACTAAAGCCCAAGCACCTGAAGGTTGTGGGTGCGATGGCCATGGTGCGGAACAGTGTTGGATCTGGTAAGCAACATGTACGCATAAGTTGACCAGCTGTTGTGACCGTTGCTAAACATTTTATTTTATTTTATTACCATTTTTTTTGTTTAACTCTTGCACAGATTGCTATGTGGCAGATGAGCTGGTGGTGTCTCGTGCTGGTCGAAGAATCCGAGTTGGAAACACTGATGCTGAAGGAAGAATGGTCATGGTGGACTTACTGTGTGAGATGAAGGAGCAGGTACACACACACATATATTTATTTTATTTATTTTGCCATTATTTAACCAGGAAGTCTCATTGAGATTTAAAATCTCTTTTACAAGAGAGACCTGGATGTTGAACACACACCAGCATGTATACTCTTAACATATTGTGCGTTTATATCTGAAGATTTAAAGGCTTTCTCCTATATGTGAAAATATACTCTCACTTAAAGAAACAGAAATGTCCAAAAAAGACCATCTTCAAAACACTGAGCTTTTCTTGTGTGGCACCTACCCCTGTGCGTAGCATTTAAAAAAATAAATATATATATATATATGCACACAGTTGAAATCAGAATTATTAAACCCCCTTTTGAATTTTTTTTTTCTTTTTTAAATATTTCCCAAATGATGTTTAACAGAGCAAGGAAATTTTCACAGTGTCTGATAATATTTTTTCTTCTGGAGAAAGTCTTTGTTTTATTTCGGCTAGAATAAAAGCAGTTTTTAATTTTTTAAAAACCATTTTAAGGTCAAAATTATTAGCCCCTTTAAGCGATATTTTTTTTCAATAGTCTACAGAACAAACCGTCGTTATACAATAACTTGCTAATTACCCTATCCTGCCTAGTTAACCTAATTAAGCCTTTAAATGTCACTTTAAGCTGAATACTAGTATCTTGAAAAATATCTAGTAAAATATTATTTACTGTCATCATGGCAAATATAAAATAAATCAGTTATTAGAAATGAGTTATTAAAACTATTATGTTTAGAAATGTGTTGAAAAAAATAAAAATCTTCTCTCTGTTAAACAGAATTTGGGGAAAAAAAGTAAACAGGGGGGCTAATAATTCAGTGGGGTTAATAATTCTGACTTCAACTGTGTGTGTGTGTATGTATATGTACATCTTTCTATAGATGTCAAATAATTGTTATAAGAAAATTTTCAAAGTAATTTGAAGTGCCCACAATAATAATCACAATAATAATTTTCATGTTTAGTATTGTGGTGTATCAAATTACTTGTGTGTGTGTGTGTGTGTGTGTGTGTGTGTGTGTGTGTGTGTGTGTGTGTGTGTGTGATCATCAGGGTTTGTACGGGTGCTGGAAATCCTTGAAAATGCTTGCATATTAATCTAAAATGTTTCGGATAAAGTGCTTGAAAATCCAATAAATCCATAAATCTTAATAAAGAGGGTAAATGACAGTAATTCAATGTATTCAAGATTTTCCTTTTCAACGTTTGCCTTAGAATACTATTCTATATAATATAACAAATCTCATCTGATAAAATGTGATAATGTAAATATGTAATATGAAAAGTTTGAAAATGCACATGGAAAGTGCTTAAATTAGATTTTGGAAAAGGGGTAAGAACGCTGCATCCTCATTCCAATTAACAATAGCTATTACAATCTTATGGTTTTAGAGTTTGATTATTTTTCTCATGTTTTACTCATTTTAGCACCTTCAACTTTTATATTTCGGTTTAACACTTTTTAAAAATCTTTGTTCAAGTTTTCAAGTCATTTAAAGTATTGAAATAATTTAGTTTACTTACTTAATTAGTTAGTCAATCTTATGATTTAATGTTGTTGTTGTTGTTGTTTTTTCTCCTCTCTCTCTCTCTTTGTAGGCACTGCAGGAAGTGTCTCCTCATCTCTTCACTATTGCCACTCTGACAGGACACGCCATCAGAGCCATGGGGCCAAAATACTCTGTGAGTAATTCAATAAATATACTCATACAGGGGAAACATTTTGCATCGCACACAGTGTTGAGTGTAAAGAGTGATAAAGGAACTGTTTACTGTATTTCAATGACTTATTCACTGTAAAAAGTATTACTATAATTTGTTAGGTCATTTAATTAGTTACATATAAAGTACTTGCTTTTAATGCTGTAAATGTTGAACAGTTCTGCATAAATCAGTTCATAGAAGCAGAGCAATTTAAAATATATTATGCACAATTCTGTTTTTCAACTAAATAAGGTTACGTTTATCAAGAATAAAAAAACAAAACTGACTTGTTTAGAAATGACTTCATAACAAAATATGGTATAAATTCAGAGAAGCAGAGTAAAATATATATTTTGCAAAATAATTACTTTTCTTTAAAAAATACAGATAAAAACTTAAATGAAGCATTGAGATGAATTGAATAAGAAATTGCTTTGACAGTATATGGCTTGCATTAAATACTGTGCTATTGCTTTCAAATGTTTCATGATTTGATGCACATAATTCACTTTTCAAGTAACTTTTTTTGTTTCTTTTTTTTGCTTTGATTTTTCATTGTGTTCTGTTTAACTAAAGACATTTGTGTTTGTATAAATTTGTATTTAATATATTATTATTTAAAAAACACTACAAGGTCATGACTGAAATTTAAAGAACTAAGAGTTAATATTTATAGGGGTTTTAATCAAGATAATCTTCACAAAATAATGTAACTTTCATGACTTTTGAACCCTAAATACAGCCGGACTAAAGCTAACCTAGGCTGTAAACTAACTACAAGGTCGCTTTAAGTTTATTTTTGGAAACGGTCCATGATAAGGGTTTACCCTGTAGATTAATTTGAATCCATGCTATACATATATTCCTGCTTGGCACGGTGATCTGTGTGCCAAGTCTGTGTGAAATCAAAATTTACAATGTTTATTTTGCTAGCGCACATTGTTATTCTAGGAGAACAATTAATGCAACTAAATCTACTAGAAAAATGTCTGCATTTAATGTCTCTGGGTTATTAGCTACAGTGTTTTTTAAGAAAACTAACAGCTTGAAAATATCATCAGGGAGTGTAACTACACTACCTGACAAAAGTCTTGTCGTCGATCCCAGTTGTAAGAGCAACAAATAATAACTTGACTTCTAGTTGATCATTTGGAAAAGTGGCAATAGGTAGATTATTCCAATGAATCATCTTTTGAACTGCATCCCAATCATCACAAATACTGCAGAAGACCTATTGGAAGATTCTCACAGAAATCAGTCACGTTTGGTGAAGGAAAGGTCATGGTTTGGGGTTACATTCAGTATGGGGCATGCAAGAGATCTGCAATGGATGGCAACATCAACAGCCTGAGGTATCAAGACATTTGTGCTGCCCATTACATTACAAACCACAGAAGAAGGCAAAATCTTTAACAGGATAACACTCCTTCTCATACATCAGCCTTCACATCAAAGTTCCTGAAAGCAAAGAAGGTCAAGGTGCTCCAGGATTGGCCAGCCTAGTCAGATGGTAAGAAGGAGGAGGCATTGAAGATGACTCCAAAGGATCTTGATGAACTCTGGGAGTCCTGCAAGAATGCTTTCTTTGCCATTCCAGATGACTTTATTAAAAGTCGTACACCATATTAATTCTTTTTCCACTGCACCATGACTTTATCTTTTATACTGTACATTATTTCTGTTAAGTGACAAGACTTTTGTCTAAGCAAAGTCAGACTTTACTGTCCTTATTAAAAATCAAGGCATGATCATATTTTATTTTGGTAAAATAAGCGTAATCTAGAGGCCTTTGCCTTTCATATTAGCCACTTCTGATACCAAATGATCAACTAGAAGTCAAGTTATTATTTGCTGTTTCTAAAACTTGGATAGTGTAGTGGGTTTTATGCTGTAGAAGAAAACATAAAAGTATCTTGAGTTTGAGTTTTACCACAGACCTTATTTAAGCGATTTAACCGAAACCCATAAAAAAAAACATTGACTTTGAAACGATGAAACATAAAAGTATCTGCATAAAAGTATGTGCTAAAATGCTAAATTGCTTGTGTTTTTGCCTACAAATTGACATCATAGTTCCTCCACTCCATTACTGAAGGATTACAGTCATTTGAATAAAATCTTACTGTTTTAATTAGTAATTAATTACTAATTTGAGGTCACAAATGACTTCCACTGACTTGTTTTCTTGTGTGACCATAGATCATAATGGACAACGGTGCAGCTCGACGTGCAGGAAACGATCTGGAGTGGCAGAAAGGTAAGACGAGCTGCTGTAATAAGCGTTTGTTTGTTTTGCTTTCATAAATGTTGCTTCATGCGTCATAAATGTGTTCGTGTGTCAGCCGGAGAGGTGCTGGGAGACCTGTTTGAGGTGTCCACTATTCGGCGGGAGGATTATGAGTTCCACAAAGGGAAGTCTGAGTATGAGGACATCCTGCAGGCTAATAACCTGCCCTCGTCTGCCACACCACGAGGACACCAGACGCCCGCAGCCTTCCTCATCATGGCTTCTGGACTGGATCAGGTAGAACCACACAAACACAATCATAGATTCAATTCTGGGTGGAGAAATGTGGGAAATGTCATTATTTTAAGGGGTGTGGGAGGTGTACTGTTGATGGTAATATCATTTTTAATATGCCTGTGTGCTGACATTGTTAGCCACTTTGCAAAAATGATCCAAAACACGTCTTGACTGTAGTGATGGCTGATTTTTAAGCACTGCTTCATGAAGTTTTGAAACCTTTACGAATCTTTTGTTTCGAATCAGTGGTTCGGAGCACTTATAAAATTGGCACGGTCATGTGATTTCAGTAAACAAGGCTTCGTTGTCATTAATGTTTCGAAAATTCAATGGTTCTCCACTGGGGGTGATCTGTGATACCATAAGATCCACATGAATCACACACATTCATTTAGTTCGCCACCCACTGGTGAATCAGAATGGGTTTGATAGTTTTGGCCTGATCTCGGGTTAGTTTTTTCGAGTCTTTAGATGTTTTGATGAGACATTTGTAAAATAAAAAGGAACAATTCTTAAGAACAGTCTCTTGTTGGGTTGTTTAGCAGAGCCCATCACGGAACAAACAATAAATTGAAAACTTAATATAAGAACGCATATTATGCAGACACTTAATGTTTAATGATAGATGATAAGCTAAGTGCATTTGCACTGTAGGTTATATTTTTAATGTAAAGCCCGCAGCATGTTGGCGCCCATGTGTATCGTCATAGCACTGCACTATGGTGAACATGGCAACCCGAATCTGTTTCTCGGTTCGAGTTGTTGTTGTTTTTATTATTTTAATTTTTTTTTCAGACCCTTTCCCTCCTTCAGCTTTACTCTCTAATCTTTACTGTCCTATCCCAGTAAAGATGAAAACCCCTAAAAATAGTTCTATATATTAAAGTTAGCAATATTATGCAAAAAACCTATTCTAATGGATGTTTTGCCTATTTTTGTTGCATTTACATGGTTCTGACCACAAGGTGTCACTAGCATGTGGCGTTTTGAATGCTTCAAAACGGTGTAGCATTCTGTCAAGAAATTGGTTCAAAGCTTTGAAAAAAGTTCATTTCTTTAATCACTACTTGATGGTCACAGTTAGTTTGCAATTTTTTATTTTTTTTTGTCAAGGCTCCGATAATTCTTTATTTAAAGTTGAGCAAAATCACACAGACAAGAGTATTGTTTTCTAGAAAATAAGCACAAATGTGATCACAAATAAAGTTGATTTTATACAATTCAATGAGTAAGACGTTATTTTTTACATGCAATACTTTGGCAATAAAAATAGCTTAAACAAAACAAAAGCAGAACATTTGTATATATGTTTTTGGTTTAACTAATAATTACGTTTGTCTGCTTCTGTATGAAGCTGCCTTTTTGAATGAATCAGTTGAGTAAATGGTTCAATTATTCGCTGAATTTTTCATGAGTTTATTATCATTGTTCTTACAGTTTTTCTCAGTCGCTTTGGTACATTTCTCAGATCAGAATTGAAGTTCTCAAAACTACCTGTTTCTCATTCCTTTGAACAAGTTGCACATGCCTTGGTACATCCATGCAAGTGATTATGTGCAATTCTCTGATGTTTCCTACATTACCGTTTGCTTATGTCATGTTGATCAAAATGTATTATTTTGGTCTCTGTTGAATAGTCTCATGCCCCACAACATTTAATCGTTTGTTCATGGCATAAGTCTTTACATGCAAAAAGTTGTCATAATATTTTGTCATAATGCATTTTTCTATACATTCCCATTAGACTTTATTTTTTTCTTTCATAATCTGTCTAGAATTGGTAAATTTCTCCCAGGTGAATCTTGACTTTCTTTAATGAAGGTGCATCTCAAAGGAGATTGTCCTATGTTCCCATTTCTACTTTTGTTTTGTTTTTTTCTTTGTGCTAGGCAGTGCTGTCTTTTTGCTTTCTGTATCACAATGACATATTTTTCAATATTTTTTGCCATAGTTTACATCAGAACACCCCTCCAAATGACACTGTTGTATTGACAACATGACTAAGTAATTTGACTGTCTTATACATACACAAGGACTTGTCATTCTGATGGCACTGCCACGTTCATTGAAACAGAAATGTAGTTTGGAGGGATGAACTAAGAATTTTGAGCAAGAGACTGGCTTTTGCAGGTATCCATGGGGTTTTGCTATTTGTATGCGTTGTTTTGAGAAATGTACTTACTGTTTTGCAAATTTCAATTCTGATCTGAGAAATGTACCAAAGCGACTGAGAAAAACTGGAAGTTAACTTAAGTGTAAATTTCACTGTTTCTATAGTAATGACAGTGTGCATTTGTGCAGTTGTATATTTACGATTTCTTGTTAAAGTCTCCATGGAACATTGAATATGAAATATTGATAACTAATCAATGTTGAATCTAATTGACAATGAACTGACTTGGCTTACCATAGAATTAAATCTAACGGAGTTTGATCGGTCACAGTACTCAGCCTTACTATTTTTAATGCATTATGAGATCGGGATTTATTAAAAGTGTAACATTACATGACATCTATTAACCATCTACATTTGTGTATTGCCCAGCATGGAGTGGACTCAGCCAAACCTCTGCCTTACTCCCACATCGACATCGCTGGATCCAGCGGACCCTTCCCTGGCGTCCCGACTGGGGCCCCAATTCTTGCCATGGCCACAAAATACCTGAAGCTGTAAACATCTGTCTAAAACGTTTGTTTTTGTCCTTTATTTGTCATATCCTTGAGCCAATTTTCAATGAATGACTTTGACATCTGCACCATTTGATACTGACTACACTGTAAAAAAAATTGTAAGGTTATTTGCTGCACAGATTGAGTTGACTCAAAATATGTTCATTAAGTGCCTTACAATTTTAAGTTGAGAATTGTTATTAGCGTAGTCATAAATTTGGCCAAATAAGGACACTTTTATGCTTCCAATAAAAACCTGTCCTTCTTTATCCTCTCTGGATTTCTTACGTCTGTAAAATCTTCCGCTCACTTCACACTCTGCCCAAAACTAATTCTCGTCACAGTTTTCTTTAGTACTCTGCAGGTTTTCCATGTCTAATAAGCACTTATCAAGATTAGCAATTGAATTTCCATTCTTGCCCTGTAAGCTTACAGTTTCTCTGTTGATCTGACATGAGTCAGGAGGAGGTGGGGCTGATTGAAATGATATAGCATCTGTGATTTGGAAAACGGCGAGGAGAAGAATAATGGGAACTGCGTAACTGTCTGTTTTGTGCAAGTGTTTGTAATCAAAATCTGAGAATAAAATCATTTTGGCAAAGAAAAGCGTTACGTCTTCTGTATCCAACTGATGACTATACTGTCTGAATATTGTTCATGGGATGCCATAGTTTTAACGATGAAAGAAAAAAGAAATGTACACTTTTTAATTGCAATTTCAAAATGGTTTATTACTTTATGAAGTAGGAATTTGGTATGAATTGTTGGGCAAGTAAATTGTTATTGTTCTCAAGGGTCTTAAAAATACTCTGTAAACCTCTTTGGGAGAGTACTCTGCTCTGATTGGTCAGATGGCCAGGTCTGTTGTGATTGGCTTACAAGACATCGGAAATGAAGCACCCACAGTGAGATGAGGTCAGTATTACCAAGAATTACTATAAAGGGTTAGTTCACCCAAAAATGACAATTGTAATTAATTACTTACCCTTCTGGCATTTTTAATCCCCTGAGACCTTCGACAAACATGAAAACACAAATTAAGATATTTTAGATGAAATCCAAGAGTTCTCTCATTCTCCACAGACAGAAACGGTCCAGAGACATTCAAAGTCCAGAAAAGGAACTGGAAATATAAATTTATATAATCTAGTTCCAAATTAACAATAATCTTTATATATATCTGAAAGGTTCTATTCTTTGGTTTTTAATTATCTTATTTCATTCAAAACTCTAGCTAAGGTGTGACAGACTTACAACCTCTTGCTTCCTGAACACTGGCTGTGCCGAAGTGATGCAAATGCTAAAGGCAGGGTCCTAACAACTGTACCTTTGTCTTTGGGTGATACTTTCAAGCTGGTCAGGGCAGGTGAAACTTCAGGACCCTAAAACAAGATCTTCAACTAAACTAGTCATGCCCGTTTTCTGTCTCCACCTACAAACTCTGCCCATCCTAAAACACATAATAGACAGGACGACGCTGTCTCGATTAGACTTGATTATAGGCTCATTTTAGACTTGCGATAAAACCTGCAGATCTGTAAGAGACTCTTGCAGACTTGTGGACTTCTTGAAGATGCTGTATGACTGCAGACTAACCATCACGTCTCAATAAAGAAATCTGTCTCCTGGACTAGATTCTCTTTCATTTAATATTTTTCCAACAAAACCAAAAATATTGTCAGCTTTTATATTTACCATTGTCTTGCGTTTCAGGTCAGGGTGTGCTTTCACTATGGTCAATATGACATATTTGCCATTAGAGTCAGCAGCGCAACAAGCCATATTGCCAACACAATCTAACAGCAAGTCATAACTTTGATTTAGTTAGCTCATTTGTACAGTTTCATTCATTTTAGAATGATTTGCTTGTCCTCGAATGAAGGACATGTGTAGGAGTGGGGTTTGGGCACATGTCTCCCATTAAAAATCTTTTTTTTTTTTTTCTCTCTCTCTTTTCATACAAATGAAATTAGCCACTTTTCTGACAATTCATAAAATAGATATGTTTCCTTGTGATATTGGGCTGGTATTGCCCATAGAACATGTGTACCCTGGAAGACAGGCAAACAAAGTTGTTTTTATAGTTGTTTTTTTGTGTCCTTGAAGCTTCGTATGATCACAGTTGATCCACTAAAGACACAGAATATTTTGACAATGTTTGTGGTTCCTTTTCTGGACTTTGTATAAGTCGGGAACACTGCTGTATATGAAGGATGATGAATCTGGATTTCATCTAAAATAGGTCTTTAATTTGTTATGAAGAAAAATCTTGGGGGATGGAACAACATGAAGGCGAGTAATTAATAAAAATGTTGAATTTTTGGATGAACACTTCTATAAAAAATGAAAAATCCGCATGTGAGCAGTGCAGTACATCCACATCACAGTATTTGAATATTTTATGAAAAAATCAGATTTTCTTTTTTTCCACTGGTATGTGAAAATGATCATTACATGAATCTTTTTTCAATAAAAAACATTGCGATCACAAATTTCTCTCTATGGGCGTTAGCTGATTACTGGAATCAATAAAAAATAAAGTCATAATTAGATCAAGTAATTGTCATCTTCTACAAGTTACAAATCAAACCACTTCGTTGCGCAGAACAAATGTGTATTCCATAAAGAAAACATTCTGTAAATATTCAGAACTGTCAATGTCAGTGCAGGGTTCATACGGGCATGGAAAACCTGGAAAAGTCATGGAATTTTGACGTGGTATTTTCCAGGCCTGGAAAAGATTTGGAAAAACAGAAAAGCCCACAAAGTTTTGGAAAAGTCATGGAAAACCGATATCTGTATTTTTTTTAATATAGGTTAGTAGTTTTCTTTTCTGTCCTTGGCCAATCACATACTCTCACATTATTAGTGCGGTGTAAGCATTATCTAAATCAATTTTACATAGATATAAATATAAATTGAAACTAAATATATGGTTGCGTGTTTTAAGATATGCTGTAATAAATTTGAACATGCATTGTTTTTCTTTTACCATGTATATGTAGACAATGCATGAAACATTGGGTCATGAAAATTTACTTAAAAGTCTTGGAAAAATCATGGAAAAGTCATGGAATTTTAGTAGTAAAAATGTGTGTGAACCCCGTCAGTGGCTTTAAACAAAACATATTAAAGATTGTTAGATATTTTTAACAGTACACTGTTTTATAAGATGTAATTGCATACAGTAAATAAAAACCTTAAAATCCACAGTTTAAGGCTCCTGCACACCAGGATGGTTTCACTCCCACTTATCATTTTTAGGCATTCACACCCAAGTGATTTTCACTGGCAGTGAGGAAAATCACTTCCTGATGTTAGATGGTGCTTGAAGAAAAACACCAGTAAACAATAAAACAAGCAGCTCCACATTCATCTTGCCATCTTCTTGGTCATTAGGAATGTGTGCTTGCCTAGATCGTTTTTGCTTGAGCCACAAAGTCGTGTTTACTGTAACTTCAGCAGCTCCAGACGTGTGACCAATCTCATTGGTCGACCAGTTTCTAACATGGCCCATCAAACCACGGGAACAAGCCTACAGTGTTATTTTTATTATTATTATTTTAAACCTGCCATTTTGTGTGTTGGTGTGCACGCTCACATTGGTGGCATATGTTTTACGCAGCGGATGCCCTTCCAGCTGCAACCCATCACTGAGAAATATCCATACACACTCATACACTATGGACAATTTAGCTTACCCAATCCACTTATACCACGTCTTTGGACTTGTGGGGGAAACGGGAGCACCCGGAGGAAACCCACGCTAACACGGGGAGAACATGCAAACTCCACACAGAAATGCCAACTGACCCAACTGAGGCTCGAACCAGCGACCTTCTTGCTGTGAGGCAATCGTGCTACCCACTGCGCCACCATGACGCCAACAAATAAATAAACCTGCACTTGGGTCAAATATGAAAAAGAGAGATATATTAAAATTCTGACCAACTAAAAATTATATGAAGGTAAATCATTCATTCATTCTCTTTTCGGCTTAGTCCCTTTATTAATCAGGTGTCGCCACAGCGGAATGAACCGCTAACTTATCCAGCATATGTTTTACGCAGCGGATGCCCTTTCAGCCGCAACCCAACACTGGAAAAAAAACCAATACACTCCCATTCACACACATACACTACGGACAATTTATCTTATTCAATTCACCTATAGCGCATGTCTTTGGACTGTGGGGGAAACCGGAGCACCCGGAGGAAACCCATGCGAACACAGGGAGAACATGCAAACTCCACACAGAAATGCCAACTGACCCAGCCGGGGCTCAAACCAGCGATCGTTTTGCTGTGAGGCGATTGTGCTAACCACTGCGCCACCATGACGCCGAAGGTAAATCAGTAAATGAAAATCTAATCTAAATGTGAGAACATGTGACAATATGTGTACGTGTAGGTTGAAATTCACTCTCAGCTCTGAGGGTTAATGGAGTAATTTTTTTTAGATTGAGAAAGGGTTGTTAAATACACACATGAACAAATTTTACAAAAAAATGCCCAGAATTATAATGCCTGACAAGTGATATGCTATATTTATTGGTTAAAACCATTTCACCACACAAATAATAATAAGTAGATTGGCAAATGTGCAGTCTGGAGTTTGACTCTGCACAGAGTTATGGGTTGTGTTTCAACTGGTCACATTGTATGATTCCACTGACTGCATATTTATTGCTGATAAAATCTTCCAGGTCACACAACAAACGGGCAGGAAGAAAACGGTTGTTATTATTATTATTAGTAGTAGTAGTGGTATTAACAATTAAACATTGTTAAAAGGTGATACAAACGCAAATCAAATAGCCTAATATTAATAACCCCTCAATGGTAATGCCATATATGGTGCAGTAGGAATTTGAGAACTAAAGATGCATCATTTTGCAAGTTATGTTAAGTGAAGTTTATTTTTTAACTATTTTCGAGAGGATCACATGCTTATGATTGACCACGGCTGGTCCCGCATAAGCTAACTCATGATTTACCAATCAGATGATTGAGTTTCTTACCTCAGTTATCTTCATCTTGAAGAATCCCCCCTTCCACCCCCTCCTCCCCCCTTTTTTCCTCAATAAGGCAATTCCTCAATTACACATCCCATCCATTCCACCCGCAAATTACACATAAAAGACCATTTCTTGGTTTTGTAACTGATATCTTTACTCTTATTTGTCCTTTCTCCTGGCATTGTGTTTATCTATTTACATGTTTTAATATATTTTTGCAGTTTATATTAGATTTATATTAGGTTTATATTAGATTTAATTTATATTGTTGCAGTTATGATCACTGAATGATCACTGAATTTGAACACTGGGAGGGGGAGGGGATGGGGGGGGGGTGTTCAAATTACTTAAATTTTTCAGGGGTTTCAACCACCAGTTTCATATTAGTTTCAAAAATATATATATTACAAGAATAATACTGGCTTAGTTTATTTTGAGTCTATAAATAGGTTTTATTTATTTATTTTTACATCAAAAAGCTAGAATAACCATATCTCTAGTAAAATAATTCAAATTATTTCTATATAAAAACCACTTAATATTTGTGTGTGATGTCTTATTCCTTTATAAAATCCCAATATTACAGTGTTGTGTACACTACAACTTCTGTCAAAAACTTACTGATTCTAAAATGTTATATTTTTTGAACTTGAGTAGTATATTTGTATTTTTGGAAATTAGAAAATAAATGATTTTAATTAAATAAATAAATAAATAAATAAATAAATGATAAATTCTCTGCAAACTGTAAAACTGCAAATCGCCTACTTTGATTTGAATGGCTGGCATTTTGATATTATTAGCTAGCTATTATTTCTGACATATTATATAATGTCTATGGGTTCTGCTACAGAAATAATCGCAAAATGTGTAGCAAAACTCCGAGCGCAAGGATTTGTACTTGTACTGCCAAATCTGAGAGCTTGTGAGTGCCGACTTGTGGTTGTACAGCGAAACTGCAATAAAGTGCTCAGGTAAATTTGGGTCTGTCGTTTTTGTATTTGTGAAAGACATTTTACAAATAGACAACTATTAATCTGTATCTTCAAATTCAGAACACAGCCGTTTTGATTACTGTCTGCGTGTGCAAATCGAGAAATTCAGCTATTCACATCAGAACTGAGTGTAAATTTCAACCTACACATACAAATATTATTATCACAAATTCTCACATTTAAATTTACCTTCACAAAATTACTTCATTCCATCCTAGATAAAAGCAAAAATATTCCTATGTACATGTTCACAAAATATATACATTTTAAATAAGACAAGCAAATTGCCAGTGCATAATAATCCTTTATTCATTCCAACTTACTGTAAATGCAAGAACTTTACCACATGAGGGAAAATTATGAAATATAGAGAAAAAATAAAAATATTAAACCCTCTTGAACATTTTATAAAGCCTCTCTGTGTCTTTACATATCATCCTCACTCAACACAGAAGCTCCTTTCTGAACACTATTGAACATGAGCAGCTCTTAATCTGTCTAACAGATGAATGAAGGTTCTAATAGTCAAGTGCTTAAGACCCACTATGCTATTCCAGCAGAAATATGACTTATTGTTTGTGTTTTTGTGAATTATGGACATATCTGATTGTGAAGGGCAGTTCTCAGGCTGGACAGATGATAACAGCTGAACAGAGACTGACTGAAGATCATAATAATCAGGAAAAAAAAAAAAAAAAAAAAAGAAGTGTTGGTGTGTGTACAAACAAGCAGAAATGTGTTAAAAATCAGCATAGTTTTGCGCATCACAGGAAGAACTCAAATGCATATAATCCTCATCGCATGTTCTTCCTCTATTGCATTTTTCAATGTTTTGTTTTTTGTTTTAATTCATTTTTGTTCTATTTGAATTCAGATTGAAAGCATCATGGTTGAAGTAAAAGGTGTCTGATAAATGGGGACAGTGCCTGCAGCTGGCTGACTGAGACCTCAAGATGCCCAAAATCAGTGCATCCCTTAACCAACAAACTTGATATTTAACTTGAGTAATGGAGAATGAACGGGACTGAACTATAGCGCAATGTTAAATGAATCTGATCTAGAGAGAGTCTGATCCAGAACGCTATTGAACTTGCTGTGGAGAATCTCATTGAACAGGGAAGGGAGATAATGAAAGCTAAGCGTAAGGGAGGAATAAGGCAGGAGGAACGACAGGGTGAACTTCAGTGTTTACTTGGTGTGAACCATAGAGGTGCTGAACAGAAGCTTCTGCTTTTTCTTTTTCTTCTTCCCACTTTTCTCATCTATAAATAAAAAAAGAGAGAGAGGAAAGGTCAGATTGGTAAACATTTTTTTTGTCCCTCAATGCATTTTGGGCCAGCACAAACTCACATTAAAACAGTACTGTGCGTATTTACCAAACACACAGAGAAAAAGAGCAGCACTGAAATCGCATGGACAATGATATTTTTGCACCTGCCCTAATTGAAAATGGTTTTTCAAATTTTATTGCAAAGGACAGTGGTCACATAAGAATACAAATATTTATGCTGTGCACTATTAACATACATGCATGTTAAGAACATTTATAGTGGTTTAGATGGTTTAATCATATAATGTGATGGTTAGGTCTATACATAAGTTATTATGTAGTGTTTGTGCTTTCATTTTAAGAGCCGCTCCAGCACATATGTGCTTCAGGTGATTAACAAAATCAATGTTAGGGTAACACTTTAGAATAATGGTCCATTAGTTAATGTATTTACTAAGATTAAATAATAAATATATATATATAAATAATCGTGCAAAGCATGTTCAACATTTATTAATGCATTAATAAAATCCAAAGTGCTTGTTAACATTTATTACACATTGAGTTAACTAACGTCATTTAACTGAAATTCCATTAACTAAAGTTAACAAAGATTAATAAATACAGGAATGTATTAATAATTGTTTGTTCATGTTAGTAAATACATAAACATTAATGAACCACTATTCTAAAGTGTTACCAATATTACAAATGCAAATAAATATGACCACATTTTAAAAGTACAATATATTGAGAAAGATGCATCATTACATCCCTAATGTTTAGCTAAAAATGTTTAAGAACCAAATCCATAAATTAAAATGACTTCTGAAGGATCGTGTGATACTAAAGTCCATAATGGCTGCTGAAAATTTCGCTTGATTTGTAACGCATTTATACTTTTTAAAGAACCTATTTTGCATAATTGGCTTCTTTCAAAAACATTTAAGCCAGACATTGGAACGATAGTGTATTGAAGTCGATTTCTCACCAGGGATGGGTAAAGCTGGTGCTGGGGTTTGATTTCCATGGTCCAGCTTTGATAGAGCCTGCCCCAGAGCCTGACTGAAGGAGTTCTGGAAACTGGGTACAGGGACCCGATCAGAGTTATCACTCTCTCCATCACTGTCTGCTGGAGGAGGAGCCAGAAACATGTCTGCTGTGGAGGAAAACACACATGATCACTAAATATAACAGTACATAAACTGTGAAGCAACAACAGACAAATGTGACGGTAAAGTCGAGCAAGTCACCTTTCTTTGGGGTGGTTTTAGGCCCTGCATCCACACGAGCTTTGCCACCTTTCAGCATCTACACCAGACAGAATAATCAGTATGGTACATCAGATTTGACAGTTAAACATTTGTATGGTAATAAATTCCAATCTTTCATAAATAGGGCACGAGCACACGCTCATTAACAATTAGCATAATCCCCACCTATCTTAATTTTGTGTTCAAGAACGCAGTGTATTATTCTGGATTCCCTATAAAGACTTGATTTTTTTGCATATTTGTCAGTGTGAAAAATAATTCAATATGTCAGGCACTCTTCTAAAAAAAAAAAAAAAAAAAAAAAAAAAAAAAAAAGCTGGTGCCGCTTGAGAACTTAAGTGGGACAGTGTATGTCCAGCAGAAATGCTTTGGTTGCTTTTTATTTAGAATCATTGCAAGTAACTACTAATAAATTATTTTGAAGAATTTCCCTGTATATTAAAATATAGACACCAGTAATAATAACTTATTTTTTGTTCAGTCAATGTATACAGTAGGAAGATTGATTTAAAAAGTGGATTACAAAAAAATGACAGTGATGAGCACTGTTTTACCCAAAGCAAAACTGTTAAAGGGATAGTCCACACAAAAATTTCAATTTACTCACTATTTATTCTCCCTCAAATGTTTCAAAACCTTTATTAGTTGCCGCATCTTGTTGAACACAAAGGATATTTTGAAGAAACCTGAAAACCTGCAAGAATTGACGTCCATAGTAGGAAAAACAAATATTATTGAAGTCAATGGTTACAGGTTTACAACATTTTTCACAGTATCTTCTTTGCGTTCAACAGAAAAAGAAACTCACAACAGTTTGAAACAAGTAAAGGGTGAGTAAATGATGACATAATATTGTTTCTGGGAGAACTATACCTTTAACCCTCGGCAAAAATCAAACTTACAAATGAACTACAAATGAAAAAATATAATGCAAGAGATATATGCAAGTGCATCAAAAATAGTGTAATCAGTTTACCAAAAAGAGCACAGAAGCTGCACATAGCATTTACACACGGTTAGGAAGCAGGAGTACATTTCTTTCCTACCAAGTAACATTTGAAAAATACAAACACTTTTAATCTGAAATTTCAACAAACAATTAGTTCTGCTCATTTGATGAATGAGGCTCAGAGTGAAGAAACTGCAGTGGTTCCGAAACTGGCCTTTTGTAGTCATAAACTTGAAAATAAGCAATTCAAAAATAAGTCAAACCTGAGCAAATGACATGCAGTGAGAGTCTTCTTCCACACTGACCACACTCAGAGACGGACTGTGCTCACTGAGATTAGGGAACATCACTCCATCTGAAATAAAGACAGGAATTTAGGAATCTGAAGGATCGTGTGATACTAAAGTCCATAATGGCTGCTGAAAATTTTGCTTGATAATTCGGCTGGACTTATTTCAGGAATCTGAAATAAAGACAGAACACAAGGCACTGAAAGTCCAGGGAAGAAAGAGTGAGTGTCACCTGAAGACGGGCTGCTGCTCAGAGGAGAAGGGGGTCCCAGCAGAACCTCTGGAAGATGCAGCTGTGGGCCGCTCTGAGGAGGAGAACCAAAAGCTGGAAAATGATGGAGGTTTTCCAGCCCAATGTGCACCTCTGGGTCTGAAAAACATGGAGCAACATTCAATAATCCAACATCATCAGTTGAGTACCATCTACGTTCTACAGTCGGCCATCTAATTTCATGAAGAGAGATTTGTTTTAATTAAAATGTAATAACCAATGGAGAATCAAATCTCACATTTGCCCTGTTTCCTATTTTCCTCCATCTCAATCCGCTTCTCCCTTCTCTTCTCATCCCTCACTTTCTTCTGCCTCAAGCGCTTCCGTTTCTCCAAATCATCTGCAAAGACAAGAATGTTAAAAAAAGTGTTTTCTTTTTGTAGGATCAAGAAAATAAAAATGACATCAGAGTTTACTTTTTACAAACTTGTTACTCAAAATTATTGTCATGTATCTTATTGTGCATAATATACAGTACACGCGTTTACACTGATGTACCTGCAAAGCTGTCCAAGGTTTCTTTCGAGAGGATGGGTGGTTGAAGATCAAGCTCACAGAGGCTGAACTCACACGTGAGGGGCAGGTGAGACAGGTAACGGTGCCGACGGCGAATATCCTAAATATGAGGCAGATGTTAATTACTTATTCATGACAGATATAACTTAAAAACTGATATTTTAAAAGTGGTATAACTTTGCCCTATTAAAAGATGCTTTTTACAGACAAAGAGCAGCTAAATAAGTTTTTAATCCCAGTGTAGAACAGTATTGTTTGAAAATTATAATATTCTGTGAGAATGAGAGTACCTCTGTGACCGTCTGTCCATCAATCTCCACAACATTAGCAGTGATGGTCTGAGGGCTGTTCTCCAAGCTCCCGTACTGCCTCTGAAGACAGCGCACATTCACTGGGTGAAGAAACATCTGCTGACCGTCCTCAGCTACAAAGATGACAAAAATAAAAAAGTTGTAATTATACTTAAAATCCTCCTCTATTGTTTCCTCAGAGCTGCAGTGGACAAAAAAAATAAATAAAATAAATCATCATTACAAACAAACACTCACCCTGATAGAAGTAGTAATATGGGCCATGATGAGCGGTCTGACTGGATTGAGGGGTCTCTTCAACAGGAAGGTCCTCCACATCTCCTTCAGGCATCTCTTCAGCCGCCTCAGCAACACTGGGATTGGTCATTTCCTCCAGCATCTCCTCTTGAGCATCCTGTACCTCATCGTCAAATGCTGAAGCATACTGCAGAACGGGCTGATAGAAAACACTACATTAAAGCAGGGTAGGTGGTGATATCGCTAAAAAAAAAACATTTGTTTCACAGTTTAAAAGACTCTTCTAATCTAATTTACGCTAAGTGGTCTAAATACATGTATTTATATTGTCAGTGGAATGCATAGGAGAAGAAAGAGAAGAAATAAATTTCTTTTTTCAAAAGAGAAAAAATAAATATTTATTTATATTATTACTTTACTACTGTGATATGATTTGTACGATTGCACGATACTGGTATTCGGTACCAATCGATACAGAAATTTAAAAAACGTCCATTTCCTGCTAACATTTGAGCGCTATTGAGCACGTTCTTAAACTGCACTGATTTGCCATTGTGTTCACGTGCTCAACAGAAATGACTGTGATTGGCCGTGAAGGTCATCAGTTCACCGAACTCACCGCTGTTTACTGAGTGTAACCACAGATACAGGGACACTGGAGCGGATCGCTCGTATGTCCGCTTATAGACAAACCAGCTGATTGACGTGACTTTGAAACACTCCAGTGTTTCAAAGTCTGTAAAGTTTTCTCAGTGATTGAGACAGATGCTTTTAAATCTAGCTGGCAATTGTTAGCCTTTCTGAAATTTGAAAGTGTTGAGCAACGAAACAATTACAACATGTTAAAAACATTTACAGATAATTAAAAATCTTCAGTAATTATAAGATATAAATAAAGCACCTGATGGACTATGGACTAAATATCTTCCCAAAATAAAAAAAAAGATAAATTAATAGTTTTCCCAATTGAAGAAAATGATTCACTGAATCATTCAAATTTGTCAAAACATTTGATTCATTTAGAAAAAGAAAGTGACCATGTTTATGAATAGATCACTGAATCACTAGCTTACTTTATTCAATCAAAAGTTTCATTCGGGAAGGAAAAGTTGTACTGATGCTCTGAGACATAAATGTTCTGCTTTTTTTAGAATCACTTTTCATTTGCAAATCAGAAGAAAAATCTTTTATTTAATTATCTGAAGAATGACCATTATAGAATCATGGTTATCAACTGAAGTTTAGAGCATGCTGAAAGGAACAGAGTCTCCACTGACCTTTGAGTTTGGGAGGTTTTTGACCACAGTCACCTCTGGAGAGGAGTGTTCAGACAAAGAGAGTTTCGTCATGTCCACCCCATCAACAGAACCAGCATTCTTACGACGACAACGACGTTTCAAAAGAGTCTCCTCTCGCTCCTGGTTAATCCCAGATACAATAGGAGGATTAATTGTCTGAATGCAAATAACTATGAAAATCTAGGTAGAAAGTTTTTTAACTTTTTTAATTACTTAAAGAAATAGTTTACCCAAAAAACATTTATAATTTTGTCTTCAGTTAATCTTCCTCAACTTGTTCAACACCTGTTTGAGTTTCTTTATTTTGCTGAGCACAAAAATGATCATTTTGAAGAAAGCTGGAAACCTGTAACCATTGACTCCATTAGTACTTGTTTTCCATACAGGTTTTCAACTTTCTTCAAAACATCTTTTGTGTTCAACAGAAAAAAAGAAAAAAAAAAAAAAGAACTCAAAGGTTTCTAACCACTTGAAATTATACATTTTCATTGTTATGTGAACCATCACATAAAAATAAAATACATTAATATATAAAAGATGTTAATAATATTGTCTTTTAAAAAATATTTGTGGATTTGTCAGACAACATTTGTGCATTTAAAGCAAACCTACGTCATTTACCTTTCCCAGTTTATTAATTTATTTACCTATTTTTAAATGGTCACTTAAATTCTATAACAGTTTAAGATGTTTACTTACCATTTACATGTACAAAATTAAGTTTGATATGAACTCAAATAGTTATTATATAATCAATTGCACAAAATACAAGATAAACAATAAGTAACCAGAACCAAATATTGTTTTTTTTTCTTTAAACAGCTTGAAAATTCAAGGTCTAATCTATATTTTGTCTAACAAACATGGACTTTTTTTTTTTTTTTTTTTAAATAGAAGTATTACTTGTTAAACTAGTTTGATGACTGCACCACAAAGTGAAAAACAGCTTGCCCAACCCAACATTCATCTGTTAGCATGAAAGCATGTGTACCTGCAGCTGCAGTAAAGCGCTCTGTATGAAACAGGCCTGTGGGTCGTCTTTCTCCTGGCTGAGCTGGGTTTGGAGAGCCATCCTCTCTTCAGCCAGCAAACCCAAAACCTGCTGCCGCGACGCCAGCAGCAGCTTGGAGTATGAACGCAAATGCACATCTGCAAAAAAAAGGGCAAAACATGGCAAACATGAAATCTAGAAAAATGCACAAAAGCATTTAATAATAGCATTCAATAAAGCTTTAAAAAAGACAAAATCTAATAAATTTATTAACTTACAAAAGCAAATCACAAAGCATGTGACATTTCGAGGGCACCGGCTCTTCATCAGATCAAATGTGAAGTTTATGGACATGCTCAATTGAACACCACGAACGTCACAGGCAAACAGCAGATCATCTTACCTCCAAACTGAATGGGCTCCTCCACTTTAACCCACTGAGAGCTGGGAAGAGCCACCAGCGAGCCTTTCTCTCTTCGCATCAGACACATCGTGATGGAGTTTCCAGACGCATACTGACGGGTCTCCATTGCAACCACACTAAAAATAAAAAAAAAATAAAAAAAAGATAAGTCAAACTTAAAGTAAAAAAATTAATAAATAAATAATAATTGTATATTCAAAAATGCATGGCACTGGTTAATAAAATAAAAAATAAAAGCAAATGTATTGTCTTTTTGGTAATTTGTCTTAAATGAATATTAATATGAAGTTTGTATAGCAGTGTAAATTTATTGTCCCCTCAAAATTACTAAAGATACAGCCAATAATAGATGAACTCCTGACAACAAAAGTGATTACACCCCTAAGTGAAAATGTAAAATGTCAATATTTTGTGTGGCCACCATGATTTTCCAGCACGGCTTTAATTCTCTTGGGCATGGAGTTGACCAGAGCTTCACAGGTTGCCACTGAAATCCTCTTCCACTCCTCCATTACAACATAACGGAGGTGGTGGACATTTGACACCTTGTGCTCCACCACCTTCCTTTTTAGGATGTCCCAGAGGTGTTCTAGGGGGTTTAGGTCTGGAGACATGCTTGGCCAGTCCATCACCTTTACCCTCAGCCTCTTTAGCAAGCCAGCGGTCATCTTGAAGGTGTGTTTGGGGTCATTATCATTCTGGAACACTGCTCTGCGGCCCAGTTTCTGGAGGGAGGGGATCATGCTCTGCTTCAGTATGTCACAGTACATGTTAGAATTCATGTTTCCCTCAATGAACTGTAGCTCCCCAATGCCAGCAGCACTCATGCAGCCCCAGATCATGACACTCCAACCACCATGTTTGACAGTAGGCAAGACACACTTGTCTTTGTACTCCTCACCTGGTTGCCGCCATACATGCTTGACACCATCTGAACCAAATAGGGTTATCTTGGTCTCATCAGACCACAGGACATGGTTCCAGTAATCCTGGTCCTTAGTTTGCATGTCTGCAGCAAATTGTTTGCGAGCTTTCTTGTGCATCATCTTTAGAAGAGGCTTCCTTCTAGGACAAAAACCATGCAGACCAATTTGATGCAGTGTGCGGCGTACGGTCTGAGCACTGACAGGCTGACCTCCCATCCCTTCAATCTCTAAAGCAATGCTGAAAGCACTCATCTGTCTGTTTTTCAAAGACAATCTTTGGATGTGACGCTAAGAACGTGCACTCAGCTTCTTTGGCCGACCATGGCGAGGCCTGTTCTGAAAAGATCCTGTCCTCTTAAAGTGCTGGATGGTCTTGGCCACTGTGCTGCAGCACAGTTTCAGACTGTTGGCTATCTTCTTATAGCCTAAGCCATCTTTATGTAAAGCAACAATTCGTTTTTTCAGGTCTTCTGAGAGTTGTTTGCCATGAGGTGCCATGTTGAACTTTCAGTGGCCAGGATGAGAGAGTGGAAGAGATTTTATGCCAAATTTACATTACCTGTTATCTGGTGACACCTGAGACAGTGTAACACTAATGAGTCACATGACACAGGGGAAGGAAAATGACTAATTGTGCTCAATTTGTACATTTTCACTTAGGGGTGTACTCACTTTTGTTGCCAGAGGTTTTTCTATCATTTTTGACTTTTTTTAATGTTGGCTAAAACTATTTAAAAAAAAATTACAATTTCTGTCAGGTTACTGATTGATTTTTCGTTTGATGTGGTTGAGTGTATGGCATATTAATGACCTATTTTTAGTGAAATTCACTGAGGGATTTGACAGTGTGATTAAATATATAAAGTATTTGCAAAGTGTAGGCTATTGTATATGCTTAAATATATTCTGTATTTGGGGGTTTTGAGCTTTTAGACTAGTTAGTTATAAAACTTCAGTTTAAACCATTATCAAATTAATCATTGTGTACATCCCTAGTTTCAGATTGACCAGACCCAAACATTATACAGAAGTGATTTTTGTGCAAACCTCTTGAGATCAGCGCTGTGCACGGCCTCATAGCAAATGGGGCACTTGGACCAACTCTTCTCGCTCAGAGAGAGGTAGTGCAGCATGCATGGCCAGCAGTAGATGTGGCCGCAGCGCGTCATGTGGGCCGCCACCGGGGGATACAGGCAGATCGGACAAGACGGCACCTCATGACTGTAGATGCGCTGTGTGGAATGAGGGACAATGCAAAGAAAGGTTAAAACATTTGAGAAGCGACCGATAGGATAAAAAGTATGAAGACTAGAACTGACCACTTGCTGCACGCAGTCCCAGTCCACCAAAGTGTCTGGATCAGTGAAGTGGGCTTGATAGTCCTGATCATCACTTACCACAAACTGGCAGCTAGTGGAGAAAAGGAAGACTACATTATCAGCTAATCATTTTTATTCAAGCTACATGAATGGACACAGATGTATGGCAAAGTAAATTAGACAAGCACACTGACAACAAGTTAATTTGTTTGTTTATTTATTGCCACATCAGCACCTTATCGCTTATTCATGGCAAGATCAATGGCAAAGGTGATACCTTTTTAAAAACATCCATCGTGTTTTCATTATAAAAATCTTGTCTAAAGGTACTTAAACTTTCACATTCTAATTAAATACATTTTATGGTGAGAGCAGCTTGTCAGTAATTACATGTTGGTGGTGCATCATTATTCAATAAATACAAATGAGTCAACCTTGAATGACCAATTCGGCATCTGGTATAAACAGTCCGTTCAAGCCTAGTCTCAAAAATAAAATCTCAAAATTGTCTTTCATGTGTATTGACAAGTTAAAAATTACGGTAAAAGGGTTTAATGTTAACTAACCATTAACATTCATTAATTTAAATAAAATGTTAAATAAATATAATACTTCAAGTTTTCAGATCATTTTAATTAAGTTATTCAAAAAAAGAAGCTGTATTTTGCAACATTTCAAATTTATTCACAATTAAAGAACTAAAACGTAAAAAAAATTAATAATAATAATAATAAAAAAGTAGATATTAAACAAATAAAAAAGCACTATTGCACAATGCAGTATTGTTACGCGTGATGTAATACCAAATTATCATATACACGTGCACAACATGTCCTGCTCTACTCACTTAGCCTGTAGGAAAAGCTCCTTGTTGAAGGGCTTGTGTTTGTGACCCCACTTGTTGCGGCGACCCCAGCAGGAATGGCCATCTCCTCCGGAGCCAAAATGGCCTCCTCTTGGCTCAAACGTAAAGTTGAGCAGGTGGTTCAGACTTATCTTTTTGGGTCCAGAAAACTGAGCCGGGCTAAACTCTGCCCGGTGGTTTTCTGCTACCTAATATAAAAAGAATCCAGCATATTCAAAAAATGGGTTTATCAAAGAAATTGAGAAAGATATAGATGCAAAGTAGAATGTCTTTCTTGAGGTAATAATAGTAATTTAACAGGAATAAACGAGAATTTGAAAAAACGTAATTTGTTAAACTGTGTTAAACTAAAGATTATAAACAAATGAACTTGTTTTTTGATTTACTTTAAACCATTAAAATAAAATAAAAAACTATATAAGAGTTTAGAAAAATTAAAAACAAGGGGAAAAAACAAACATTTACAAAAAAAGAAATGGTATTTGCAACAAACAAATAAAAATATAATAATAATAATAATAATAAAGATGTCATCTGATAAAAATAATACCGTTTTCATAGGGTCCAACTACAGGTCTGTTCATTTATTTTTAATTACAGCCTACTTCGTATCAGTTCATTAACCAACATGATTACACATTAACATGCAATAAGAAAGCATATCTAAAAACCATTTTACAATCAAGCACAAATGAATCACAACTCACCTCTTCTCTTCTCCCACCACCAGCGAGTCCATACTGTCGCACCCCTGCGCCACCTCTCTGAGGGGGTCTCTTATCAAAATTCTTATTTTTTTGTGGCTGTGAGCGGCGTGGGCCTGGAAAGCTCTCAGCCTTGGCAAAAGTGGGCTCCCGCTTACGACTGTAGCGCTTTGAGCCCCCATTATTTTTACCGTCTAAAAAAAAAAAAAAACAGGGAAAACAATACATCAAAATACTATTCCACCTTGAAAAGGTCAGTATCTGCTCCAATTTTGGCGATTTTTTGTTTTATTGATTATAGCATTGACAACTGGGTGCCATTCTACTGCAAATGTAACTTACACAACTTAATACGAAAGTGTGCTTTCATTTTTTGGACCACATTTACACAGGCCTCAGCTAATCAATCCAGTCACATGTTGTGCTAAAGTGTTTAAGAAAGTGCCACACGATAAGAGCAGGAGGTTGTAAACACACAGCTTATCATTCAGCAGCAGAGACGGACGACCCGTACGCTTCACAAGTACACATCAAGACATTTTCAAAACTAAAACACTGACAATACTGTTTAAGCCATTGTTAGCTACAGTGATTTGACTCTGATATGCAGGAGTCAGTGGTATAATGGAAAAAATGAATAATACTTTGTTATAGTACTTAAGTATTTTTTGAGAGCATCTATACTTTTACTTGAGTTATTTTTCTGGCAACTTTCACTTTTACTACGTTTTCAATAAATTCTATACTTTTATTCCAATACATTTCTCTGAACTACATTCATTACTTACTACAAAATGAAACCAAAAGACTGCAAGTCAGTTTGACGCATCAGTAGTCTGCTGCATTACCTAAATGTGAAACTTCTTTTTAGTATTAATTTACCTAAACATTTAGCCTTTTTTAATTAATCCAAATAAACCAATATGTATGAAAGAGTTCAAACTGAACACAATCATGCTGCTCAAACAGTGTATAGAACATGTTTTATTATATATTAGCTGTTTACCTTGTTTTTTTTGTTATGTAGGCTATTACTTAAAAAAAGATTAAGCTTTTATGCTTAATCTACTTATGCTTTTATGTTTAATGTACTTAAGTACAATAAATATCAGCTACTTTAAAACTTTTAACTTCTAAACAGTGAAATTAACTTTTACCAAAGTCATTTTCTAGTAAGGTACCTGTACTTTTACCCAAGTATGGCTTTCAAGTACTTTATACACCACAGGCTGGAGGCTTTTCCTGGGAGCATCCGAAAGCTAGAGGGCAGTAGCTTTTGGCACAGATATGATTTTGGTCACATGGCAGACTACTGACAAGAATAGACCCTGACCATGATCCCCATTCATCTGATCTGCTAAGAGGAGCAGCAGACCAAATAAGCCTGAATATTTATTTCCCCAGGGGAATCAGTTGGTTTTTAAGAAAACATTAGGTTAGTTAAGGAGACATCCATTTATCTATTTGAGAGCGTGACACAGACACCACCCATGTAGTGTTATCTGAATATTAGTTTATGGCAAGTGGACATGAAGCACTGACATAAATTATACAAACTTAGTAAACATGTTTGATGATGTTGAAAAAATATGGAACTGGTTTAACTGGCATAAGAGGTATTACTGAGCTGTATTTTAAAAACAAAAATTACAAAATAAATTTCCATTGAGGGTTAAGAAATGCAAAAAAAAAGATCATGTTTAATGCTAACATTATTAATTTAAAATCAAATATATGAAGTCCAAATGTCACTTCTTATGTGACTTTTTAGGTGGTTTTTGTATTAATTAAATACCATTCACTTACAATGAGTGAACAATTTACGTTTATTAAATTACGTTTTACAGCATTCAGCCCACGTATGCAAACTATTCTGTTGTCAGTAAATATAACCACCTGGAATTCCACTATATTTGTCACTTTTTTTATTAATATGCTCATTTATTTTATACTTTTACTTAAAATTATTTACAAAAAAATAAGCAAGAATAGTAAAAAAAATATTTTTTTTATATTTTTAAATATTAAATTATAATTGCAAGGTAATTTCTGCTATGCAATGAATATTGACATCTCTGACAGTTAAATACTAATATTTACTGATTACTTTCGAGATCCTCCGTTGTTTATTTATTAAACCGACTTTCCAGAACAACCAAAGTTACATTTATTTAAAAAATAACACTGACATCTCCTGCTCTTTTTTGGTGAGAAATTATTGAGACTGTCCTTACACCGAGTAAAAACAGTATTAGTTATTGAATGATGTATAAAATCTAATAAATAAGCGCATTGATGCGTTTTCCATTAATAACAACAATACACTCAACGAAAGCTATGTAAAAAATACCTCAGTTTACTGAAATATTTACATTTACTCATGTAAAGTAAGATCAAAACTAAAAAGTTAACCCTCGCTTTATTCTTTTCAAAAAAAATAATTTACCTTGTATTGAAGCAGATCTATTAAAAAAAGTGATAAGACAACTTACATAAGAATCTGAAAACCACGTTTAACCGTCTTTCTTAACATGCTTTTTCATTATTTATTCACTCATTTTATGTCTGTTTCCATACATCGGTTAGTACAATAATATTCCTTATTATGGACGCTTCATTAGCTTCCGTAATTTATGTACATGTATTAAACAACGCTACGGGACAATCGCTGGCCGCGGCTACGTCATCTCGACAGACAAACAAAACCTTGTCGTTAAAATCCCAAATAAGCATAAAAACCCTATGTTTGATCATAACAGTCGCGTGTTTTTGTGTACGAGGCCCTGATTCTGTACCTGTTTTGGCTTTAGAGTCTGTCTGGTTGAGGCCTGTAGAGCTGGAACGGGGCGGGATCTTCGTGCTGCTGCTGCTGTTGTTGGCGTTTGGGTTTTTCTCCATGTTGAGGCCGAACTCTGGGGTGAGAGCCTCCGAGCTCTCTAGCATTAAACGGGGTAAACAACGGGTTGTTGCGGCTGCGGGTCAGGCGACCAAGGCCCTTATTCATTTCTGACAAACGCGGAGACCCCATTACGGCGACATCTTGACCACAAACAAACCGAGAGAAAACAGAGAGACACAATCCAAATGTCTCAGTTAAAAAAGCCTGTGTGCTAACACAAAAAAACAAGTGCCCAAAAAGCGGGGCCTCGCCCCTTGAAAAGCGCAGTTTCTCCTCGGCGTAGGAAGTGTTGCGCCCCACAAGGCGTTAGCCGTTTTCCAAAAGAGGAAAACGGTTAAATAAATGGGTTTAAACCCAAATTTTACTTCAGCTAAAGAAATTCAGACATATGGCGACGGGTCGCCAATCGGGAACCGTAAACACCCGGATGAGGGTTATAAGCCTCGGAGAGTTCAGAAAGTGCGCATGCGCGGATTCACCGATTCTGATTGGCGCGTTTCACTACACGACATGGTTCTCGCATGCTTTGGTTGTTACCTAACACTTTCTATCCAAGTTTAATCAAGACATGTTGTAAAATGCTTGTGTTTATTACAACTTCATTATCTATCTAGAACTATAGAATGTCTAATATATATATACATACATATATACAATCTTTTAAATATAATGATCCCCTAATATGATCATCCTTGTGTGAGGGATCCCCGTCCTAAAGAATAAATAAACCCTATATAGTTAGGGTTATTTTATAAAGAAAAAAATAATCCTATATAGTTTTTTTTTTTTTAATAAACACCCAATGTGTGTGTGTTATTTATCTTTGGCTGTTTTACAGTGGTTCAGACTTTAAAGGTATTGTTCACCCAAAAATTTAAATGTACTGACTATTATTCACTATGTTAAACACAAAAGAAAGCAAATCATAAATGTTTGAAAGCAATTCAAATGTTTGAAACAAGTAAAGGGTGAGTGAATGATAAACAAATGTTCTTTTTTTGGGGGTGGACTATCCCTTTAAAAACATACTTAGACAGATTTACACTTAAGCTGATTTGCTATCAAAGCATTAATTGATGAGTATTGATTTAAGTTACTAATATTTAGTTTATTTGAAACAAATTCTTACAAATCTTGAGTGAATAACAGCAAGCAGAAGTTGTTTTAGTTTTCTGAGGTGAAGAAAAAATATACACATGGCATTCATACAATAAAACAGTAATGTGAACATAAACTACATTTATAATTGATGTATAAAATAAAAAATGCACCAAAACAATTAGCATCACAAAAGGTTCGGGCTCCACATAACAATTCACTATTCGATTGCATTATGTACAAACAATATCAGTATTTTATCCAAATTACTGCATGATTGCATTTACCTTCAAAAACTACACATAACACGTATTAGCTTTTTGTATTATATGGAGGGTTTTAGGTGTCTTCTTCATCATCGTCGTCATCACTTCCATCAGTTTCCTCTCCTCTGACCTGACTCAGAGAACAGCTCAGGATGGCTCTCCTGACATCTTGTTTTTCAGCTGTGTTGTGGAGAAAACGAGAAAGAGTGATAGTGTGTGTGATGAGTGAACCTTCTACACCAGTGGTTCTCAAACATGTCACACAAATACCACGTCTGATGAAGTGAGTAACACTTTAATAGAATTTTAACATTTTAAATCAATCGTGAATTATAAAAAGAACAATGCACTTAAAAAAATAAATCAATACTGCATTTTGCTGTATTTTTGGCTTGCCACCAGCAGCCACTCTTAAAAAATTAACAAATACATACAGTAAACTGATTTAGTGCTTAAAATGACAAAAACCTGTAATTAGAGGCTATGCACTGTATCTTTTTTGTTAGTTTTTTTCGATATACCACAATTATGTTTATTGTTTTATGTTATGTTATGTTATCATGTGTATAATTTTATTTTGTTAATATAGTAACATAATATAAAATTTGTCAGGGTTTCAAGCAATGTTCCTTGTGATCTCAACCCAAGTTGAAACAGGTTGTGATGCATTTGTTTGTCAAGTTGTCATAACAAACAATGTCATCTATGCATTTAAAATGACATAACTGAGAAAATGAAACTTAATAACAGTTGTCATAAGCATGCATAAAATTTCATTTACATTCTTATGAAGTCGTATGAACACCCCAAGTAAAGTGTTACCAAATAGAGTAATGAATAACACTGAACCAACCAAGAACTGCATTTTTTAATTAGTTCTATTTTGAGAGATACAAATATTAATACTAATTAATATCTTATTTGCAGTAGACATCCCTGTAAGTTTTATGTCATGTAGAATAGGTGGTGACCATTAAAGCATTGATTTTGCGATTTGATGACATTAGCAACCTTTTAACTTCATAATGTTCATGTAGTTTTACTTTTAATGTAAATAATCTAGAAGGAAACAACAAGTGCAGAATTAATTTAGTGCTGCTGTCAGACAACGGTTAATGTTTAGATCATGAGAAAACTAGAAAATAAAAATACTAATAATAACGCATGAACTCTTTAAGCTTTCATATGTTGTAAAAGAGTAACAGAGGAAGAAACTTACCATCTGTCTTGCAATCTAGCAGCATTCTTTGGAGCTGTTGTCTGTTGTACTTAATAAGAAACTTCTGACTCGTTCTAATGGTTCCTGTGGAAAAGATCAGGGAAGAACATGGATGAGTGAAGAAACAGATGTAAAATAGTGTGGTTTTTTTTGCTGTCAACCACGTAAAGCTCTAACAGAAAAATGTTCACTATGCACTAATATACTGCAGCCTGCAAGAACACGAGAATGAAAAGTTCTTCCGAACATCTTCTGTGTATGACTTTTAAGCTACAAGAAAGTCATAAAGGTTTTGAAGATCATTTATTGGTTTGGAGGGTGAGTAAACTGTGACTTTCTTTTTAGGTGAATCCCTGTTAAACGAATAACGTAAGAGTAATCATCAAATGAGTAATTGGCAAGGTAACACCTCACAATTGTGACTTCAAAAATTAGCAATGATATCCAGACATTTTGAGTTTAATCTCAAAGTTATAACTTTATTTCTTTTAATTCTCATACCTCTGAGGATGCACTGTACTCACTGTAAGAATACTGTACTACAAATGGAAAAGCTGACATTTTTATATATAAAATTCTATGTGTAAAATAACATAGCTTGTTGTGTTAAGATATTAACATAATAAACACTTTTGCATGATCTCAACTTAAGTTCCTTGTGTTATTGATATAAGATGTTTTCTCATTATCATGACGAAGTTTTTAATGATCTCAACACATAAATTTTTTTAATATGCAATCTACTTTCAGGGGCAGTCGTGGCCTGGTGGTTAGAGTGTTGGACTCGTGATCCGAAGGTTGCTGGTTCGATACTCGGTACCAGCGGGAATTGGGGGTGGGGGGAGTGAATGACCAGCACTCTCCACCACCCTCAATACCACGACTGAGGTGAGTCCCTTGAGCAAGGCACCGTTCCCCCCAACTGCTCCCCGGGCGCCGCAGCATGGCTGCCCACTGCTCCGGATGTATGTTCACGGTATGTGTGTGTGTTCACTAACTGTGTGTGTGCACTTGGATGGGTTAAATGCAGAGCACAAATTCCAAGTATGGGACACCATACTTGGCCACACACACTACACTTCACTTCACTTCACTTCACTACTTTATCGCAAAGCTTTTTCTTTTAGTACCACTCTCAGATGACTGTTAATGTTTAGATCATGAGAAAACAACAAAGTAAAAATACTACTAATGTTATTTTAGCACGATTGCCTCACAGCAAGAAGGTCGCTGGTTCAAGTCTCAGCTGGGTCAGTTGGCATTTCTGCGTGGAGTTTGCATGTTCTCCCCGTGTTCGCGTGGATTTCCTCCGGGTGCTCCGGTTTCCCCCACAGTCCAAAGACATGTATAGGTGTAGGTGAATTAAATAAACTAAATTGGCCATAGTCTATGTGTGTGAATGAGAGTGTATGGATGTTTCCCAGTACTGGGTTGCAGGTGGAAGGGCATCTGCTATGTAAAACATATGCTTGTTAAGTTGGTGGTTCATTTCACTGTGGCGACCCCTGATGAATACTAAATGAATGAATTAATTAATTAATTAATTAATTTTCTATTTTAAAAAAATTAAAGTAAAAAAAAACTGTGCAACAGTCAGGGTCTCAGAATAATGTCGTAGTGCAAATAAGTTGTTAAAATGCATACAGTTCTCCATTTTAATTGAAACTGTTGTGTAAACATTCTGCTTTGTTTTGTCTCAGAACTGTGAGTTTCATTGAGTCATTGCGAGAAATAAAGTTAGAATTGTGTGAAAGTCAACTCGAAACAACAAGAGTCAGAAGTGAAGTCGGACCAAAAAATAAAATAAAATAAAATTTAACTGCAACTTTTATCTCACAATTATAATGGTTTCCCCTCATACTCTTGAGTTTATATCTCACAATATTCTTCTTCTATTTACAATTGTGAATAAATATAACACTGAAATTCTAGCCAAAAAAACCATTAAAACTGTCAGATATAAAACTTTTTCAATTTACATTGCAAAAATGTACAATCTGGATAAAAGAAAGAGCTGTGCCATACAAAGTGATGTTCTTTTCTCACAATTTTGAATATACACCTTGCAAGACTTTAACTTTATATCTGTATAATCTAGAACCGCAGGTAAGAAAAGAACAAGAAGAAGAAGAAGAAAGTAAGATTTGTTAGGCACAAAGCATCACAATTTTGACAGAAGTGTGACTCGTAATAACCTTTTATTTTAAAATTAATTGTAGCCTAGGATTAATACTTGCCTCCGACATGAAGGCAGTTGAAGAAGCACCGCACTTTCTGTCCTCTGTTCTCCAGGAACGTGATGAAGGGAAGAGAAGACCACACCAGCCGATAATGTGCTTTCCTGCAGCGGATCAGCACCACTCCAGTGTGGGCATTCAGATATTTCACTGCACAGCATTTAGGAACATATTATACAAACTGAGCTACACAAATATAACTGAGCTAAACAAATTAACTATCAACATAATTGAGTATGTCACAAAAAAGTGATTACTATTTCTTATATCTTTAAAATCTTAATAACATCTCATTGTTTACCCAATACGCCTATATTAAATATCGCCGCTCCGTAGTCCCCGTGGGCTCGGTTCACGGCCCCTCTGAGTGCCTGATACACGACTTTATCCTCGAAAAGATGAAGACTGCTGGGTTCAGAGACACAAAGTTCGCACAGCAAATACCTGTACGGTAAAAACAATAACTAAATGTCTGAACTGTTAAGCATCTAAAAGTTAATTTTAAATGTAGTTAAATTAACCATCTAAAAACCAGGAAAAACCTTCATTACCTTGACTTGAATCGGACCATTTTCTCAACACGTGGTTAAATGTCTTTATAAACAACACTTTACTTCCGGGTTTCATTTGGCCAATGATGCTCGTTGGCTAGAGGAGGCGGGGTTATTATATTTGCTGATGTTTTTATTTAGGTCTTTTAGACACAAAAAATGCAACAACAAAAAAAGCCATTTATGAAGTGTTTTGTATGAAGACCGAATTTGTACAATGGGAAATGAATATCATAAATAGGACTAAAATATTATTTGGAAAATATATAGTATCTTTTAAGTTACATTATTATTTTATTATTAGGCGGTTCATTCCGCTGTGGCGACCCCTCATTAATAAAGGGACTAAGCCGAAAAGAAAATGAATGAATGAATATTATTTTATTAACTTTTGTATCTAACATTGTATTTAATAAATATACTTACTCATTTGAGTCTAATTTGTGTTTATTTGTTGCAAACTATTTAATAAAAATAATATAAAATTCATTCATTCATTTTCTTTTCGGCTTAGTCCCTTTATTAATCTGGGGTCGCCACAGCGGGATGAACCGCCAACTTATCCAGCATATGTTTTACGCAGCGGATGCCCTTCCAGCTGCAACCCATCACTGGGAAACATTCATACACACTCATTCACACACATACACTACGGACAATTTTAGCTTACCCAATTCACCTATACTGCATGTCTTTGGACTTGTGGGGGAAACCGGAGCACCCGGAGGAAACCCACGCGAACACGGGGAGAACATGCAAACTCCACACAGAAATGCCAACTGACCCAGCCGAGGCTCGAACCAGCGACCTTCTTGCTGTGAGGCGAACGTGCTACCCACTGCGCCATCGCGTCGCCCATATAATATAAAATTGAACATTTATAATATTATTATATAAAATTATAAAATTGCTATACAATTATTTATATTCATTCATTCATTCATTTTCTTTTCGGCTTAGTCCCTTTATTAATCTGGGGTCGTCACAGCGGAATGAACCGCCAACTTATCCAGCATATGTTTTACACAGCGGATGCCCTTCCAGCTCCGACCCATCACTGGAAAACAATTATTTATATATAAAATAATAATTTATTTGGCGGCACGGTGGCGCAGTGGGTAGCACTGTTGCCTCACAGCAAGAAGGTCCCTGGTTCGAGCCTCGGCTGGGTCAGTTGGCATTTCTGTGTGGAGTTTGCATGTTCTCCCCGTGTTCGCATGGGTTTCCTCTGGGTGCTCCGGTTTCCCCCAAAGTCAAAAGACATGCTATAGGTGAATT
>CAIGQV010017835.1:3668117-3684456 GCA_903798115.1 Danio jaintianensis | reverse complement strand
ATATTATATTATATTATATTATATTATATTATATTATATTATATTATATTTTTGAACCGCCAACTTATCCAGCATATGTTTTACGCAGCGGATGCCCTTCCAGCTGCAACCCATCACTGGGAAACATCCATACACACTCATTGACACACATACACCTATACCACATGTCTTTGGACTTGTGGGAGAAACCAGAGCACCCAGAGGAAACCCACGCGAACACGGGGAGAGCATGCAAACTCCACACAGAAACGCCAACTGACTCAGATTATAAATATTGAATTACAATTCACAAAAATAATAATAATAATAACAAAGTAATAAAAATAACAAAAATAAGCAAAATAAACAAGCTTTTGTCTAATTTTTTCATACATTTTTTTCATATATAAATTTTCATTTTTTTGTGTGTGTTGCAATCTTCACACACCTATTTATTTGTTTGTTTGTTTTTGTTTGCTTGTTTTTGAAATGACGAAAAGTCTAGACATTCCACACAATGACCTCCTGGTTCAGGACAGCGGAACATAATAACAAACAGGTGTTTAGGAAAGTGCTGTGGTATTTAGTCTTCTGAAGGAGGAAAAAGTTACCTAAAGGTCCTTTTACCCTGCAGAGCCTTTAGCCCCGTTGTACCCAACTATGTAGCAGACGAATGGATGTCTCGAAGATGGAGCAGCTCTTATGATGAAAAATTTCTGAAATGCTGAAACATTTCACTGGCTGTAAGCAGTTCCACATGTGCAGTGGCTGGGCATGTATAGAGACCTCTAAATCTCAGTACAGAAAATGACAAGCCTGAGCTCTCTGGGCAAACAGATAGATGGAGGCGGAGCTATACGTGTCAATCAAACACAGCAGGTCATAGTACTTCAAATTTTATTCTGAGCCATACCGCCTTTGTGTATTAAAGGGATAGTTAACAAAAAATGTCAATTCTGTCATCATTTACTCACTTTCCACTTGTTTCAAACTTGTTTAAGTTTGTTTTATGTGTGTTATTTTATGGTTGAACAGAATTAAAAGAATATTTTAAAGAATTTTGGGAACTGTTACTATGAACTTTTACTAATATCAATGTCAACGGCTACCGGTTTCATTTTCCTTTCAGCAGAAAAGCTGTTCAGCCGAAAAAAAGAAACATATTTACAGCAACCTCCTGATGGTGTTTTCATTTTTTGTGTGAACTATCCCTTTTTTTGCAAGCAACAACCCAAATCTCCACTGCAAGCACAACTCAAGGACATTTTCACTGTTAATTTGTGGCATTATGAGATTGAATTGAATTTACTTACTTATATATCGTTTTTACAGTAATTAATTGTTGCAAAGGAGCTTTAAAATGCTGCATGTTACGGCATTCTAAAACAAAAGGTAGTTTTAAAAAAAGCAAATGCAAGAAAATCAGTGTAGCTTCTGTTTATAATATTTCTGTGCATAAGATATTGATGTAATGAATAATTAAGTAGAAATAATTCATCAATTTTCTCTGCATGTACTATGGTAACCACACCTAAAGACACTGTTCTGATGTTGTATTTTTAGACATTTGTCAGGTTTTTGCCTCAAACTTTTCAGGTTTTTGAACTCCGCTTAACATTGTGGTCGCATCACCACCTCAGACTTGTGTTATTTCTAATAATACAATGGCCTGTAATCAATTATTTAGCTTATACTACAGTTACCATACCTAAGGATACTGTTCAGATGTTGTATGTTTAGACATTTGTGAGGTTTTTGTCTGCAACTTTTCTGTTTTTTTTAACTTTGCTTCACAATGTGGCCACATCACCGCATCGTGTGTTCATTATTTTCTAATAATTGAATGGACTGTCATTGATTATTCTTCTTATACTATGGTTACCACACGTGCAGACATTGTTCAAATGTTGTATTTCAAGACATTTGTCAGGTTTTGTCCTCAAACTGCTCTTCTGTGTAGAACGGTGGCGCAGTGGGTAGCACAATCGCCTCACAGCAAGAAGGTCGCAGGTTCGAGCCCCGGCTGGGTCAGTTGGCATTTCTATGTGGAGTTTGCAGGTTCTCCCCGTGTTGGCGTGGGTTTCCTCTGGGTGCTCCGGTTTCCCCCACAGTCCAAAGACATGCGGTACAGGTGAATTGAATTGAAATTGGCCGTAGTGTATGTGTGTGAATGCAAGAGTGTATGGGTGTTTCCCAGTGTTGGGTTGCAGCTGGAAGGGCATCCGCTGCGCAAAACATGCTGGATAAGTTGGCGGTTCATTCCACTGTGGCGACCCCTGATTAATAAAGGGACTAAGCCGAAAAGAAAATGAATGAATGAATGAGTTGTAGCCTGTGAAATAAATGAAGTCATTGTGCGTAGTGATATGGAACTATAATGTGGTGAAAACCAATTGTAATCCATTCATTTTCCTGAAAATAATTGCACACATTTAGAATGATCATCATAATCAATCATTCAACATCTACTGTCCGTAGTGTAAGTAAATTCAATGGGTAATTTGTATTTAATGAGAAATTAGAAACTCGTCTTCCATTATCGGTAAGGCTATTCCAAAGTTTAAGAGCCAGACGTGAAAACACTCTACTAGTGGACTTTGCTCTTCTGGGTTCAAACAGAAGCTCTGAGTTTTGCAATCTTGAAGAGTGAGATGGATTGAAGGGATATAGAAGACTGGGGTGATCTAGAGGTCATGAGAGCATGAACTAATATTTCTGCATCTGAGAGAGATAACATGTTTCTTAGAAGGTCACTGGTTCGAGCCTTGGCTGGGTCAGTTGGCATTTCTGTGTGGAGTTAGCATGTTCTCCCCGTGTTCACGTGGGATTTCCCCCACAAGTCCAAAGACATGCGCTATAAGTGAATTGGGTAAGCTAAAATTGTCCGTAATGTATGAGTGTGAATGGGAGTGTATGGGTGTTTCCCAGTGATGGGTTGCAGCTGGAAGGGCATCCGCTGTGTAAAACATATGCTGGATAAGTTGGCGGTTCATTCCGCTGTGGCGACCCCAGATTAATAAAGGGACTAATCCGAAAAGAAAATGAATGAATGAATACTTCTGTCTTGTCGGAATTAATGGAAAGAAAATTGTTGGTTATCTAGTATTTTACATCTTTATCAGACTAAGTTATCTTAGTTCAGATATTTCACCAGGTTACTGTATAGCTGCGTGTCATCAGCATAGCAATGAAAGCTAATCCAGCAGCATGTATATTGTGAACAGCAAGGAGAACTAAAGCCCTATTTGAATGGGACTAGTTTTCATCAGTTGACATCTGTGATTTTATCTACAGATTCTTGTGGGACTGACATCTCCGTGTCTGTGTTTTATATGTTGGCTTTGCAGAAGATCAAATATTGTCAAGCTGTAAACTATATTAAAGTACATTTCAGGTATTGAGCTTAAAAACTGCCATTGAACACCATTTATGAAATATGATCAAATGTATTGAAATGAAAGTAATCTTACCTGACACTGATATTACAGTAGCCAGTGTTAACAGGTTATGTGATTTGGCTCTTCTGGTCGATTTCATCTCCGTCATTCCTCCGCAGGGCACCAAACACATGTACATCAAATATTAGTACACAGAAAGCAGAAACTTGAGAGTTCTGGCTAGTGAGAGATTGTATGGTAGTTTATGCTGATCAAAGCACACAAGAAAAAGCTTTTTGGGAAAAAATGGCAATCACAGACATTCGCATTAGGACAGGATTAGATTTCTCAGAGGACCACAGAGTTTGCCAAAAACAGTAGGTAATTTGCCCTGGAGGATGGTAGATTTGGATGGGATAGAGATCTCAAAGTACAAAGTTCACAAATTTCTCTAACAAGCCCCTGTAAAACTAGTCCTGTCCGAATAGTGCTTAAAGGCCGATTTGGACGGCAATTGTTTTTCATGGGGACCTCTGTAAAAGAAAAATCCACATAGCTCCTCAGTGATTAAACACATGCTTTTGGATGAAAATAAATTTGCAGTGGACGTCTGATTTTGTCATCCTACAAACCTGGAACTATGTGTCTCACATGATCAATCACACGCTCAGTCAGCAATATTATTACTGTATGTAGGATGCACAAATGTGGCCCATGAGATCCACTTTGCTGCAGAGTTTAGCTCTTACCCTGATCAAACTCAGTGCTGGGTTATCATCAATGCTGGTGCGATCGTCTTATTCACATCAAATTACTTTGGACTGCAACACAACACAAAGAAGATGGCTTTTGACAGCTAGTCTAAACATGGACATAAACTTTCTAGCACCTTGGTAGTGTAATTGCACGATGCAACTGTATGGTGCATTTGAGTGCATACAGAAAACGTACAGTGTGAATAAATGCTTTTTGGCATACAGTGGCCAAAAAGCATTTACAAAACAGCTTTTTGATTGATCTCATTTAAAAACTCAGACCCGTGAATTTGGACAGCAAATAAATCATCACACAACCTTAGTGTTTTTTACACACATTCTGGATTCAGATGCCAACAAAATCACCAACATGAGAAACTATAATCATCTAAATAGGGCTTAAGACTGATTCTTGAGGCACTCCATACTTCTTAGGCATTACATCTAAGTTGTCTGTTCACATCTACAAAATGGTACAGTCAGATAGGTGCTTTAACCCACCATAAAGACAGTCTCTGGATAGCTCAGGTCATCCAACTAGTTACTATTAAACATTCCTTTCGCTAAATTAAAATCTCGAGGCGACCGAGCCTTTGCTGTTCCTGTTCTGAAACTCTTGAACAGCCTTCTGGTTTCACAAAATCCTTATTTTTTCACTGGCTTTTAATTGTGCTATTTCAGGTGGATTATTATTATACAATTTATGTTGTTCAGGGTGTTAATGTTGTGGATATTTGCTTGATTGTACAGCATGTTGCTCAACAATTGTTTTTATTGGTACTATATAAATGAAGGGAGTTGCGTTATGCCTTCAAATTCATATTTATAAGCCAATAAAAAAAATGTTTTGTAACTTTTTTCTCCATCCTTGTCTTCAGTACAACCTCAACAGCAGTTTTGGCAGAGACAAAAAAAAGCTGAACATCTGTGCATCATTTACTACTTCTTCCTTAATCGTATATGCCGTCATTCCGCATTTGTCCAGTCTGTGGGTTCAACCCCTGTGGCTCCACATATTCTCTTCACTTTTACTGCTACTGTTCACGGAGCTCGATTTATTAGTGCTGTCAGCGTCAAGTAGGCATTACGAAGGCTTTTTGAAGCACATGTGGTGACATCTCCATATACGGACCGTCTCCATATTCAACAGCACCTGGCTTTTATGAAGCTTCGTATCAGTCCAATTATTGCTTTATGGCGCAAATATATACCCTGTAAATGATATTCACATGTATCTCACTGGATGTCATGCAAGGCTGTTATTGAGAAATAAGAGATGTACTGTCAAACTGCGAGGTGCTGCAGGATGTGGCTCGAAAACAAGTTGTTTATGGGAGAAGGTGCAAATCCACTCAGGATCCATCACTGGGCTGAATTTATGGGAATCTCGAGCCCCAGGCTGTCTTCAAAGCCAGTGCCATGGTAAAAAAGCTAGCGCTAACTGACAACAGATGTGTGCATGAGAGAAAGAAAGAGTTGTTTTCTGTATCTTCTCCAAAGGTAGTGATCTTGATTCATAAAATGTAGATAGATTTTTGTGTATCGAAATTGTAAATAAGACTTTTAAATGGATGTGAAATGCCACAGATCTGTCAAGAAGAAGTAGTAAAGGTTGGTAGAGAGTTTCTGTATATGTTCTCCAAAGGTAATGGTCTTGGTTTATAAAATGGAAACACTAGATAGATTTTTGTAGGTTTTGTGTATCTCGAAATTGGAGATAAGACTTTAAATGGATGTGAAATGCCACAGATTTGTTAAGTAGAAGTAGTGAAGAATTGGTAGAGAGTTCAAATTGTGGACAAATGTTATAGGGAATGGTAAAGTTTCACTGCAGCGGTTGAAAGTGCAACGGTTGATCACTTCCAGAGCATCAGGGTTCAAATCTGTTTTAGCGTTCAAGGTAAATTAGCAGCTTTCATATCCTGAAGTGCAGAGCGGCTTAAATCGATGATTGAAGAGGGACATGAAGGGGTTAAGTTTCCAGTAGTATTTCATGTCACTCCCATGGCGATTTGAAGGATTTATTTTGATCTTCATGTCAAGGATTATTTGAAATATTATACTTCACATAATTCAATACATGTAAATGCTAAATTGTATGTGACTGTTGTTTAAAATCAAGCTATACTACTGTTAAAACGTTTGCGCTCAGTTCTTTTTGAAAACTTTTGTTCAGCAAGGCCACAATAAACTGTTCAAAAATATTTATAATGTTACATTTGTTTTGATTATTTATTTAAAAATCTATTTTAAACACTAAAAAAATAATCATTGGTGCAAGCGGAGATCTTGGAAAATGCTAACGCTAGCCTGATAGCACTGAAAGCCACGTCTCCTGTCCGCATGAATGCACACTTTTTTTTCAATTCAATTCATCTTTATTTCTATAGCGCTTTTACAATGTAGATTGTGTCAAAGCAGCATAACATAGAAATAAATTGAAACTGCTTCAGTCCAGTTTGCAGAGTTGAAGTTCAGTTTAGTATTGTATTGATGTTACACACTAGACAACGATGTTATGTTGTATTGATGTTGCTGTCACAGCCAGGCCAGGTTCTCCCCACTCTCAGTCACCGCAATCACCCCGATCACTGTCACCTGAATACTAATCAGCCCTGCACGTCATGCCCTTTCATCACGCCAGCACTATAAGAACCCTCATCAACCCTCACTCTGTGTCTGGCCTCGTTGCATACATGAAGGACTGTACTCTCCAAACAGTCAGTGTCAATTACTCTTATTCCAAGTTTACTTACTTCTCTCGTACCCTGTGATCTCCAGTGTCTGCGTCTCTCCTTCCCAGTGTGGATTCTCCTGGTCCCTGCTCTGGTTGTCGTCGATCCCCGAATCCGTCTATATGTGTGCCTGGCTTCTCTGCATCTCCTCCGGTCCCTCCGATTCCATCTGTTCATCCATAACCATCCTGCAAAGCATCTACACTCTGTTCTGTTTACCCTGCCATCCTATATAATAAACTGTTGTTATACTTACTGTACATTCCTGGTTCCAGTCTCTCTCTATGACAGTTGCGCACTAGACAACATCAGTACAATACACCATGTAACATTCTCCAGAGAGAAAATGTTACAGTACAGTTAGTAATCACAATACTAAACTTTAAAAAAAAGGAAGTTTCTGTTCTGTCTGTGAACGCGCTGTGAGGTATGCAATTACATATTTTGACATGCGGATAGGACAGCCAATCGTAATGTTCAGTTCGGATTGTACAATCTTTTCTTGGTCCTACACCTTTTACAGATTATTTAAACACATATAAATGCATTTGGACCACAGCAGAAGCAGAAGCTTCAAGCAGAAGAACAAAAATAGTTTCCGAAGACAATCACCCATTGCACCTTATAAGCACTGAATCAGAATGATTTCTCATTATGTGACACAGAAGACCAAAATAAAATAAAAAACAAGCTTTGCAAGCACATGAATGAACAAATTACAAATAATTAAATACGTATATACATAAATTATATACATATATTTTACTTTTTTTTTCTTCTATATTCTTTTCTCTCTCTCATGTTCAGATCTTCGGTGAGCCGGAGCCAGTCAAGATGATATCTGAGGGTTCAGACTGCCGCTGTAAGTGTGTAATGAGGCCGTTGAGTATCGAGGCCTGCTCCAGACTCCGTGATGGAAGCCTGCGAGTGGATGATTTCTACACGGTGGAGACGGTGAGCTCCGGTTCTGACTGTAAGTGTTCCTGCACAGCTCCTCCGTCCTCACTCAACCCCTGCGAGAACGAGTGGAGAACGGAAAAGCTCAGGAAACAAGCCCCTGAACTACTCAAGGTAAAAAAAAAACTCCTATTTTTATCAGGTCGACTGAAGTATATTGTGTGTTCTAATGCTCATATTAAATAAGATTTATATAAGATTAGGAATGTTCTCTGCCTGCACTGACGCAATCAAATAGAAGCCATTAAAATCAGTGAAATGTCTGTCTACATTGATTATGATGAGACATTACCAGTAAACCGATGCTCCATAGTATTAAACCTAATGTAGTCCACATGCTTGTTCTACTACTGACAATATTAGTAAGGAATTCGGAATGCTCACTTTGACTTGATGTGGCACAGTGGGACATTATTTAACTCAGTGTAGACATGATGTAAGATGTTCACAGGCTATAATTTGGTCAGAGGTTCAGACCTTACCTTACCTTTTTAAGATTTTCAGGCTTTACTTTTACCTTTTTTAGACGTTCAGGCCTTACTTTGATATTTTCATGGTGTTCAGGCACAATTTGGCATTTTTAAAGGGATAGTTCACCCAGAAATGAAAATTACTATTTGCTCACGCTCAGGTGGTTCCAAACATTTATGACTTTTTTTGTCTTCTGTTGAACACAAAAGATGATATTTTGAAAAAAGCTGAAAATCAGAAACCATCGACGTCCATAGTAGGAGAAACATAAACTATGGAAGTCAATCGTTACTGTTTTATAGCTTTCTTCAAAATATAGTTCAACTGAAGAAAAAAAGTCAGGTTTTGAACAAGTGAAGAATGAGTAAATTATGACACAATTTTTGTTTTGGGTGAACTATCCCACTAAACACAATTGTGTTCAAATGACTTCTTTTAGACGTTTCTTTTGGACAATTAGACGTTGAAATGACGTCCCCTAAGGGTGCAGAATGAACGTTTTTATGACGTCTATATTAGACTTAGACACAGTCTTAGAAGAAATCAACTAAAACATTAAATTTCTCAAAATCTCAGATCATTAAACACCTCTACAAACAGCATCAGCAGCTTCACTTATAATTAATCTGTTTGACTTTATTACTGCCAGACGTAAAGAGTGGTTGCTTTACCTGGGGTGTTTCATGTTAACTTCTCTTTGTTTGTTGGAGCAATGTGTTATGTCAAAACATACTGCAGGAAAAAAGTGATTGTTACATTTTCTTTTAAAAGTTTGATTCAGGTTTGTCAGTGATTTTAATCTTGTACAATGATGATAACCTGGTGTTGATTTCACTGAGCTGTTAGTAGTAATTATGTGGTTCTGCATATTGAAAGCCAGCAGTGCATCAGGTTTTAAAAACACCTTGAACAATAGAGTCACTCAAAAAAAAAGAGACATCAAGAATCATTGTATGCTTCTCAATGATGGCAACACATTTCATGCTGCAGTGCATGCTGGGAGAATCATACAACACTTGTCTGTGATTGTATGGAAATGTTTCACCATCATTGAGATGCATGCGCTGATTCTTGATGTCTGTATATTTTTAGTGTCTCAGATGTTCACTGTGCTTTTAAAACCTGACCAATGCACTGCTGGCTCTAAATTTGTTATCAGTGTAATTAACACCACAGTGCCATTATTATACAACATTAAGTCACTGAGTAAATGAGATCAGACAAATCTAACTTTTAAATAGCCCAGCAGCATTAACAAACTGCTTCTAGGTTTTCTTGCCCTAGCAACAGTCACATAATTTAGCTGTCCTTAAAACAGTGACCCCAAGTAAAGCAGCCATGCTTCACTGCAATGGTGATTCTGAAAACCTGTATTTTCAATAAAACAACTAAAACATTTCATTCTAAATAAATGTGAAGGGGGACATTTGAACACATCTGACAGTAATAAAGTCAAACAGATTAATTATAAGTGAAGCTGCTGATGTTGTTGAGTTGTTTATTGATCCTCTGATGAGATTTTGAGAGATTTAATGTTTTAGTTGATTTAATCTAAGGCTGTGTCTAAGTCCAAAAAGGATGTCATAAAAACTTTCATTCTGCACCCTTAGGGGACGTCATTTCAACGTCTAATTGTCCAAAAGAAACATCTAAAAGATGTCATTTGAACACAATTGTGTTTAGTGGGATAGACATTCAGGTCTTTTTATTACCTTTTTTAGATGTTCAGGCATTAATTTAGGGCACAATTTGTCATTATAAACCTTTACTTTTATTTTCTTTAGATTTCAGGACTCTGGAATTCTTTTTTATTTTTGAACATGTTCAGAACTTAATTCAGGTCTTACCTTTATTTTAAAAAGATAATGGGTATAATGTGGCATTTTATACGATTCCTATGCATTTATTTGGTATTTTATAAGATATTCAGGCCTTGTTTTTACCTTGTTTAGGTGATCAGACTTTATATTGAGTCTTTGTAAAAATACACTCATGGTGTAATTTGGCATTTTGTAAGATATTCAGATATAACACCTTTGACTATTTATACTATTTATCACTTTTGTATTCATTGATTATATAGGATTTTACTTGGCATTTTGATGAAATGTTCAGCATTTATTTGTAAATGTCTAAAATATTCTTTCTAAAGTATACTTTTACATTTTAGAATGCTATTTTATAGTAAAATCCAATTATATAAAATGTATTTTATAAGGTGTTCATGTCTTAATTTCCCATCTTCTAAGATACTCCAGCCATAAAAGATTCTCAGGCCTTACTTTGACTGTTTTTATAATGTTCCGACATTAAATTGATATTTTGTAAGCCGTTTAGCTTTAATGTTCTTTTTTCTTTTTTTAAGTAGTCCAGGCCTGAATTAGTCAAACAGAAGACAATTGCTCTACTGGGAGTCAAAATGATTTTCTGTTGTAATAGAAAGCATGCCGCAGATGCTATCGATTACAACAGAAATCCATTTTGGCTTTTTTGTTTGCTTTTCCAAACTGAAAAATGTAAATTTCTATACTAATCAGCAGCACACAGCAGAAACTGTCCAGAGATACACTGTGAGAAAGACAAATACAATCTATTTTCCCAAAACTAAATTCAGGTGCCATATATAAGAGCCCAGAAAAAATATACAGTATAAGCAAAAAAAAATTTTTTTATTTATTATTTAATTATTATTATTCTGTGTAGCTCCATTCCATGGTGGATCTGCTGGAAGGAACATTGTACAGTATGGATCTGATGAAGGTCCATGCCTACATGAACAAAGTTGTGGCTCAGATGAACACATTAGAAGAGGTAATCAGCTGATTGATTTGACTTTAAGGGATAGTTCACCCAAAACTAAAAATTCTTTCATCATTTACTCATGCTCAACTTGTTCCAGACCAGTTTGATTTCTTTTTGCTGTTGAACACAAAAGAAGATATATTGAGGAAGGTTGGAAACCTGTAGTCATTGACTTCTTAATATTTGTTTTTCCCACTATGGATGTCAATGGTTACAGGTTTCCAACATTCTTCAAAACAGCACAAAAAAAGTCAAATATGACAGTAAATAATGACAGAATTTTTGTTTTAGAGTGAACTATACCTTTAAATGTAAAACATCCATTTAAATAAAATGCCAGAAGTATGACACTATCTTGATGATCTCTTCCTAGACCATAAAAACAAATCTCACCAGGGAAAATGAGTTTGTGAGGGACAGTGTAGTGAACCTGTCCAATCAGCTGAAGCGATATGAGAACTATTCGGACATCATGGTGAGCATCAAGAAAGAGATCTCAAGCCTGGGACTGCAGCTGTTGCAGAAAGACGCCGCCTCTGACAGTAAAGCACAGGTAACACACTTTCTCAAACACAATAATGGGTAGAGTAGCCAAAAATTTCAGTCAAGTACAAGTAAAACTAGGGCGTCACTGTGGCTCAGTGGGTAGCACTGTCGCCTCACAGCAAGAAGGTCACTGGTTTGAGTTGGCATTTCTGTGTGGAGTTTGCATGTTCTCCCCTTGTTTGCGTGGGTTTCTATCGGGTGCTCCGGTTTTCCCCACAGTCCAAAGACATGCGGAGTAGGTGAATTGGGTAAACAAAATTGGCCGTAGTGTATGAGTGTTTGTGTGAATGTGAGAGTGTATGGGTGTTTCCCAGTACTGGGTTGCAGCTGGAAGGGCATCCGCTGCGTCAAATATATGCTGGAATAGTTGGCAGTTCATTGCGCTGTGGCGACCCCTGATAAATAAGGGACTAAGCTGAAGTAAAATGAATAAATGAATGAATGATGAATACAAGTAAAACTACTTATAAAAATATGTAAACGTAATAACATTAATAATAAACTAAGAGTAATAAAACATCCATTGAGAAGACCGTTGGAAAAATACTACAGTAATTTATAGAAATTGTCTGTCCTTGTAAAACACCAAAACCAGTACACACACACACACACGCATACAATTGCAAAAGACAAGGCCTGTAAATCAAACCTCTATAATTCCAGGGCACTGAGAGTAAAAAGTCCAAGGAGGCCATAAAACCACCCAACAAGAAACTCCCAGCTGTCAAACCTCCACCCAAACAGCCTAAAGAAAAACCTGTCAAGCCCAAAAAAGAGGCTCCCGCCAAAGCATCAAAACCTGCAAAGCCAGACCCCACCACCAAAACCAAGACCTCAGTGCACCAGACGGGGGTTATCAGGGGGATCACATACTACAAAGCGTCTAAGAGCGAGGACTCAGAGTCACATTCAGCGGGGAGAGCAGAAAGAGGTATGAAGATCATGCACATCACATCTGTGTTCAATTGATGTTATCTGAAAAACACCTCACTGTAGTTTTAGCAGAGCCCAAAGCATTTGGCTTTACTGTGGGTGAGAAAACGGTGAAACTCTTCTATATTTTTTAACATAGCAAACTTTGTACTCTTTTTTTTCATTTTTTTTTTTTATGGGTAAAAAAATGTTTGAACAACCTATGCAGCAGTGTACTATGTATATTATGTCATGATATGATGAGATATGCCATCTGAACTTATCTTCTAAAATGAGCATTTTTCTCAGACTCCTATTTTTATGTTCACTTATTTCACATTAAAAGCAATGAAAATAACATATTAGTTGCCATAAAAATGAAATTACTCAACTTGCCCGAGAAAAATGATAATTTTAGGAGAAAACTTCAGATGGCACTCTTAATATATACTGTAAAGTAATATTGTTTATTTAAACAACACTTAATACAGTAGATTGCATTAAAGAAAACAGCTTTACAGTAGTAAAATATGAAAACGTCTACGTGTTGCTTTCGGTTAGATTTTAATTTAGGAATTCCGTTACAATTTCTTCTATAAATCAGCTCTTCAGTGTTGATGTTTTCAGTGACAGTTTTTGTGAATGTATGTAAAAGGACTGACGTTGTTTGGTAGATAATTGTAGTTAGTAAAATGTTCATTAGTAATTACAAAATTTAGGAAATGTAATCGGACTACACTTCTGATTACTTTTGACCTAATTGATTATCTCATTGATTTGATTATTTTGTAGCATACTGAAATAAAAATACAAAGAGAAAGAAAATACAATTCTTACTTTTTTTGCCCAGCCCTCACTGAAGACATAATGAACTGTTTACAAAGATTCTGTTTATACAATGAGGATTTTGATGTAACTATTTGTGACAGTTCAAGAGCTCTGAGACAATTCAAGAGAAATATGTATTGTAGCTTTGCTGCAGCACTTAGCTGTATTTAACATACCATAGTACACAGTATTTGGGAATTTATGTAATTTGTTTGTGATTTCGTACACTGTAAAAAATAATGCCAGGTTCCACACAAATCGATTAAGTTAACTTCATCATTATTACAAATTCAAGTGAATTGAACATAAAACATTTAAGTTCCCAAAAAAATTAAAATAAATAAAAATTGTGTTGTTTCAACTAATTTTAAATAATTAGTTTGAACAAGCAGCAAAAGTGATTTTTTGAGAGTACAGGTTGTTTGTACCTGTGCCTTTTTACGATCCAAGAACTCTGTGGTGCACTCAGGCGCATACAGTAAAACAGTACAGGAGGTATAAGAGCAGAAAGTTAAGGGAAACATTTTATTGTTTATATTTCACAAGTCTCTAGTAAATGAGTCTGGATCTCCCTCTTATCCTCTGTAAAATCCCCGCATAATCCCTTTCCTCTTATATTTTAATTCTTGTTAAAATACTTTCATAATTGTGAACACCAGAATAGCCCATGGTTAGGAAAAGACCATTGCTTCTAACAGATCTGATCCTGAATTTACTGTCCAGAGTGAGCTTTTCAGCTGTGCTGGTGCAGGAAGTATTTTGCAGATTAAGTTTTCCCCATAGTGATAAAAAAAAGTCTTTGCTTGTTAAAGCATTATAAACCATGAAATCAGCCAAATCAACCAGCTTTGAGGTGAATTGCAACATTACAAACTTTGATTTAGTGCAGAGAATTGTGAGCAAATTGGTCTAAAAGACAAAGTCAAGACCAAGACGTCAAGAGTCTGCATATAAATCTCAACAATGGTGTCAAATATCTTGCAACAGTGAATGCTGGGAAAATCATACAACACTCATCTAAGAGTCCCAGCATGCACCGTGGCACAAAGTTTGTCTGACCAATGCACCGCTGGCTCTCAATAGGCGGAACCACATGATTTCTGTTATCAGTTCAGCACAACATTGTCATTATATTTCAAGACTAAAATCACTAAGAATATCAGTGAATTAAAACTGTTAACATATGATGCAACAAACATCACTTTTCTTTTAGCCTGTATTGCCATAACACAGAGCTTCAGCACACAAAGAGAAGTTAACTTGAGGAATGAAGACGTGTCATATCATGATTAAGGTTTCATGACAGCCTTATGAACACCCTTTCAAGTAAAGTATTTCCAAATACTTGAAGTATTTTGAGAGTTAGATTTTTTTTTATTTTATTATTATGGTAATGGGTGGAGCTAAAGATTTTTTTTTGGTGCATTTTGCTCCCTTCTCTCTGATTGATGATCTGTCCTGCAAAGTATCATGAGTAATGTAGTTTCCTTTATGAATCCAGATTTTAAACCCAATTGTTGTAATAATAAGTTCAGCCGATGGGTTCATTTTAGGTTGTTTATTGATTGTAAGTGCGTATATGCATAAACTGAAGGACATTTTTACTTCTGAAATCTGCTCTGAAGCAGTTGCTCTCCATTCTAAAATGCATCTCTTGAGAAAGTGTTGTTATTTTAGTGAAACTCTGGTCTGCATTTCTTCATTTCATCAGCAAAAACCCTCCTCGGGGATGAAATCATTTCCATTTCTGTCCAGAATCAAATATGAAACAGTGACACGCAGGGCAAATGTTTGCTGAGGCGTCCAAAATGATTACAGTAACAGTCCCTGTGTCCTCGAATGACAGATTAATATCTGATGTACTTATGTCTCTCGTCCACATGTTTAATGTTCCAGACGCTCCCACAGCGCAGGAAGAGAAGGCTCAGATTAGGGTCACTCCACTGACATTGTCTTACGGAGATCTGTTGTACATGGCATGAGATGAAATGGGCTCAAGCGTAGGAATGTTGAGTCCAAGCATTGCAGGCAGAGACTGGGTTACAATGCAGGAAGTTTCTTCGAGCGCAACATCTCATTAATAATTCTTTGATGTGAGGAATCTCGAATGCTTGGGGTGAAGCTTTAGGCCAAGAGTCGTGATCTGCCTTTCAAACCCTCTTTCTCTGTTTTCAGAAAACCAAGCCAAGACCCACACTGGCCACCAGGCCGAGGACAAAAAGGGCTCTGAGCTAGTTTTGGAAACCTCTGAAATATCGTCGACTGTGCCGCCAATAACAACCACCACTACGCTTGTGGCTGTCACAACAACAAGCGCCACACTAGCAACCACCAGCGAAGTGCCCGTCACAAATTCAACCCAGTCAACTCCAGGACCTGAGAAACCAATGGGCACTGGAGGAAAAACACACTTGTACAAAGCAGGTATGAATTATTCTGCCTATGTTTTAATTATATATAAATTTCTTTATGAATATTCAATATAGATCAATTTTTAATAATAATAAAATAGTATGTATATAAATAGGGTAACACTTTATATAAGGTTGTATTAGTTAATGTTAGCTAATGTTAGTAACATAAACAAAGATTGAATAATACATTTTTACAGTATTTATTCATCTTTGCTAACGTTAATTAATGAAAAAAAACCTGTTCATTGTTAGTTTGTTAACTCACAGTGCATTAAATAATGTTAACAAGTATGAATTTAAATTTTAACTATGCATTAGTAAATGTTTGTATGATTAATAAATGTTGTACAAATACTGTGCATTATTAGTTCATGTTAGTAAATATATTAAATAACATCTATTACCTAACTAATGGAAACATTGTAAATTGTAAATTATTAATATTTATACATTTTATTGTACAGATAGATAGATAGATAGATAGATAGATAGATAGATAGATAGATAGATAGATAGATAGATAGATAGATAGATAGATAGATAGATAGATAGATAGATAGATA
>CAIGQV010017835.1:3597491-3665780 GCA_903798115.1 Danio jaintianensis | reverse complement strand
ATAGATAGATAGATAGATAGATAGATAGATAGATAGATAGATAGATAGATAGATAGATAGATAGATAGATAGATAGATAGAAGAATAAATAACATTAACAATATTTAAAAAATATTTATAATAAAAAAATATATTTAAAAGGGTACTTTTTTAAATTGTAACTATCTCAAAATATTTAAGATTTTACTGTTATTTTTTAAACAAATATATTAGTTTGGTAACAGAAGTGTTTATAATCCTTACCAACCATAAACTTTTATAATCAATAAATCAATCAGTCAATCAATCATTTAATTACTAGTGTTATGCTGAAAAAAAAAAAAGAAATAAAATAACTTTTGGACACTAGATTTGTGAATTGTATGCATAGAATGTGTAAAATTATTTTATTTTTTCTATAGGTAAATCTCCAGACTGTGAGGGCACACTGGCTTCAGTAGAGATGCCAGAGAAGCATCACAGTTACGGACGCAATGAAGGAGCCTGGATGAAAGACCCAATGGCCAAAGACAATAAGATCTATGTTACAAACTACTACTATGGCAATAACCTAGTAGAATTCCGCAACCTGGAGAATTTCAAACAAGGTAAATAAGTTTAGTATTTTCACTTTTGCATGGCAATTCAGCACTTAATTACCTTTATTGAGCAAACCTGTTAAGGACACAGTGAAACACTAAAATTCCACTGCACCATTACTATTTAAATGGTTAAAAACCATGAGGAAAACTGCAATAACCAGACATATATCAAGACCCACAGCATTTAAGGGTATGTTTAAAGTCCACACGAACCATAAGTTGATGAGTCTTTTATTTCAGCAAAATAATCTGGCAATAGGGTAAGGAAAATAATCTTATTTCAAAGCAAAAAACAAGATAATTTTGCTTACCCTATAGGCAGATCATTTAGCTTATTTTAAGAAAAATCTCAAAAAACAAGACAATATTGTTTGCTTGTCTAGAAAATGCTTCTTGATTTTAGAATTTTTAGATATTTGAACTAATAACAAGACAAAAAAAAGCATTTTTTCAGTGCTGTACTGAACTGTACCGCTCAGTGGAAACTAGGCATAATAAAGCACAGCAAATTGTCATAAACGTAACCAAGATCTAATGAATATCTCATTAATAACAGGCCGCTGGAGTAACCTCTACAAACTTCCCTACAACTGGATCGGAACTGGCCATGTGGTCTACAACGGGGCCTTTTACTACAACAGAGCCTTCACCAAAAACATCATCAAATATGACCTGCGCATGCGCTACGTGGCGGCTTGGACCCAGCTTCACGATGCCGTCTATGAGGACACAACACCCTGGAAATGGCGAGGTCACTCAGACATCGATTTTGCTGTAGACGAGAGCGGACTCTGGGTGATTTACCCAGCGCTGGATTACGACTACTCGCAACACGAAGTCATCGTCATCAGCAAGCTGGACCCGAGCGACCTTTCCATGAAGAAGGAGACAACGTGGAGGACTGGACTAAAGCGCAACTCCTATGGAAACTGCTTCATCGTGTGCGGCGTCCTGTATGCCATTGACGTCTACAATCAGAAAGAAGGCGAGGTTTTGTACGCCTACGATACGCACACGAACACCGAGGCCACACCGCGTTTGCCGTTTACAAATGAGTACGCATTTGTGACCCAAGTGGACTACAATCCCAAAGATAAAGTGCTGTATGCATGGGACAATGGTCATCAGCTGACCTACAATATTCACTTTGTTGACCAATGAATCATGTAATTTGGTTTGCATCTTCTTCTTTTTTATTGCGTCTGTTTGTTTTTTTAGTCCTTTGATTTTTATGAGGTGTTAAACTAAGTCAAGGATTCATTATAAAAAATGTTTGGTTCCAGACAATTTCTTTATGTTGTCCCAACACAAATAGATTAAGTTAACTTAATCGTTTTTTACTAATTTAAGTGGATTGAACATAAAACAATTAAGCTGTCCCCCCAAAAATTAAGAATTGTGTTGTTTCAACTTATTTTAAATAAGTAGGTTTACTTTAAAAACATTTTCTTGAGTGTTGGAAATATATTTTTTTACCCTTAAAAAAGAATTGGAGGACTTGCATGCCTTATTTTTATGTTCATTGTTCCCAAACATCACTGATGTAAACAAGGGTACAGTTAAAAATCTTGAAAGAACATAAAGTATATTCTCAATGGTTTTACACAGCTTTATGAAGAATTTTTTTATTCTTACATTCATGAATTGCAAAAAAGTCTATTAATATCATTTAACAGTAGGAATCAGTTTTAGGAGAATGGGATTTTTAAATGTTATGTACATTTCATTATTTTAGCTATTCATTTTTGTAAAATAAAAAAAAAAAGTGTAAATATTTTCAAGAATAAGTTGTGGTACAATAATCCTTTTAGAAACCTCAGATTTACAAATCCCAGATATTTAAAAATATAGTCACTCAGCATAAGTGGATACTCCTGGATGAGTTTTGTATGTTGCATATGTCAAATTTTCTGTAAAAAAAAGTACAAATAAACGTACTCTAAAACCACTGAATGTGCTTGTTTTCTAATGCACAACAAAATGTCGTGCTGTATGGTATTTCTGTGAGTTATATACATTACAATACAGTTTGGAACCATAAATTGTTCAGATACAGTAAATCACTGTCATCTGACATACAACTCCCCATCTCCAGATGTCTCACATTTTCTAAAAGTTGCAATATATGATTGAAGACATGCTTTACATAGTGGCAAATCACTCTAAAGTCGGAGTATACAGTGAATTTAGAGTTATTGCCACTTTTAGCCTAAAAAAAAAACTTCTGCATTTTGTGAAGCACGACTGTTATCTGTTTATTTATGCTTGTGAATGGCATTTTAGGATCTTGATCTCTACCTCTGCAACTTTTGATTTAGGATTAGTTTAACAAAGTGACTTTTTTGATAGTTTGAATAACTATAATATGAATAAATGGATACATTTATGGGAAAACACCTGTGTTTTAAAAATGTCATAAAAATGTATTTAATCTTTATGTATTATGTTAAATAGTTAGTTCACTCAAAAATTTCAATTCTGTGATCATTTATTCACCCTCATGTTGATCTAATAAGACTTTTCATTCGGAACACAAATGAAAAAATTTGTTGTCACATCTGAATGATTTCTGTCCACTGATGAATTATTCACCAACAACTCTTGACGCTTCAAATTTTTCATAATTTCATAACAAAACAAACATTCATTCATTCATTTTCCTTCAGCTTAGTCTCTATGTCAGAGGCCGCCACAGCAGAATGAACCGCCAACTATTCCAGCATATGTTTTACACAGTGGATGCCCTTCCCACTGAGTACTGGGAAACACCCATACACACTCATTCACAAACACACTCATACACTATGGCCAATTTAGTTAATCCAATTCACCTAACACGAACACAGGGAGAACATGCAAACTCCACACAGAAATGCCAACTTGTCCAGCTGGAACTCGAATCAGTGACCTTCTTGCTGTGAGGTGACAGTGCTAACCACTGAGCCACCATGCAGACCCAAAACAAAACAAAACAAAAAAAATCATTATAAATATAACATTTCTCCCAAGTGTTCTGAGGAAAACTGGCCACTTTATATGATTAACAGATTAAATGTATACTTTTATTCACAGTTTTTGCATCACTGTACAATGTTTACAACATTCAAATTTGGTCATGGAATCTCAATCATACTTGCTTGACCAGCGAGAGCCAATGAAATTCGTTCATGTATGTCACATGGCATATTTGAACTTTTTTTGTGTTTTTTTCTTGCTTAGGTTTATGTTCACTGTTCAGTGTTTATATGTGAATATGATCTTAAAGTAAACCAAATGTCTTTTCAGTACACTTGAATTAAATTGCTTAATTTTTATGGATTGTTTTTTGTACTGAAGCATCAGACTTTACAGTAAATAGACTTTAGATGTAGGGACAGAAATGTTTCAGAGTAATCTCTGAGTAAACAATGAGTAAACAACTTACCCTTAAAAGGAATTTTTGCAAATGAAAAATTTAATTAGTTCACCCAAAAATGAAAATTCTATTATTAATTACTTACCCTCTTGTCATTCCAAACCCCTGAGACCTTCGTTAATATTCGGAACACAAATTAAGATATTTCAGGTGAAAATATTAAGAAATAAGTTGTGTTCTGAAGATAAATGGATGTCTCAGGGGTTTGGAATGACAAGAGGGTAAGTAATTAATAATAGAATTTTCATTTTAAAGTCACGAGGGAACCAAAAACATTGTCAAATCACTGTCCATGTGAGTTTGGTGGTTCAACTGTAATCATGCAAAATATTAGTCAGCCTAAAAAAAGTAAAAAAAAAACAAAACATTTTTATAGGTTTTTTTTGTGGGGTTTATTGCACATAAAAATGTTGTTGGAGGTTCATATGATTAGAGTTGAACCACTGAAGTCACAGGGAATGCATTGACAATGTTTTTGTTTCCTTTTCTAGACTTTGAATGTCTCTGGACCATTGCTGTCTATGGAGGGTTAGAGAGCTCTCATCTTTAATCGAAAACATCTTTACTTGCGTTTAAAAGATAAACATCTCAGGGGATTGAAATGACATTAGGATGAGTAATTCATTTTCATTTTTGGGTGAACTAACCTTTTAAACTTGATCTCTTCTTAATCTCTCGGTTAACAGAATCCTAGTTTATCTTGCTACAAGTTTCACACTGCTCATAAATTTCAGCAAAAAAGTAATGTGATTTTGTTTTAACGGATCAAGTGATAACAAAAATAGGTGTGATGAGACAGCATTAATGAACAAACCAGCTGACCAACCACATTGCACAACATCTGAAATGTATATTCATCTAAAACAAGCCCACATTGGCTTCTCCTACCACAGCAAATTTCATTTTTCTTTTTGATATTTTGTGCCAGTTTATCAGGAAATGATGATTTTGTTCTCTTTGACTCATTGGATAGAAACTGTTCTTTATTAATAAACAACTTTAAATGGGAACATAGCTAATATTATTGATTATATGAATGCAGCATGTGACCTGTTAAAATAAAAGCTCCAGTGTTGCTCATTCACATATATATTTCCAACTGCCATTAAAAAGTTTTCTTGAATAAACTTTTTGGAATATATACACTGTAAAAAATAAAACAAACAAAAAACTGTTAAGTAACAGCTTATTTTATGATTCACAAGTGTTTGTTCCGTTCATTTACGGTTGTGAATTGCATTATGGGATTTTGATCTCTGCTCGGTCAACTTTTGATGTTGTAAATTCAACTCTACAATTTAACAAAGTGACTTTCATTCATTCATTCATTTTCTTTTCAGTTTAGTCCCTTTATTAATCAGGGGTCGCCACAGCGGAATGAACTTATCCAGCATATGAACTGAACTAAACCACACTGAACTGAACTGAACTTAAACTCTAAAAACTGAACTGACACCATTTCAATTCACTATAATCTTCTATGTGAAGCTGCTTTGACACAATCTACATTGTAAAAGCGCTATAGAAATAAAGATGAACTGAATTTAATTGAATATGTTTTATGCAGCGGATGCCCTTCCAGCTGCAACCCATCACTGGGAAACATCCATATACTCTCATTCACATACATACTCTTCGGACAATTTAGCTTACCCAATTCACCTATAGCGCATGTCTTTGGACTTGTGAGGGAAACCGGAGCACCCGGAGGAAACCCATGCGAACAAGGGGAGAACATGCAAACTCCACACAGAAATGCCAAATGATCACCAACGCGCCACCCTTGTTGACATTTTAGTAGTTTGAATGAATTTATTCATTTATTCATTCATTCATTCATTCATTCATTTTCTTTTCGGCTTAGTCCCTTTATTAATTTGGGGTCGCCACAGCGGAATGAACCGCCAACTTATCCAGCATATGTTTTACGCAGCGGATGCCCTTCCAGCTGCAACCTATCACTGGGAAACACCCATACACTCCCATGCACACACAGACACTACGGACAATTTAGCTTACCCAATTCACCTATAGCGCATGTCTTTGGACTTGGGGGGGAAACCGGAGCACCCAGAGGAAACCCATGTGAATACGGGGAGAACATGCAAACTCCACACAGAAATGCCAGCTGACCCAGCCGAGGCTCGAACCAGCGACCTTCTTGCTAAGAGGCGACAGCGCTACCCACTGCGCCACCGTGCCGCCTTGAATTAATTTAATGTATAAAAAATAATATAGAGAGAGTACTAAGTCTGTAAAATAACAGAAAATGTACTGGCAGTTTATTACAAGGTTTTTGTAGCGTAATATACAACACCAACCCAGACAATATATCAATTTAAACTATTAGAAATGTTCATAAAAGTCACTTTTTCAAACTTTTCAAGGTTGAAAGTTGTTGGGAGAAAGATCAAGGTCCCATAAAGCAATTCAAAAGCATAAATAAACAGCGAAAAAAATATATATATATGAATCACAAAATATGGAAAATTTATTTACTAATTTACGGTTATTTTTTACAGTGTAGATAAGAATAAAACATTAGACTGATTCACTCACAGATTCACATTTTCCCCTCATACACTGAAACACATTGTTTAGCTAAAACAAGCACTGTTTACGTGATTGTCTAAAAAACATGAATATGAGACCCAAGACTGACTGTCGGTTGCTATGCATTGAGCTGTAACCTTCTAACACTGCACTGGAAGGAATGGACTCCATTGGCTCTCGGTCTATGTACAGTTGAAACAAGCTCAAGACCATTAATAACACCCCTTTCCAGTAATAAAATCATCGGTGTTTATGTGCAAATGGCATGCAGATTTCTCGTCTTCCAGGTCTGAGGTCACATTCATTCAGTCTGAGCAGGAAAGAGGAAACCCAGATAAAGTGCTTTCATGAGGTCATTGTTGTATTTGGGAGGTCTGGGTGTGGTGATGATTGACTGACGCGACAGGGTGTGTATGTGTGAGTGTGTATGCTTAGATGAACTCGGGAGAGGTATGGTATTGTTGGAGGAACAGTGTGGAGGTATGGCTTTAATGTACCAAGAGTCCGCATTTAAATTAACCCACAAGACACTAACTCATGAGCCAAATTCTTGCACAGCAGAATCCCAAGCCAACATCAGCACTCCATCAATGATGCCCAAATAAACTACATTAGACTACAGCTCAAATGCACAGCAGGATAAGAATGCGAAAGGTACACTGGGAGACTTGCAGTTCTTTGTTAATACGGGCATCAAGATTTAAAGACCGCACTCGTGACCCTAATAAAAGCTACAGGTTGTCATATTTGGAGCAGGATGTCATTAATCTGATTAAACTGAGAAGACAAATGAGCCGTAGCGGGTCAGTGTTGTGCAACTCCAGTGTCCCAGACCCCCTTAAGGTTCCTCTTGGCTTGCGTACAAGTGTATCCCAATGTAGGGCTGTTCACCCTTTTGTAACACACACCCTCATTTAAATCACTGTATTGGGACCTTGAGTCATCTATTCCTTTATGAACGTTAAATAAGCAGATTTTAAAGCCACTGAGCACCTAGTACTAGAGGTATAAGAGCTAAATGTAAACATGATCGATAAGTTCTTCAGTTCACTAGTCAAAAAGGGGATTTCCATTCCTCCTGTGGAGGCTTTGACATTCACTACAGGCGTAACTAGATTTTGTTGACTTCAATGGTGCTCATTGAGGCAGTTTTTCACAGCAGTCCTTATTTCAATGCTGTTAAGATGTACAAAACAAAATCTGAAGGCTGGCCGCAAGGAGAATGAAACTCATTATGACAGTAAAACTGCAAGAAGCCCCCAGAAAGTCCTGCACTTATGCAAGACAATGAGCAAATACGTGTTGATTTGGCAATTGCGTTTGCACATGTCTGGCTTTGAGTCAAATCATATTTTATGCGTTACAATATCGAGGGCTTGTTTAAGACGGACGACTCGATTCTTCTATGGAAACCCATCAAAACAAAACAAGAAAGAAGTGTAAAGACTGCGACAGGCTGCGTTGGTTAATTAAAAACAGTCTTGGGAGCAATTAACTACATTTGTCAGTAGCGTGAGAGGAGCTAAGTAGTGTGTTTCAATCTTAATGTGTTTACAGAATTGATTCAGCCTAAATGATTCTTTCTGTTTGATAAATGATTCGAAAAATCTGAATCATTCTAGGCTGATAATAGCCCAAACAATTCTTGCTTTCAGAGCACTGGAAAATCACAATCACTCCTGTGAATGCTTTGTCCAAAATAGTCAACTTTTTTATATGCTCTAATCATTCAGTTTAATGAAACAATTCATCTAAACAATTCTTTCTTTCATGTGTAGTGCTGGAAAACTCAAACCATTCTAGTGAACCTATTTACCCTAAGCACATTTTTCTCTCATGTAGCTTTACAGAATCTGATTAATTGTAGCTAATCGATCGATCTTGAATCACATTCAGTCCTAGGAATTCATCCTAAATTATTGTTTTGTGTAGCGCTGGAAAATATGAATGATTATTGTTGAGCTATCCTAAGCTATACTTTCTCTCAGAGCTCTTGAAAAGTCTTTCAGGTCAACCAGTTTGAAACATATGATTTTCTTTCTCACATAGATTTGACTCCTTATAGTGAATCCATTTGATCATGAGCTTTATGTAGATGAGATGTTCATGAACTGAACCATATTTACTTTTTATTCTTTGGACTTAGCGACCATTCACATGTTTTCCTAAGGAATGTTTTATTTTTTTCCTCAAAAGCACATCTTAGGGCATGAAGGTATCCAGACAAACCCACTGAGAGCCTGTAAACAGAAACTTTCAATGATTGCCCTTCTTCTGGGATATTCTGATTGGTTTACTGCTTTGGAACTGTCATTGATGAACTTGGTGTAAAAGTTGAAGTTCTTTTAACTACACACGGTATCTAAAAAAACGTAGTATGAATGTAATATGGACATACTGTACTACATTTGGAATTTTGTCATCTAGGTATGTTTTCGTTTAAGTTATTCTGTCTTTGAAAATCCCTGGCCGAATTAAATACTGTTTTTTTTTACAAAACACCAAGGCCATGTGGTAATTCAATTGCTGTCAGAATCCTCATCTCTGACTGAGTGTGTGAATGATCATGTTAGACACGTAGTTCCGGGTTCGTAGCATTACAAACTAAAACAAAATTATCTTCATCTGAAAGCACGCGTGTAATCGTTGAGGTCCTATGGAGATTTGTCTTTTACAGACATCACTATGAAAAACAATTGCTGTCGGAATAGGGCTTTAGTTTGTACTTTCTTGTCTTGCCAATGCTAGTTCCTATTCCATTTGTTTCCAATTGTAGATTCTTTTATATGGTCACTCATTAGTGTATTGATTGTGTTCACCTGTATCTTGTTTAGTTACTCATCATCTTGTTTATATCCCCTTAATTCATTCGTTTCACTGTCTACCATTGTCTATGCTCATGTAAAGTGGTAGACTCTCCCGTTTCTAAGTTTGTTTTTGTTGGATTGCCTTCTTTGTATTTGTTTAACAAAGTAAACGGCTGCAAATAGATCTTCGTGTCCACATCTTTGGCTGTCCTAACAAACCCTGAAAAGTTTGCAGCAAATTTATTCACCATTTCAATGGACCCTTTTCACAAGATCTTTTCACAAGTTATGACACGTTTAACGGTTTATATGTATTTTTATATTTACATGTATTTATGTCTGTATTGTATCATATTTGCATCAAATTACATAAAAGTGAATTACCACTTGTGCGAGGTGTTTGTAATGCAGAGTGGACAGTAAATGTGACGTTGTTCTCTCTTCTGGCTGCTGTTTTCAGTCTCACACAATTTTTTCCCTTTTTCTAACACTATCGTGGAGTTTTTCTTTAATTATTTCAGCAAATAGGCCTGTAAAAAAATATTTGTTGTACTCTCCCATTCACTGCTCTTTAGGTTTACCCAACTATGATGACTTCCGCTACTGAGAAACTCGAAAATGTAAAAAGGGTCAATTTGTGCAATTTTTAAGCTATGTTAAATTGAAATCACAGTCCAAAGACATGCAGTATAGGTGAATGGGATGAACTAAAGTGGCTGTAGTGTATGTGTGTGTGTGAATGAGAGTGAGTTACTTGCAGTGTTGGGCACGTTCCTTCAAAAGAGTAATTAGTTATAGTTACAAGTTACTTCTCACAAATAGTAACTGAGTTAGTAACTGAGCTACATATTTATAAAAGTAACTAATTACCTGGGAAAGTAAGTATTGCGTTTCTTTAAAAAAAATCTAATTTGTCAAATGACTATAAAATAAATATAAAACATTGTACACTAATCTACACTTTAATGTTGTTGTGGGACAATGTGAGAGATGACGGCAGCATGTCCACAACTATATATATATAGATATTATTTTGTTTAATTTTGTCTGAGTAATAAGTGTTTGCTTCGTCTCCTCCTTTGGTAGCAGAGCTCATATTATCAACTGAGTAGCCACTCATTTTGTGGCGGCATGTGACGACGTGAGGTGCTTCACTGGATTAGAATTACTTGTCACTGCCGCAGAGAGACTCTTTTTTTCCTTGGCATAAGTTGCACGATACATAAACATTCTTGCCTTTCCCCTCAACGAGGGAAAAGTAGTGCTTATATTTCCAGTTTGCAAACGCTACCTTTGAACTTGTTGGATTTGCCATCGCTCTGACTCCTGGTCGTTGGTGTGTGCCACTGACTGTGCATGTGCTTGTGTGAACACTCGCCCTACTCTGCCTCTGATTAGCAAACGAAGGAAATGTACTCTAAGCCAATTATCACATTTTCAGTTACACCACATTCACAGACACAAAAAATCATCATTGGTTGGTTATGTGTCCCGCCCCAGCTCCGAACACACACACACACCCCAGAGAAAGAGAGGTCTTATGGCTGAGAGAAACACTGCTCACTGTCACGGTGCGCTCACTCACAAAGGCACAGGATAACAGCGATTCTCAAAAACACGTAGATTTATTTACAACACACTCACTGGAAGATGGAGACACAGGAACATTCAGAGACAGGAACAATACCGGAACATGAAGGAACCAAACAAAGGGGTATATATACACAGGGGATAATGACACACAGGTGAAACTAATGAACAGGAAACGGCGGGAAAACAGAACAAAGGGATCACATGATGACAACACAGAACGGACGCCTGACACTCACATAAAAAAACGCTTCTTTGTTCTCAATTATAGTAACGCACATTTTATTGTCAGTAACGATAACGGCGTTGTAACGGGGGAAACAGTAAACAGTTCATTTGATCACTCGTTACTGAAAAAAGTATCGCCGTTAGTAACGCCGTTTATTTATAGTGCTGTTATTCCCATCACTGGTTACTTTCCCATCACTGGTTCATTCCACTGTGGCAACCCCTGATAAATCAGGGACTAAACTGAAGGAAAATTAATGAATGAATGAAACTGAAATCTAAACTAGGAAGTCAATGGTTGCAGGATTGATTCTCAGTGTCAGCAGGGTTTGGGCGGTGGAAATGAACGAACAATGCTTTCTTTCAAGCTGAATAACCAAAACGGAGGTGTACTTGAGAAAGGGACTTAACCCCTAATTGCTCTCTGGGTGCCCTGGTCAGTGGCTGCCAACTGGGTTCCCTGCTCACTGCTAACTGCTGTGTGTATAATTGGTTGGGCAAAATGCAGAGCACATATTAAAGCCCAGGACACACTAAGCCAATGTCAAAGATCTAGCAGAGTTGAAAACCTGTCAAATGTTTTAAATCTAGACTTAAACACTATTTTTATTCTTTAGCTTTTACATGTGTGTTGATACAGTTGTAGTTTCATAGTCTAGATCTGTTTGTACATTTGTACAGCAATTTGGATAAATTTTATTGTGTTTAAATGTGCTTTATAAATAAATGTTGTTGTTGAAAGTTGAGCACTTGGAAAAACAATGCTGTTGCCTTGCATCGGCTGCGTTTGTTCCTGTTTGGACCGCAGGTAAACACACCAAAAGGAGTGAGGGTACAGATCTTTCCATACCCATAGGTGACGGTAGTCTGTATTGTCATTCCACAAAGAGAAACCGGAACTAGTGCTGCACACATACAAACTGTAAATAAAGCAGCGTTTTTGTACCACTTTCACAGTACTTCTCGCTCACCACAGAGGGATTCACTCATGGAAATGTGTCAATGTTCTTTTTGATTACTTTTAACTTGCGTCATTGGTATAGATTCATCATATGCTCTGATTTGTAGTTGAATAGCCAATCAGAGTGCTCTTTTTCACTGAGGCCAACACCGATTCTACATGCTAAATTGAGAGCCGATGGGAGGAATACACCAAACAAACTAGCCTGACAGACCATTTTGTAGGTCAAAAGTATCAAAATTGATATTCCAACACTTATTATGCTCAGAAAAAGATAGTGAGGTCAGTAACAAGAATAGAAAAGCATTTAGTTTGTCCTGTCGTGTGATGCAAGCTAATAGTATAATAAGAAAATATGTGACCCATGTGACACATACACATACACACACACATACACACATAAAAGGCCACTGTAAGAACCCATTGTTAAAAATACAAAGAAATCTTTAGGACTGGTGGTGGAGTCAAAAGTGTAGAATTATAAGAATTCAGAGGTCCCACTCATGATGACAAATGAGAGGTTGGTGTTCAGATGTTTTGATAAAGAACTGAAAGCATTCTGTATGATAAAAGTCTATGATACATTCTGTATAATACATACAAGATACATTTACACTTCTCTTGAAAGTGTCTCTATTTTGTATAAATGATTACATTTTATGTAATATAGTGTCTGAATAAATTCAAAAATCACAGTGGTCAATAAATGGAGTTATTGTCTCCCCCCCCAAAAAAGAACAAATTTTGAACTCCTTGAAATTTGTGAATGAAGACTCAGGTTTGAACTGATATGGTAAAATAACAGTACTGTTAAGACTCCAGAGCTGAACGTCTGATATGATAATGTTTTCCTACCAAGCAATTTTGTGTTTAAAAGACATCTAATAGATATCCAAACATAGATGTCTTGGCTAAAACAAAAATAAATTTGGCCTGTCAGTGAAAATCTAATAGATGTCTAACAATAATCCAAAATCCAATAACCCTGTCTATTTCAGATCTGATCAATTACAGCAAAGTAGACTCTTAGAAAGAGGGGTTTGGAGAAACAGAACACTTAAAAACACATTATAGACTGTGAGAAAAGAGGTTTCTGTGAGAACATGTTTGACATTGGATCAATTTAAAGTGGGAGACCTTCAAACCAAAATTAGGAACCTTTAAAATAGTATCATATGGGCAATTTAACACGTCACTACCTTAAATAAAAAGCATGCCAGACAATGGAAATATTAATAACACAACCCCTTATTCTGACCCCGACAAGAAGTATGATCAACCCTAGTCATTATACCTTAATGGTGACAGAAAATGCCTGGGAAAGGAATTGTAGCTTGACTGTACACATAGAAAGTGTTTTATATTTGAGTGGACCTTGGTGTAACACTTATCAGCCAAGAGTGCTGAGTTTCGGCTGCAACAGGAAGCCGAATTCATGCAGTTTGTCTTCATTCACAGCAAACGTCATCCATGGCAAGAGAATCCAGAGAGAGAATAATGACCCGTGTTGTGACAGAAAAAGCTCTGCATATTTAGACTGTGATGTAAAGTCACAAGGGCTGACCTGTTGCATTCATTCTCTTAAACTGAGAGGAAACAGAAATGACAAGAAAGGTTTGTATACAGGAAGCTTAGGGTATATATCTTATTATGCTGAACCACCAGAGGCACATTTGCCACAAAGCAACATTACACCACTTAATAAATCAGTGTTCACAACAGTATGAAGCACTTCCCATAGTTTGTGGCAATATGTTTATACAGAGGTCAGACAAGTCTCACATAATTATTTATTTATTTATTGATTGAAGTTAAACTTTGTTTTAATGTATTAGTTATTAATGTGAGGTTAGGGTCGTGATCATGACATTATGATTTTCCCAAACGTCTTTAGGTATAAAGTATGCTAATACCAGGTTTGAACACGTTTGCCTTCAGAGCTGCTTTACAGATGCCAGAGAGTACATTGACTCAATAAGTTTTTTTTTCTCGGATATCTGCTGAGTTGTGTTTTGGATTGAGTATAGGCCAAGTTTAAATTATACGTGACAAAAGGAACCAACAAAGATGTATTTAGAGTTGTCTTTTGAAGCTTTAAAATACAGGGGTTGGACAATGAAACTGAAATGCTTGTTTTTTTTTTTACCACAATTAGCATAGTGTAGGGCCTTCTTTCGTGGCCAATCCAGTATCAGTTTGGTTTGTGAATGACAGATACAAGTCCTGCACAGTGGCCAGAGGGATTTTGAGCCATTCTTCTTGCAGAATAGTGACCAGGTCACTACGTGATGCTGGTGGAGAAAAGCGTTTTCCTGATTCACTCCTCTAAAACACCCCAAAGTGGCTTAATAATATTTCAATCTGGTGACTGTGCAGGCCATGGGAGATGTTCAGCTTCACTTTCATGTTGATCAAACCACTCTGTCACTAGTCTTGCTGTGTGCACCAACATTATCATCCTGATACATGGAACCACCTTCAGGATGCAATGTTTGAACCATTGGGTGCACATGGTCTTACAGAATGGTTTGGTAGTCCTTGGCAGTGATGCACCCATCTAGCACAAGTATTGGACCTAGGGAATGCCATGATATTACAGCCCAAACCATCACTAATCCACCCCCATGCTTCACTCATGCAACAGTCCGGAAGGTACAGTTCTTTGGGGCTTCTCCACACCGTAACTCTCCTGGATGTGGAAAAGACAGTGAAGGTGGACTCATCAGAGAACAATACATGTTTCACATTGTCCACAGCCAAAGATTTTCACTGCTGGCACCATTGAAACAGACATTTGGCATCGGCACGAATGACCAAAGATTTGTCCAAGGTTTGTCATTGTCCAACCCCCTGTATATGGAAACACAGGCAGGAATTAATAACAACCTCTGCATAAACAGATGAGTTCACTGGCATTCTTTCACTCAAGAAATATCACAGTAAAAGCTAAGAAATATTACACAATGCATAAACATGCATTAAACACAGCATTTTATATGCGTTTTTCTCCTCATTACAAACATGCACGGGACATTTTACAATATACATATTAAACTAACAAAAGATACATTTAAACAGATAATATGCCACTTTAATAATAAACATTTTATAAATAACTGAATAAATTTATAATCCATATATCTTGCTTTTCTGACAAGTTATGAACACTCTATGATCATGCATAGCTGCCTGCCTTCTTCACAAAACTGCTCCTTTTTAGTCTACTTGTCTCTTCCATTTCAAAATAAGAGTCCCACACACACGGTATCTTTAATACAAGCTTAGATAAACTAAAAAATAAGGGGAAAATATAATTGTTGTAATCTCACTAGAAAATGTGGCCAATCAAACGCAGTCTGGAGCATGCATATTAATTATGCTGCTTGGATTTTCAGAATTGGTAGAGTTGGCTCCTTTTGGCATGTTTTTCCACCAAGATTATACACTCACATTATTTACATGAGAACGAGGAAACAAATGGGGAACATACTTTTTAGCTATGCAAGGTATATCCCGATTTTCATTTCATGGCACCTTTAATTCTTTAGATTTAGATTTAAACAATAGATTTAACAAGGTGCTGGAAAAGTTCCTCAGAGATTCATTCATTCATTTTCCTTCGGCTTAGTCCCTTTATTCATCAGGGGTTGCCACAGCGGAATGAACCGCCAACTTATCCAGCATATGTTTTACACAGCGGATGCCCTTCCAGCTGCAACCAATTGCTGGAAAACATCCATACACACTCATTCACACACATACACACTGGCCAATTTAGTTTATTCAATTCACTTGTACCGCATGTCTTTGGACTGTGGGGGAAACCGGAGCACCCAGAGGAAACCCATGCGAACACGGGGAGAACATGCAAACTCCACACAGAAATGCCAACTGACCCAGCCGGGGCTCGAACCAGTGACCTTCTTGCTGTGAGGCGACAGTGCTAACCACTGAGCCACCGTGTCCCCCGTCCTCAGAGATGTTGATCCATATTGACACCACACAGTTGCAACAGATTGGTTAGCTGCACATCCATGATGTAAATCTGAGTAGAGTGAATTCATTGTCATATTCAAGAATCCATTTTGAGTTCATTTGAGTTTTGTAACGTCATGGTATTCTGCTGTAAGCAACCTCACAATTAGATTCCACTGTGGTCATAAAGGGATGAACATGGTCAGTGGCAATGCTCAGGCGGGCTATGGTATTTAAAAAACCTCAGTTGGTACTAAGGGGCCCAAAGTGCTCAAAGAACATCTCCCACACATAATTGCACCACCAGCCTGAACCACAGAGGCAGGAAATGATGATGGATATCCATGCTTTCTTGTTGTTGTTTACACCAAATTTTGCAAATGTAAGACCAGAAACTGAGACTTATCAGACAAGGTAAGCTTTTTCCAATATTTGTTATTTGAGTTACTTTGACTTTTTTAACTGCTGCTCACAAAATATTCTCATTACTGAACCATGCTCTGTAAAGTCTTGTGTCTGGTTGTGTGTGAAAATTTCTGTCTGAATACCATGTTCAGTCATAAATCATTACCTTTCCCCATTTTGATGCTCAACATGAACTTTTGTTTGTCTTGATCTCACATGCTATGTCTACACTGACCTGGGGTCCGTTCTTCTTACCTCACTTAAATGATCTAAGATGATTTGGCAGATCCTGGATCTTTTAATCTTGATAACTGATCTCGGGCTAATTTGGTTCTTCAAAGAAGTTCGCAAATCAGATTAAAATATCTGGATGAACTGATCTGAGATCTCTGCGTGTGTTGTGAAGGACAGATCTATCGATCCTCGAAACCATGATCAGCAATCCAATGACTGGCTGACGGCGCAGCAGCGTAATGACATCATCTGATTAATATTCAATTATCTATGTGAGCAAAATTACATAAAATTCGTAGAAAACGGTTTGTTAAGTATGATACTTTCCACCTTTGTTGTGGGCTGCAGGCTTTACACTTTCATGTGTCGAGTATTTTCTTTATGATAGTAGCCTAGGCCTAATCCAGTTTCTTAATCTTTAAATTAATTTTGCATCAAAAAACCATTTTAATATCAGTAAAGGTGTCTGCAACTTTTGCTAAGCATCAAATCACCATCATATTAGCTGTCAAAACATGTGCATGACAGCATAAATTATTATTCCTTTAAAAAAAACTGTCGAATATTGTGCATGTCTATAATTATACACAAATTGTACTAAAGCTGGGTCGGTACCTTAAAATAGTATGCGTTTCTATTTAAAAATTCCATATTAATAAATGTTCTTTTTAAACCTCTTGGGGAGAACCACCCCATGACTGTTTTTGTACTTTTATTTAGGAGTGCAGATTGCATAAGTTTTATTTATATATATATTTAAACTTAAACTGAAACTATATATTTATTTTATTTCATTTTATTAACTATTTTATTATTTTTCCAAGTGTTACTACTACTGTAAGAAAATATCAGCATTTGGTACACACTTTCAGTATCACCTTTGCTGAAATGACCCAATCTAATCCTGTTTATATCAAATAAGCTGCTGCTCCTGAGCAGGTTTGAGCTACCAGATCTGTTGCTATGACAACAACTCTCGGATGAGTTTTGAAGAACTAAATGATCCTGGATCGTGTCAAATCGTCAATAAACAAATCCAGCTAATTGAATAATCCACGTATGAAGAACAGACCCCATGATACATTTGAAAACCGTATTATTGCCTAAAAACACTTAATCAATTTTTCAAGAATTTTCCAAATGTTGCTTATCCACACTGAAATGACTTCAACCTGCATCATTTACATCAGCAGTTTTAAAAAAAAAACTTTCTGTCTCTTTGAAAAGCTGTGGCAATGTCAAGAATAGGCCTTTTTAAATAGATGAACAATGAGGTGAAATTGTTGCTACGGGTGACATATGAGTATAAAGTTGCAAAAGCAAGTGAAAATATATTCTGGGAAACATGTCAAAACAAATATGGTGAAATATTAGACCACTTCAAAGAACATGACACAGCTTAACCTCACAGAAAGGACAATCTCACAAAACTCATTATCACCACAAAAACAGAAAGTACAGACTAATCTCAGTGTGGATGGAAGACCAAAGCGAAGAGGGAAAAAAATACATCAAAAATGCGTTAGTGTGGACAAGCCCTAAATGCATAGAGTTGCTGCCAGGTGATTGGTTAATTAGATGTTTGTGTTAATGAGAAGCTGAATAGGATTCAAACTAATAAAGTGGTCATTATTTATACAGTGCTTTTGAGTTGACTTAAGGTTGTTACTGAATCCAAAATTTTTACACGTTAAAAAACAAATTTGACCTTGCGTTGTGTCACTCATACTGACACACTACCTCCGAAACTTTCACCCGTCATAAAAAAATTCAAATCAGGTTCATATTTTTTTTGTTTTTTGTATCCGAAAAGGCATTTTGAGAGGCATTTTGACAATTCAGGGCCACCGTATAAGCGTAAGGCAAACTCCAAAATGGTGTCGGAGAAACTAATCCACTTGGTCTCGTAGCACAAAGCCCTTTACGTTAAGCAATGTATGGAATATAAAAACACTGCATTCAAAGGCCGATTGTGGCAGGTGATTGTGTAAAAGCTTGGAAACCAGGGTGGTAGGTACTGATTTTAAAATAAATGGTTTGAGAAGGATATAAAGTATCATTCCTGAGGTAAACAATAGCTTGTTGCTAATATAATTGACAGTTGAATCATAGTGAAGAAAAATAATCCTTCAGCTCTTTGATAAAGAGATAGCAGACCTTCATTGAATTATCATTGAATCAACAGTCGAAAAGTTGAAACGTCAACATTGTTTTTTCCTCAGGTTTGCACCCTCAAATAATGTTTTTTCAATGATAGAAACAGTTTCAAGAAATAAGATGCAGTGATGAAGTTAACAAGATTAATGAGTGATGAGAAATAGATGAAAAACACCTGCTTTTAACAAGAATCACTGAAGGAACACAAAGCTACAGCTGATTTCAGTCATAGATTTAGATGAAATCAACTGAAATAAAACACATTCAATCTTTCAAAATCTCAGCAGAGGATCATTAAACAACTCCACAAACAGCATCAGCAGCTTCACTTATAACTAATCTGTTTTATTTATTTCTATCTGCTGCTATCTGGGTCCTTCCTCTCTCTGCAATCTAAGAGTGGGATGGACCTAATATTTGTTCTTTCTTTTGTTAAGCAGGGAGAAGACAACAAATTCATCTTCACTACTCGAAGACTCCATTTTGTGTTGTTTTGCAAACTATTTTGCAACAGATTAATTACTATGCATCAGACTCGGTGTGCATCAGAATCGGTTTGTGTGGGTGACGAATATTTAGGATTTGAATATGACAAAAAATAAGTATGGTGGCCCTGAATTGTCAAAACCCCTCTCAAATGCGAAAAACTGAAAAAATTGAACCAGATTTGAATTTTATGATGGACAAAAGTTTTGGAGGCAGTGTTTCAATACATTGACACAACGTGAGGTCAAATTTTGAGGACAAAAAAAAAAAAAAATCAGACTTCAGTGAGCAAAGACCTTTGCAATTATTTTTTTTATTGTAGAGTAACCTATTATATACTTTAAAATAAAAAAAAGGATCTCTTTAAAACATTTAATTTAACATTTTTAAAAGTGGATTTAAGTGTGATTTCAGTCAGGTGTACTCTTTTAGAAAAAGTTTTAGAAAAATATACATTTGAAGTACACTACAAGAGCGCATTAAACTAAATTAAGAACTCTTTTTCTCACGGGAAGTTGTCACAAATAAAACTATTTGGCATTTCCAACAAAAAATTCCACATTTGCCATGTACTGTAAAGAGTAACAAATCTACAAACAAAAGCAGAATAGATTACTTCCAGACACATCGAGAGATGACACACTAGAGGAGAAACACAAAAGACAAAACACATAAAAACTAATGATGCAAAAACAGTTTTTATTGATTCAGCAGTGTGGGCAATGGCGCTTGAAACACCAAAACTGTGTAACAAAATGCAGCGACGGGGTTACCCAGCTGCTCTGTTAAACACAATGGTGAGGCAAACGGCCAAGAAAAATACACACTCGGCACATACAAACACAAACTCAACCACCCATCCATCCACACAAACACTTGCACACACGAAGCGTGCTGTCAAATGCCAGAATAATCAACTCTTGCATGCTGTCCAGACTGAGTTCAGCACCATTGAAGACAACGTAATGCTGTAAATAAAGCTTGTGATTCAAGTCACTCAGCTGTGAAAGTATCTCTTTCAGCATGCAGAGAGTGACGGGGTCAAACAAGCACAATAAACACAAGGTAAAGGGGTAATGTATTTCAATCACTGTTTCAGAGTTGGCTGACACACCAAGCAATATTGATGAAATGGAGGTTAAAGGTGAAGTGTGTAATTTATGTGTCATAAGTGTCACCGAATGGAATTAAACGTGATTAGTGTTGAGGTTCCACATTTTCAAGGTGTTTGGAATGAAGAATCATTTAGAAAAGTTGTATTCAATTAATTCAAACAGCATTTGCTACAATGAGGTCATTGCATAGTTATTTCTAACAACTCTGTGCCATGGTATGTCCAGTTGTGTAAAGTAATGAACTACAAATACTCAAATTACTGTAATTGAGTAGTTTTTCTCAGGAATTGTACTTTAAGTAGTGTAAAAAATGTGTACTTTTACTTGAGTACAGTTGTAGTGCTGTATCGGTTCTTTTACTGTGCTATTTTCCTTCAACCTGCAGTTTCTACCTAATATGTCTATTTTGCCTTGTCTACGATGATTGGCTAAGTAGAATTATCAGTGCTGTGATTCTCGTCCAATCAAATCGTGCATAAAAACATTTGTTTTGCGGTGACAAGTGCTCGACACTTACAGTTTGTTAATCAGGGTTCTAGATATTGTACTAGATATTCATTCATTCATTTTCCTTCAGCTCAGTCCCTTTATTCATCAGGGGTCGCCACAGAAGAATGAACCGCCAATTTATTCAGCATATGTTTTACACAGCGGATGCCCTTCCAGCTGCAACCCAGTACTGGGAAACACCCATAGACACTCATTCACACACATACACTATGGCCAATTTAGTTTATTCAATTCACCTATAGCGCATATCTTTGGACTGTGGGGGAAACCTGGAGCAACCGGAGGAAACCCACGCAAACACGGGCAGAACATGCAAACTCCAGCGACCTTCTTGCTGTGAAGCAACAATGCTACCCACTGAGCCACCATGTCGCCCTGTGCTAGATATTTGACCCTTGAATTACACAGATTTTGCTCCACATCTAAAATCATCAACCTGCTTTCTGTCAAATTATTAAAGGTGCATATATTATTGTAACATGTTCGCACATTCAGGGGCAGTCGTGGCCTGGTGGTTAGAGTGTTGGACTCGTGATCCGAAGGTTGCTGGTTCGATACTCGGTACCAGCGGGAATTGGGGGTGGGGGGAGTGAATGACCAGCACTCTCCACCACCCTCAATACCACGACTGAGGTGAGTCCCTTGAGCAAGGCACCGTTCCCCCCCAACTGCTCCCCGGGCGCCGCAGCATGGCTGCCCACTGCTCCGTGTGTGTTCACGGTATGTGTGTGTTCACTAACTGTGTGTGTGCACTTGGATGGGTTAAATGCAGAGCACAAATTCCAAGTATGGGACACCATACTTGGCCACACTACACTTCACTTCACTTCATTAACTTAATATCACAATTGAAATGTATACAATTTAAATGGCTACTTTTACTCAAAAACTTTGAGTAGTATTTAGAACAGATAAGTTTACTCTAATTGCATTACATTTATTGAGAAGTAATGGTACTTTTATTTGAGTCAGCCTGAGTCAAATAAAGCTAAACCTAATATTATGCTCACTCAAATTAATGAAGTTTGCTGTCAATGTTCATTCTGTGATGCTGCATGAATATCAAATGACTGACAAATATTGATTAGCTTACAATTTAGAGAAGTTTCTTACTAAAAATTTGTGCCTAAAACCAACAATACAGATCATGAAACACTAAGAAAGATTTATTTCCATGTGTAAAAATATAAGTTTGTCTTATACACAACTTTACTGCTACTACTCTAGTAGTATAATACTACTCTAACTGCTACTGTAACATGTGACAACAGAGTTTACAATCCAAATGCAATTTATTTTAAAAAGTGTAGTGAACCGGTAAAACAATATTTGAGGCAAGGTGATACAAGAATCAAGGAGTATGTTTAGAAATACTACAGCTAAGCAAGACTTTCCATTTGGGATATATCGCCTCAGAAGGGCACTTTGTAGTGAAAACAATCATGGCCGCCATATTGAAGTGTCGTTCCAAACCAAACTTCGAAGAGCCTTTTAGAATAATTTCGAAAGTTACATCTGATGGACTGTTTGGGCTACCATGATCTTTGCACAAGGACGTTGTTTGGTGTTGCACACTGTGATCCATTCAGAAGGGCTCATCCCTATTAGAAGATGTCCCTCGAGAAGGTAGGGCATATTGATGAGCCCCTATGGAACACATTGTTTTGCCTGTATGTAGTTTTTTGTCATTCAAAATTCTGGTAGCGTTTGACGTACATTTAATGAATCACCAATGACTGCAATTTCAAGAAATCCTCCTTGTTCCACTGAAGAAATTAAGCCCCTTTACGTAAATTAACAATAAAAAATATTAATAAATATTAACATAACTATGCATTTAAGTCTTTTGAGCAATCAAAAAACTCCTGTGAAAACGGCTTGAAATATTACAGAAAGAAGCCCACAAAGACCTTAATATTGATACAGCTTTGGACTGTTGTTTTTAATATAACAGGCAAGAAAAACAGAGAATGTTGCTATCAGCAGTCCTGCTGTGTGTTATTCCTCTGCAGATATATACTTTCATTTGTTTGGAAAGAAGTTGACTTAAGGTCAAGTGTTGAGAGATTTCGACTCTGTTTCTTGCTTTTGTCTGGATAAGCCATGAGTTTGCCTAGAAGCCATGAGTAATTGGGAATCATATCAAAATATATCTTTACTCTATATGCATTGGGAATAGACTTCAAATTAAAATGCTGTTGTCAACAACTTTCGTCCCAAAGGACATGTGCTCTGCCATAAAACTAAATTCATTTGTTGGAATCATTCTTTTATTCTATTGTGCATAAAACATTTTTAATAAAAAAAACCTTATTTCACTCCCACTGCAAATGAATATGTGTTTCTGGACATCAGAACAAAAACGACACTGAATGCCTTGCAATAAATATTACGCAGCAGAGTTTTATTGCACCCAATACTGCTAAACTATTATTGCATCTATTTTAGCCTTTTCACACATAAAACTTCACACATTATTTCACAAAAGACTAATTTCCCATACAAGGTCAGAGTGCGTGTACAATATTTGACAAAAACACTAATCATTTGTTTCCTGTTCTGGCCCTGTTCCTGTCCAGACCCAACATGAGGAAACAACCCAGTAACCTGAACCCATAACATGCACTTACATATATTATTTTAACTAATGCCTTTAAAAGTCAGTCAGAAAAGACAGCAGATTACATCAACCAGTGCCCCGGGTGATACTGATACAAGCCATAAAAGGCGGTGGCCGTATTACATAAATGAAACCTTCATATGGACTTCGGTGTTTGTCAAATGACACACATGAGCAGCTATTTTCTTACTTCAGCTTTTACTTATTTTTATTTGCATGATGCTCAGTGGAGCTGAGGTTTGAATTTTGTGGGTGGGCAGTATTATTTTTATACAAGGGAGACTGTGGCTATTTGTCAAGCTTGGCTGCAATGGATATTTCTTTAGGATGGTTTATTTGGAAAGTTAATTTTGCTTACCTTTAAATGTTAACTATTAAATATTTGCACTATTATTTCCCAGGAAAAAAAGAAACAGTTACTGGGCAGTTACTACCCATATCAAATTGCCATAATAGTTGTTGAAATTTGAGCATGAAACAATTCATTCATTCATTCATTCATTTTCCTTCGGCTTAGTCCCTTATTTATCAGGGGTCGCCACAGCGGAATAAACCACCAACTAGTACTGGGAAACACCCATACACTCTCACATTCACACACACACTCATACACTATGGCCAATTTAGTTCATCCAATTCACCTATAACGCATGTCTTTGGACTGTGGGGGAAACCGGAGCACCCGGAGGAAACCCACGTGAACACAGGGAGAACTTGCAAACCCCACACAGAAATGCCAACTGACCCATCCAGGTCTCGAACCAGCCACCTTCTTGCTGTGAGGCGACAGTGCTAACCACTGAGCCACCATGCTACCCTTGAAACAATTCAATAAAGCATAAACAATGTCAAAAGTATACAAAACAAAGCATCAACGTGAGAAAGAAAATTGATTAATTTGATTGCTGTTGGTGCAAGACGGGCTGGTCTGAATATTTGAGAAAATGCTGATTTACTGGTATTTATATACACAGTTATCTCTAAGGTTTACAGGTCTGGAAATAACTGGACAACAATCATTTAAAGGGGTCCTATTATGCTTTTTCACTTTTTAAATAGTAGTCAGTGTGTAGTTTTTACATTTGGGTATTCAAGTAATATCATAAATTGAACTTAAGAGTTGAATGCACATGAACAGTGAACAGAGTTGGGGTGTGTCAGTGAGAAATATGGCAAAATCCCTGATTTATAATAGAGAATTTTACATACCATTATATATCTTATTATATATAGGTCAGTGGGCAGAATTCATGAATGCAAAGTCAACTCTTGTGGCTTGTCAGTGACAACACAATTGATGCAAATCTTTTGCTCTTTATTTTCTAAAAGCAGAGTTAACAAACTCTGCTGCATTTTCTTGCAATTCTTTACAATGCTATCTGGTGTTGACAAAAGTTACTTGAATGCACCTGATGTCCTTATTACAACTTCTCAACTTGTAAATTGGAACGTGCCAGGAGCACTTGAACACAGCATTAGCCTCCATGGAACAGGTGTAATTTAGCTTATCCAATTCACCTATAGCGCATGTCTTTGGACATGTGGGGGAAACCAGAGCACCCAGAGGAAACCCACGTGAACATGGGGAGAACATGCAAACTCCACACAGAAATGCCAACTGACCCAGCCAAGGCTCGAACCAGCGACCTTCTTGCTGTGAGGTGACAGCACTGGAATTAGGTTTGAATATAATGCATTTTGGGGCGACGCGGTGGCGCAGTGGGTAGCACGTTCGCCTCACAGCAAGAAGGTCGCTGGTTCGAGCCTCGGCTGGGTCAGTTGGCATTTCTGTGTGGAGTTTGCATGTTCTCCCCGTGTTCGCGTGGGTTTCCTCCGGGTGCTCCGGTTTCCCCCACAAGTCCAAAGACATGCGGTATAGGTGAATTGGGTAAGCTAAAATTGTCCGTAGTGTATGTGTGTGAATGAGTGTGTATGAATGTTTCCCAGTGATGGGTTGCAGCTGGAAGGGCATCCGCTGCGTAAAACATATGCTGGATAAGTTGGCGGTTCATCCCGCTGTGGCGACCCCAGATTGGTGAGGGGACTAAGCCGAAAAGAAAATGAATGAATGAATATAATGCATTTTTTTGAATGACTTAACATGAGGACATGTTCTCGTACGCCCCAAACAGAATCGAGACTTTGTAAAAGAGCATAATAGGATCCTTTTAGATAACCACTTGTTAGAACCAAAGTCTATGAAGAAAAAAATCACTGAACCCATTTAACCCAGAAGCAGATGAGCTACAGCAGCAGAAGAAGAGCACACCAGGTGAAACTTTTGTCAGCTAACAACAACAATCTGAGTGACAATAGGAGATTGGAAAAGAAATCACTGGTATGATGAGTCTCAGGCTACATTTACATGAGAAAGATGTAGCCAAAAATGGGAAAGTTTTAGCATTTTTAAAAAGTTTCACATTGTTCACAACATGTTCAAATTGATCCACATTTACACAGATGTGAAAATGGGCAAACAATGCTGTTTGTCAGGCCAGTATTTGGCGCTGCCACCTTGTTAGTTAACAGAACCTGTAAGGGAGTGACGATGTGCCTTTGGCACCTCTGTGCTGGTGTGTATGTAGTGTTTGCTGTGTGTGTATGATGCGTCTCTGCTGTTGGTTGTAATATGAAGTAAGTCCACAATTTGCTGATGATGCATTAGAACCTCTAGAGACATTTTCAAAAACTTCCACTTTTTAAAAACCTGTTTTTAGATTTATTTGTTTTCAGTCACAAAAATGCTGTTGTCATGTAAATGAACAGGCAAAACACAAAAGTTTCCAGTTTTTGGTTGAAATCATTATAGTGTAAACAGTCCCTCCGTGTGCTGCTAATAGTCTTTTGGGTCTGTTAAATTAAACACGAACAGTCAAAATCTGCACCAAAATTTTGTAGAGTTTAGTCTGTGCTTTTTTTTTGAGCATAGTTACTGATAAATTGTGACACCACATTTTACTGATAAAATTTGATCCACAGGTCCAAAGCTCTGATAAACCCAAATACAGATTTAATTAATATTAACCAACCCACCCTCCTTAAACTGGGTCAAAGACAGGGTGTATTATTACATTTTTCTCTATGACATGCTGAAATGAGTGATATGCCAGGATTTACTGCTTTATGGGGTTGAGAGCAGATTGAGTCAGGCATCTGAAAAATCCCGTTTAATGTGAGAATGATAAATTGGCCACAGATGTTTGAGAGGGATATGGTGGGATGAGTGTTATACTTGCCTCTGGAGAACAGGTGATGCCATATGTTGTGAAATCAGATCGCCCTGCATCTCTTCTGGCTGTGGGTCTTATCGTAACTGATTATTATGCCTTGTTCTGCAAGTGACTTTGAAGCCAATGATATTCAGATGCTGTGCCAATGCAAACAAGACCGAAAAGGAAGGTTTGGTAAAGTAAACTGTACTATCACCCGGAACTCAATCTGAGAAGTTTGATGTTTGCGAGTGTGGGTGTTTGGAGAGAGTGGATAAGTAAAGTATATCAAACTATCAAGTCAAAATTCAGGTTAAAAGGATAGTTCCCTCATAAATTAATGTAATTTATTCATCCTCGTGGGAAAAATCTGTATGACTTTGGGACTATCAGTGGCTCATATCATTTGCGCACTCAAGTCTTTGTGCATTCAAGGAGTTGTTTCAAACAAAAACACTAAAATAAGTTATGTAATGGATAATTGACAGAAATATTATATTTAAAAAATAATGCCAACCTTAGGTGGTAAAGACAAACAAGTACAGTTGTAGATCAATCTTTCTCTAATGTTGACCATTCTCTCTCACCTTTCACTGGAAACCCAGCAAGCATTTCTTGTTTTTAAAAGATGTCTATTAGACGTCTAAACATAGTCGTCTTGGCTAAAACAAGGCTAAATTTGGGCTGTCAGTGAAAATCTAATAGACGTCTAAGAATAGGCCAAAACTAGACTAGTCATCAAATAAACAGAAATGAATGACTACACATATAAAGTCTGTCTAATCTGTCTATTTGACGACTAGTCTAGTTTTGGGCTATTCTTAGATGTCTATTTGATTTTCACTGACAGCCCAAGTTTAGCCTTATTTTAGCCAAGCTGCCTACGTTTAGATGTCTATTAGACGTCTATTAAAGACAAAATTGTTTGCTGGGAAAGCTTGTTTCCCAACTGTAGGTTTCTTGAGGGGTACTATTGTTGTGTTTAAGTTGTGTATTTAAAAATGCTGCTTCATGTGTTGTCATTTCCTGTCTTGTTGCACATTCTAGTGACGATTCACTGTAAACCATGTTCATGTCCAGTGTTCAGCAGCAAGTCTAGCTCTACACTTTGGATACCATACTGATGTGCTAAGTACCCTTAGGAAAGGGTGCCAAAAAAGTGGTATGGTACGGTTCATTATTTTGGTACCTTTGACAGTGGCTTACATAAATGCATACCGAACTGTGCTGTACTGTAACCATACCGCTCAGTGAAAATGGACCATAAGAGTGAGTAAACGTACAGTAGGAGGATGCAGATCCTGGACAGGAAGTACTACATTTTCCATTAGGAAGAGCCGGCTTCTGATGCTGAACACTTCAAACCTGTATGACTGTACATTTTTTTTTTGTGTGGTCTTAAAAAAGTCAGCTGGTCATTGCCTCAAGATTCCTTACTGAACTTGATGGATAATTGTTGATGGTGTGACAGGGAAGACGAAGAGCTCCGTCCTTGCAAGATTGAGATGCATCATGGCAGATTGAAGCAGGCCTTAGTCTTGGCAAACAACAGCAATCCTTCTTGCCCTCATGGACAGCAGCCTCCTCTCCATGCTCAACCCTAATGCTTGCTGGCACTACAAATTGCCTACATTGGCAAGAGCTATCCAAAAGAGTATCTCTTCTTCCTCCTGGTTTTTGCACCAATGAATGGTGGAAGAACCAATACTGATGAAAGAAGAAAATGGGAACAGGCAAACAATTGACTTTAATTATACAACACACAAACAATCTAAGAAAGGTAGCAGCATCACTTCAAAGATAATTGCCACACGAACATCAACAAAAAGTGTCCCTTCTTATTATCACTCCTGCCAATGTTATGTCTTTCAAGTGGGATTTGAATCAGTGATTCCGGCAATGAAGACCACAGCTGTAGCGTCTGTTACTCCCATCCAGGGAGCCTTGCCTCACAGCAAGAAGGTCGCTGCTTCGAGCCTTGGCTGGGTCAGTTGGCATTTCTGTGTGGAGTTTGCACGTTCTCCCCGTGTTCGCATGGGTTTCCTCCGGGTGCTCTGGTTTTCCCCACAGTCCAAACACATGCGCTATAGGTGAATTGGGTAAGATAAATTGTCCGTAGTGTATGTGTGTGAATGAGAGTGTATGGGTGTTTCCCAGTAATGGGTTGAAGCTGGAAGGGCATCCGCTGCGTAAAACATATGCTGGATAAGTTGGCGGTTCATTCCGCTGTGGCGACCCCAGATTAATAAAGGGACTAAGCCGAAAAGAAAATGAATTAATGAATGAAGTTCTGTAGCTTAATTGATAATCTTTCCCTCCTGGGATCTGTCAAAGAATATTATTTCTTTAACGAGTGTTTTTCCAAAAGAGATGCCTTCTCATCTTGTAATATAGTGCACAAGATATGATGATTTTATGATACATTTTAAGATGGGTGAACTATTCCATTAATGGTCAAATAAAAAGCCAAAATAACATTTAAAACAATGAAATTGATACAGCTTGTCTGCCTCATTTGCAAAAAAGTTCAGAAACTCTATTATCTCTGTTACACTCACAAATCGTTTCTACCGGCTGAGGTACTGTAGACAGCAGTATCCGCATGTGCTGGGTAGAAAAAAGAGCCAATATAAAAGAGGATTTAATGGTGTCTTCCACAGAGCAGATCTTGGCAGGGCAAGAATCCATTTCACCATTTTAACTGGGAGAATTCCTAGACGCTCATTCCTTGGAATTGCCTGTTGGGTTTTGAAGGAAATAGCAGCATCTGTGAGTCCAGGAGAGCCAAAGAGTTATTTACAGAATGAATACATTAAAGTGGGTACATGAACATTTAGTTCACTAATGTTTTCATTGTTTTTCTTAATGGGAGGTGGGTATAGTCATAGAACAGCTGCACAGGGAAGTTATTCTTTGAATATGTCTGTTTCTTTATCACTTATGGCCTTGTAGCAAATTGGAATTATCAAATGGGAATTAATTTTTTTAAGGAGCCACTACTCTGTTGCTGCTGAGATGATGAATGTGGACAAGCATAAACTTAAAACAATGTGACAACTTGAAATATGTGCTGTTACTGTACGGTTTATTAAATATGTTCCACTTAGCCAAAGACAGCCACTTAGTTTTCAGCACTACTCAAAATCCAGCTTTAAAGACGCTAAAATGCATCTCTCATAATAAACCTCACATGTTTGAAAGCTGGATCTGCATCTAATGATCCAAAGGATGTTAAATATACAGAATGGGGTTCTGGATGTGAGAGAAACATGAATTTCCTTGATTCGTGTTAACAGAATGTGTGATAGCAGGAGTATCTGTATAATTAAAAGCTCACATTTGTTATTTAACATTGATGTTAATCAAATATTTCAAAGTATTATTCATTCATTCATTTTCCTTCGGCTATGTCCCTGATTTATCAGGAGTTGCCACAGCAGAATGAATCACCCAGGGTTCATACACATTTTTACTACTAAAATTCCATGACTTTTCCATGATTTTTTCAAGACTTTCAAGTAAATTTTCATGACCCAATGTTTCATGCATTGTCTACATATACATGGTAAAAGAAAAACAATGCATGTTCAAATTTATTACAGCATATCTTAAAACACGCAACAATATATTTAGTTTCAATTTATATTTATATCTATGTAAAATTGATTTAGATAATGCTTACACCGCACTAATAATGTGAGAGTATGTGATTGGCCAAGGACAGAAAAGAAGAAAAGACACTAACCTATATTAAAGAATACAGATATCTGTTTTCCTTGACTTTTTTTCCAAAACTTTGTGGGCTTTTCTGTTTTTCCAGAACTTTTCCATGCCTGGAAAATGCCATGTCAAAATTCCATGACTTTTCCAGGTTTTCCATGACCGTATGAACCCTGATCACCAATTACTCTGGTTTGTTTGCATGTTTTACGCAGCGGATGCCCCTCCAGCCAACACCCATACACACTCTAATTCACACACACACACATACACTACAGCCAATTAAGTTTATCCAATTCACTTATACCACGTCTTTGAACTCTGCAGGAAACCGGAGCACCCAGAGGAAACCCACAAGAACACGAGGAGAACACGCAAACTCCACACAGAAATGTCTCCTGGCCCAGCCCGGACTCGAACTAGCGACCTTGCTGCTCTGAGGTGAAAGTGCTATTTCAAAGTATTAGACTTCCCAAATGTGATGTTTTTGCATGAAAAATATAGGACAACCCTTTATTGGCCCTGAAAAAAACAACAACAACGATATAATATGTGTGCAATAATGCACAGCAAAATCCTTAAATTAACACTCCTCTGAGCATATAGTCCCACTCTACAGAGTGTTAAAGTATTCAATTCAATTCATCTTTATTTCTATAGCGCTTTTACAATGTAGATTGTGTCAAAGCAGCTTCACATAGAAGATTATAGTGAATTGAAATGGTGTCAGTTCAGTTTTTAGAGTTTAAGTTCAGTTCAGTGTCGTTTAATTTTCACTGCTGAGAGTCCAAACACTGAAGAACAAATCCATCGATGCGCAGATCTACAAGTCCCGAACCATGCAAGCCAGTGGCGACAGTGGCGAGGAACGAACTTCACCAATTTGCAAAAGTGAAGGAAAAAAAACCTTGAGAGAAACCAGGCTCAGTTGGGCACGACCATTTCTCCTATGGCCAAACGTCTTGTGCAGAGCTGCAGTCTAGGCGCTGGAGGCTGGAGAACGCTGGACGTCAGCGAAGACTCGTCTGTTACTGGGGTCTCACAGGAATCAGTCTCATGCTCTCCACTCCTCCATGACCACCACAGCAGCTGCTCAGGATACGGCCTGGTCCGGGATTATGGAAACCTTGGGATCATCTCTTCACAGGTCTTGGATTGCATTAGTGGCGCTGCATAGTCTCTGGGGGCCTCGGGATGAGTATCCCCAGGTGGAAATAGAGAATAAAGAGAATAATTAGCGTAGCTGCTGTTCATAGTGTATATAAACGAGATGCCAAAACCTGCGTGGAGCACATTCATGCATCATACCGTTATGCGATGCATTGAGTTTTGAACTGAGAGAGTGTGTCTGAGCCTTGAACATTATCAGGAAGGCTATTCCAGAGTTTAGGAGCCATAAATGAGAAGGCTCGACCACCTTTACTCGACTTTGCTATTCTAGGTACTACCAGAAGCCCTGAGTTTTGAGATCTTACAGAGCGGGTTAGATTGTAGCGAGACAGAAGGTTGGTTAGAAAAACAGGTGCTAGATTATTTAAAGCTTTATAGGTAAGAAGCAATATTTTATAATCAATACGGAACTTAACAGGCAGCCAGTGTAAGGAGGATAAAATTGGGGTGATATGATCATATTTTCTAGACCTGGTAAGAACTCTGGCAGCTACATTTTGTACTAGATGAAGTTTATTAATAGAGGATGCTGGGCAACCAGCGAACAGAGCATTACAGTAATCCAGCCTAGAAGTCATGAAAGCATGAACTAGCTTTTCTGCATCTGAGATGGATAGCATACTTCGTAACTTAGCGATATTTCTCAGATGAAAGAAGGCGGTTTTTGTGACATGGGAGATATGATTTTCAAAAGTTAAATTGCTGTCTAGTATAACACCCAGATCTTTTACAGTAGAGCTAAAGCTAACTTTTTGTCCCTCTAATTACAGGTCGAGTTGTGAGATCTGCTGTGTACAGGATTTAATCCCAATAAGTAATAATTCTGTTTTGTCTGAATTTAAGAGAAGGAAATTGTTGGTCATCCAGTCTTTAACATCTTTAATACATTCAGTTAGCTTAGACAGTTCAGACGTCTCATCAGGTTTTGTTGAAATATATAATTGAGTATCATCTGCATAGCAGTGAAAGCTGATCCCGTGTCTTATTATAATGTCTCCCAGGGGTAGCATGTATATTGTGAACAGCAAAAGGCCTAAAACTGATCCTTGAGGCACCCCATACTGTACTGGCCTGACCTGTGAAAGCTGTCCATTTATATTCACAAACTGGTAACGGTCAGTTAAGTATGACTTAAACCATTGTAGAGCCTGTCCCTGGACGCCTGTAGAATTTAAGCGATCTATGAGGATATTGTGGTCGATGGTGTGAAATGCCGCACTGAGATCAAGTAAAACTAAAAGTAAAACTAATAACTAATAACCTTGGTCAGCAGCTAAGAGTAAATCGTTGGTTATTTTCACTAATGCGGTTTCTGTACTGTGATGAGGCCTGAAACCTGACTGAAACACTTCAAAAACATTGTTCATCTGCAGAAAGGAGCATAATTGGGCAGAAACACTAAAGAGAGTGTTAAACTAACAAGATAATTAAGTGACATATGAAGTGTTGATTGAGTATTAATAATGAACAGCTATAATAATAATAATAATAATAAATGTTATTTATATTGCGCTTTTCTCAGACTTAAAGCGATTACAGAAGCATTAAATCCACAATAAATTATTGTGGGTATTATACGATAATAAAATATTATAGTAAGTGCAATCCCTTTTTTTTTTTTTTACATACAATCTATAAAATATTGGCAAACATTTCAATAAATCTGAAAAAAAACACTTTAAATGTGGCTGAGATGTAATGTCCATTGTAATGGACACAGGGTCTGAAGGGGTTAATGCTGCCTAAATCAAGGGCTTAGGAAACTACTAATCAAAGATTAAGTTCTGATATATTTAGGAATAGTAGTATATTTAGTAGAATACTAATAGTAGGAAATTTACAAAATATATTCATGGAACATTATCTTTACTTAACAATCGAATGACTTTTGCCTCATATTCTAATGATCAATTTGACCAATACAATGTATTTTTGGCTATTGTCAAAAATATGCCTGTACAACATGTTTGGGATCCAGGGTTGCAAATATTATTTATAAACATAACAGCTAAATAATAATACATAATCAACTAATAAGAAAATAAGTAAATCAGTAAAATGGATAATAATGTGAAAATATTTTTGTTATATTATATAAGTAAATTCACAGGACTGTCTTGTGTTGAATTTAACCTCAGAAGTGGCCTGCTATGACCCATTCAGGATACTTTAATCCTTTAATGAGCATGTTTAAAATTGTATAGGACAGTGTTTCCTGTTTATGTTGCAAGCTCCTTTCTGAGCTTGAAAATACTGGTTGTTCTCTTCCAGGATGCCAGCTGATATGCCTTACACCTCAAACTGAGCGTTAAAAAAATGAAATGGACATCCATAAGTAATCTATATCTTAAGCCTCGGGCTGTAACATGTGCCGCTTAAATTTCTACACCACTGAACTGTTTGTTTGAGATGATATTTAAGTCGATAAAGTGAGTGTTCGCTGCATTCCTCACTCTAAGACTTCCATCGCCAGCTGTCTTCTTTGATCCACCTGAAATGTAGAGGAAGAAAGAGACACAGTGAGCATAAACTGTACAATACTGGACTCTTATTGATATTATCCAACACAAGCACAGCACCAAGCAAATCGCATTAAAATAGAATGAGTGTTATCATGTTTTACTGCAAAAAAAAATAATAAAAAAGATCGCCTAAGGACTTTGGGAGCTGTTATCTGTTTTTGCTGCCAGTGGGCAGTTTCAGAGCAACATGGTACTGCTAATACACATGATAGCATGTTTATATAGCAGCAAGCCTGTCTCCATATGTGAAAATCAACAGAAGTCTGAAGAAAAGAATAAGTTCTTGGATGTAAAGCCAAAACTTGAGCCCTGCCTGTCGCTGGATGAAGTGTAAGTGCATAATGTGTTGAGACGTTCAATTTATAATGCTAATGTTATAGTTGGCTAATGGTGGGAATGTTGTCATTAAACAATGAGCATAGTGAGAGAGACGTTTGAAAGAAAAATATACAGTATTTCTCTTTATGTAATGCTTTCTTTTTTTTTTACTTTTTAAATTTACACTGTAAAACCCAATAAGGGAACTCAAACCATTTGAGGAAACTGATTGCCTTAAGACAATGAAAGTGGTTTTACATGTGGTTTACATGCATATCAGTCTGTTGTTGGAGACCCCAAAACTAAATCATGACCTTTTATAATGCATAATAGGGGGTCTTTAATTATAATATTCTTATTTGAAATTTTGAAGTCAAGGTATGGGTAGTTTATCAAATAAAACACAATCTTTTTAATGAAAACATAGTCAAAATATGTCAAAATATGGCATTTCTATTCTAATAATTTCTAATCAAGCAACATCTGAGATAGCAAAAACTATCTGCCCCACCTCTGGGCCATAATCTGGCATATGTTTTCTGGCCCACTATACGAATCTGTCTGGGCACCTTCATTCTGACAGTGACCCATCTGTGACAATACAAACACGAGCTGAAGATAGCAACTAAACCCAAAGTGGACCTGTCACAGCAAAAAGATCTTGGGCCCATGGGCGTTGCTTGGCCAATTTTAGGGGGGCTGTACACTTAATTATCGCCTCAGAAAACGGAGGCAGAATTTGGCTCCTCCCCGTCTTTTGTTTTTCATTTGATCAGCAAACCACAGCTGTGCAGAGCGAGAGAACAAAGTGTGTGTTTATCGATAAATTGTTAGAATGTCTGCTTATTTGCAGTTCTTTGATTTAGATATACTTGTATCACTTGCACCCCGATGTCATGAAGGAGCAATCGGATTTCCCATCTACTGTTTCCTCTGTGTTCACCTCATAATCACAGATGTTTCCTCCAGCGAAAAATGTAACTCATTTCGCTATTTTTACTTCAAAACGAACTACCATACTATACCATACCTGTCACACCCGGTGCTCGTTCCCCCAGTCCCAATCACCGCTCTCACTCACCATCCACCACACACCACACCCGTGAACCCTCACCTGATTACTAATCACCCCACCTGCACCTGCAATCACCACACACTATATATACTCACCTCACTCACTCACTCACTCACCGGCTGGAATCATAGACGCATGGATCTCCTCCTCTTCTCTCCTGTATCATCCTGTGCTCTTCCATGGATGTTCTCCTCCTCCTGTGAATGCCAACACAACTATTTAGGGGAAGTGACTATTTTTATGTTGGTGATTACCATGTTTGTATGTGAGATCGCTCACCCACTACCACGCCATTCACCTGCTTCACCTTGCTTCTGTTGTGCATACCACTTGAATAAACACCCTTGAGGTTTATACTTTCTTGTGTGACCGTGACAATACCATACAGTCATGCACAGAGAGGATTAAACACAGTGACAGAACCACTTAGTGAATGTACTCATTTTAACTGTCAGAGTTATTGACAGAGATAGAAACATCATGTGTTGTATTAAAAAAAATTTTTTTCCTTATTTATTATTATGATTCAGATCGTGAAATGGCCTGTTGGTTTAAAAATATATATTTATGCCATTTAATTAGAAAAGTGGCAGTTTTATTTATTTAATACTTTCAATACCATACAAACAAAAAATTTACTTTAATATAGAAAGTGGTTTGTACTACAGTTGAGCCTATTTGGCTCATTCAGAACTCAAATGGCTATGCCTGTCAATACAATACAGTGGAATACTGCTAGTTTACCATACAACCCTACCATATTAGACAAACAGTTTTAAATGTAGTAATACATTAAATGATTACTTCTAAATGTAATATTAGGCTTGGGCCTAATGTAAGCCCCTGCTTGGGCCATAGGTGGAGACACACAACTACAGTCGTGGTTTTGAGAATTACATAAATATTGGAAAAGTTGCTGCTTAAGTTTTTTATAATAGCAATTTGCATATACTCAGGAATGTTATGAAGAATGATCAGATGAATTGCATAGTCCTTCTTTGCCATGAAAATTAACTTAATCCTGAAAAAAAAACTTTCCACTGCGTTTCATTGCTGTCATTAAAGGACCAGCTGAGATCATTTCAGTAATCGTCTTGTTAACTCAGGTGAAAATGTTGACGGGAACAAGGCTGGAGATCATTATGTCAGGCTGATTGGGTTGGAATGGCAGACTTAACATGTTTCCATTGTTAACTTTCCATTGTTAACCATAGTGACCTGCAAAGAAATGCGTGCAGCCATCATTGCGTTGCATAAAAATGGCTTCACAGGCAAGGATATTGTGGCTACTAAGATTGCACCTAAATCAACAATTTATAGGATCATCAAGAACTTCAAGGAAAGAGGTTCAATTCTTGTTAAGAAGGCTTCAGGGTGTCCAAGAAAGTCCAGCAAGTCTCCTAAAAAGAATTCAGCTGTGGGATAGGAGTGCCACCAGTGCAGAGCTTGCTCAGGAATGGCAGCAGGCAGGTGTGAGCGCATCTGCACGCACAGTGAGGCGAAGACTTTTGGAAGATGGCCTGGTGTCAAGAAGGGCAGCAAAGAAGCCACTTCTCTCCAAAAAAAACATCAGGGACAGATTGATCTTCTGCAAAAAGTATGGCGAATGGACTGCTGAGGACTGGGGCAAAGTCATATTCTCCGATTAAGCCCCTTTCCGATTGTTTGGGGCATCTGGAAAAAGGCTTGTCGGGAGAAGAAAAGGTGAGCGCTACCATCAGTCCTGTGTCATGCCAACAGTAAAGCATCCTGAGACCATTCATGTGTGGGGTTGCTTCTCATCCAAGGGAGTGGGCTCACTCACAATTTTGCCCAAAAACACAGCCATGAATAAAGAATGGTACCAAAACACCCTCCAACAGCAACTTCTTCCAACAATCCAACAACAGTTTGGTAAAGAACAATGCATTTTCCAGCACGATGGAGCACCGTGCCATAAGGCAAAAGTGATATCTAAGTGGCTTGGGGACTAAAACATTTAAATTTTGGGTCCATGGCCTGGAAACTCCCCAGATCTTAATCCCATTGAGAACTTCTGGTCAATCCTCAAGAGGCGGGTGGACAAACAAAAACCCACTAATTCTGACAAACTCCAAGAAGTGATTACGAAAGAATGGGTTGCTATCAGTCAGGATTTGGCCCAGAAGTTGATTGAGAGCATGCCCAGTCGAATTGCAGAGGTCCTGAAAAAGAAGGGCCAACGCTACATAAATGTCATGTAAATTGTCGTAAAAAGTGCTTGTAATTATATTTCAGTACACCACAGAAACAACTGAAACAAAGATCTAAAAGCAGTTTAGCAGCAAACTTTGTGAAAACTAATATTTGTGTCATTCTCAAAACTTTTGGCCACGACTGTACACAGATATCGGACCTATCATGGCAAAAAGAACACGGGCTGAAGGTGGATACACATGACTGAACCTGCTGCACATACAACAGCTTTAAGCTGAGACTGGTTCATTTAGAAAAATGTGCCAGTCAGCCAGAACGGTTTTGTAAAAAGTTGGCAAAGCTTTGGCACATTATTTACTCACCAATGCAGATAATGAGCCCACAGTGCCGCATTTTAGCCAGAATTGGCTCAAAAGTGCTTGCCATCTGGGATATTGGTACCAATAAACATATGAGAAAATGCTACAACATGCCAATTATTGCTCACACAGCAACATTTTATATAAACATCCTTGCAACATCCTATTTCATGCTAGCATGCTGTTAAAACGTCCCAGCAATATTTACCTAATGCTAGCAGCACGTTTTAGCAAAATGTGATGAACATTAGTAACAAGCTAACAATGCACTTAACATGCTAGCAATGCTAATACAAAAATACTATATTAAAACTCTTAAAACTGCTATTTATTAAAACTCCAAGCTACCTACAAACTTCCTTTAAACTTTCCAATCTGACTTTCTTAAACCAAAATATAGTTTAAATCGTATATATAACACTTGTATTTTCATTGGCGTGTTGAAAGAATAAAACCATCTGTTTCCGAAAAGGTTCAAATGATAAAAACACCTTTCCCTCACTCTACAACCCATCAGACAGAGTGATTTTATTATGCTTACATGTTGAAAAGCCAACATTTCAAATCATATTGCATAGCTATTACAAACGTGTTTTGCAAGCATGCTTTCAAGGGAAATGACAGTGATTTGTACTGCAAGGTGATGCATGTTTGTAGAACTAACATATGTCAGGAGCCCCAAAGGATCATGGGGGGTATGCGTTGGCCAATTTGCAAGGCAGGCAAGGCAAGGCAAGTTTATTTATATAGCACATTTCATACACAGTGGCAATTTAAAGTGCTTTACATAAACAAGAATAAAAGAGACAAGTATAAATAAGAATAATATAAAAACAGATGACATAAACAGGAATAAAAAGAGACAAGTATTAAAATAAAATTTAAAAATAATAATAATAAAAAACAGATAAAAACAGGTGTTAAAACAGGTTCTAAAAGAAATGAAAAAGAAAAGAAAGACTTAATAGTGCAATCTGTCGGACGTAGCACAGTGCTCATTCAGTAAAGGCACAGCTAAACAGATGTGTTTTAAGTCTGGATTTGAATGTACCTAATGTTGGAGCACATCTGATCATTTCTGGAAGCTGATTCCAGCGGCAGGGGGCGTAGTAGCTGAAGGCCGATTCACCCTGCTTTGATTGAACCCTTGGAATTTCTAATTTATATGATCCTAAAGATCTGAGTGATCTATTAGGTTTGTATTCAGTGAGCATATCTGTGATGTATTGAGGTCCTAGGCCATTTAGTGATTTATAGACAAGTAGTAATACTTTAAAATCTATTCTGAATGTGACTGGGAGCCAATGTAAAGACCTGAGGACAGGTGTGAATTTGGTAAAAGACAGACAGATAACAGTTGGTGAACAAATGAGACTCAGAATATCTGAAAACATTCAAATCAGGCCACTTACATGTAATTGTAATAGATGGACAAAGCAGTATATTGTTATTGGAATCGAAGGTACATGATGTTGGAATGAACACACATGCTTATAAATCTAAAACATGCTTTTCTTTCGCTAGCAGCCATCATCATGCCCTGACAGTTTAACAATGGGCGGGAGGCTGGGAGGGGGAGCAGGCAGAATGTTAATCCATATGCGATTGTGTTTCACAATGTTTAAATTGTGTTTTTTTGGAGTTTGCTGAAATGTTCGAATGACAGCATGCACAGAATGTGGAGTACAGATGCATAGATCAATCACGCAGCACATTTGTCTGGAACAGGTTCATTTGTGAACTCATGGAAATGCTGAACATTCTGATCTGAATCACTGCCCTGGTTTAACACTGAAACACATAATTACATTGAGCACATATAAGGTTTTGTTGTTGTATCCATTGGTGACATAATGGGTCTTGCTCGTTCACCTTTGCCACCAGACTTGACGCCAAACAAATCACACACTAAAGCTGAAAGTTCCCAAGGAAACTCCAAAGATGGCCAAGCCTTCAACAATGAGACCTCTTTACTTTTAAACTGGAGCCTTATACAGAACCACTTGACCACAACTTACTGGCAGGTAAGAGTGCAAACTTTTTCAACAAATTTGGAGCCTGTGAGGAAATCTTCCTACAAGTATCTCAAAGGAACCGAAGGGGTTTTCATGAACAATCCCTTCTCAGGGTTGGGCCACATGAAAGACAATGTATGTATGTCTTTGCTTGATGGATAATTTAAGGATTTACAGATGGTCTGTATTTGGTAGGAGCATGGGAATGGTCTAATGAGGGGCCTTCTCTATATATTTCCCCTATTCTCAAGATCACAGGACACATTGCCAGACTTTCTGTAAAAAAAAGCTTCTGATTGAAATCTGAATGTAATTCAGTGTAATATGATGTCAAAGCAATTCTCTGTATTTTGTCAAATCAAGGCAACTATTTTGACAATATATTATCAGCATATGGATTCGTGCAAAGCATAAAAACAGCTACAAATCAGTTGCTTTCAGAAAGTATTTGTTAACATTCTTTATCATGTCTTTAATTGCTAATCAAAATTTCCTTTTGACGTTTTAGAAACCAAATCTTAGGGTACACTCACACAACAATGGTTTAGTTAAAGTTAAATTTACAGGCAACATTGCAGAAACAATCCCCAAAAAACACTGTAGGCTATTATGCATGCTAGGTCAGAATATGTCGATGTAATTCTTAAAATAAACACTGAGAAAAAATGGCACTGCAGTCTATTATTGTTTTTCAGTTGTCATGTACTCGAGACAGTCACTACACTGGATCAGATCCTATATGTAGTGAACATTGTAATGCACATGAAATAAACGCTGTAATTGTTTAAAAATGAGATATCTTTTTTTAATATCTAAAATGGAATTTAGCAATAGAAATAAGAAAACTGCTAATGTTGACATCATCACATCCATATTTCTTCCGTGGCCAAGGATTTAGTTGCTGTGCAAGTTTTCTACAAAGCATGTAAACAAGAACTATTAAGACAGAAATTCAACATTCCATATTGACATGGGCACTGCTCTGTGGATGCATTCAGTATGCCGTTGGGCTGCACATTTTGTAATGATGTCATGTCTATCTCTGAACACTGGCTGAGGTCTAAAAAGAGACAAAATATTATGACCTAACGGAATTTATTATTGAGTGAAGTGGGATTGTGCAAATGCAGTGTTTATCATGACATTAATTGCAGTTTCTGTTACATCACATGACAGTTTCTCACTGTCATTTATGGAAATTTACCTTTACATTCAGTACAAGAAAATGGGATTTTAAATGGGATGAAAAAATTGCAGATCATTATAATAAATAACAGAAAACTTAACAAGTACTACCTGACCATAACAATTGAAGGTAACTGATCACCTGATACAACTTTTCTTAGGCCTCCATGTTCTGTGCTGTGTTGTAGTGGTGAATGATGTCATGCATCAAAAAAATGTGAGCATGTTGAGGAAATAATAGCTTTTGTGCATTGCAGAGAAGAGTTGCTCTTCTGTTTGAGTATTTACTTAAATGCAGATTCAGTCAAACTAACTATGCCGGTATTGCTTGATCTCAGTGCTGCATTTGACACTGTCAATCACAGCATACTCCTTGATAGGCTGGAAAACTGGGTAGGGCTTTCTTGGACGGTCCTCGAGTGGTTCAGTTCTTACCTTGAAGAGTCAAGGTGGACACCCATGACATGTGGAGTCCCACAAGGTTCAAGTCTGGCACCTCTCCTGTTCAACCTTTTATATGCTCCCACTGAGCCAAATAATGAGACAGAACCAAATTTTTTATCACAGCTATGCCAATGACACTCAGATCTACTTAGCCTTATTGCCTAATGACTACAGTCCCATTGACACTCTCTGGCAATGCAATGATGATATTAACAGCTGGATTTTCCAAAACTTCCTTCAGTTAAACAAAAATCTGAAGTCATTACATTTGGGAACAGAGATGAGGTTCTCAAGGTCAAACAACAAAAAATGAGGTCAAGAATCTTGCTGTTTTTCTGGAGTAAGATCTTAGCAGTAACTAAATCAGCATATTATCATCATAAAAAAACCATTGAGTGTTACCAGTGAGGACTTAGAGAGACTTGTTCACTCTTTTATCACCATTAGGGTGAAATACTGTAATGACTCCTCACTGGCCTTCCCAAAAAGAGAGTCAGACAGTTGCAGCTCATCCAGAATTTGCTGCCAGGATTCTGACCAGAACCAAAAAATCTGAGCATGTCACACCTGTCCTCATGTCTTTAAACTGGCTTCCAGTTACATTTAGAACTAGAGTTCCAGTTAACATTCCAGTTACATTTTTAAATAAATGGTCTCAAACTCAATTCCTGGAGGGCCGCATCTCTGCACAGTTTAGCTTTAACCACCTCCAACTCAAGTTTCTAGTAGTCTTGAACACCTTGATTAGTTGGATCAGCTGTGTTTGATTAGGGTTGGAGCATAACTGTGCAGAGCTGCGGCCCTCCAGGAATTGAGTTTAAGACCTATATTTTAAGTATTATTACTTGTCTATAAATCACTAAGTGGCCTAGGACCTCAATACATTGCAGATATGCTCACTGAATATTAACTTAACAGATCACTCAGATCATTAGGATCGAGTAATGTAGAAATTCATCTTCATGTAGGAGTTCAATCAAAAAAGGGCGAATCTATGAACCTATGCCCCTCCGCTGCTGGAATCAGCTTCCAGAAATGATCAGATGTGCTCCAACATTGGCCACATTCAAACCAAGACTTTAAACACAACTGTTTAACTGTACCTTTTACTGAATGAACACTGTGCTACGGCCGGCAGACCGCACTATTTGTGTCTTTCTTTCTTTTATTTTTTCATTCATTTGAAACCTGTTTTAACACATATTTAATCTGTTTTTAATCATTTTTATTATTTGTTGTTTTTACAACCCTGAATCAGAAAAAAGTTGGGACAACGCTAATAAAAAAGAAAATAGTGATTTCTAAATTTACTTTGACTTTTATTTCATTGCAGACAAATACAACAAATATTATTTAATGTGTTCCTCATGATTTTTTATTTTTTTTAAATAAACACGTATTCCAATTTTGGTTCTTGCAACACATTTTAAAAAAATTGAAACAGTGAAGCATTTACCACTTTGTAATGTTGCCATTCCTTTTCACAACACTTAAAAGACGTTTAGGGACTGAAGACACCAAGTGATGGAGACGAGTGTTCAGGTGTAATTTTGTCCCATTCTTCCTGCAAGGAAGTCATAAGGTGGGCAACAGTACGGGATCTTCGTTGTTGCATTTTGCGCTTCAAAATGCACCACAGGCCAGTCAAGTACCTGTATCCTCTTCCTGTGCAACCAGGACTTTGTAATGTGTGCAAAATGTGCTTTTGCATTGTCTTGTTGAAATATGCATGGGTGTCCCTGGAAAAGAAGGGAGCATATTGTGTTCCAAAATCTCTATGTACTTTTTTTAGAATTAATGGTGGATAGAAGAGCAAGTAGCCTACATGTTTCCACTGTGTGATGGTCCATCCCAGATGCCTCCGAGCCCAGAGAAGTCGACGGTAGTTGTTTTCCACCTGCATGTTTTTTTTTTTGTTTGTTTCAACCACGGTACATGTGGATTTTCTTTGAGCTTCCCTTCTTTAGCTGGCTGGATATGTTATGTGGTAGATTCGGCAAGTCTCCCTCCATTGGGACTAAATGGTAGAAACTTGATTAAGTTCATTAATTTGTTTCATGAAGGTTAATGTGTGCTGCAAGTCCTCTAACAAAGTCATACATTACAACGTTAGGGAAATGCTTCCAATTCAGCAGTAAATCTGCAAAGCCTCTGGGGCACTCTGTTCTTATGTTGAACCTGACAGAATACACTATGGACAGTAAATGTTATTCTGATATGATAGCCTCTTTAACCTTGGTGTGCTAATGTGAACATGGAAGTTTTTATTCATCTCCATGTCACACTGATCACACCTGATTCTATTCTTCTTCGGCCGAGGATGTTTTACTGTTGATTGGTCTGGTGGAACATGGACAGCAGGTCAAATTTACATTAGCCCTGCAGTTTGCCCTAATAAAAACTAACCATATTAATATACACTCACCGGCCACTTTATTAGGTACACCTTACTAGTATTGGGTTGGACCCACTTTTGCCTTCAGAACTGCCTTAATCTTTCATGGCATAGATTCAACAAGGTACTGGAAATATTCCTCAGCAATTTTGGTCCAAATTGACATGATAGCATCACGCAGTTTCTGCAGCTTTGTCAGCTGCACATCCTCTATTGGTGCTCTATTGGATTGAGATCTGGTGACTGTGGAGGCCATCATGTTCAAGAAACCAGTCTGAGATGATTTGCGCTTTATGACATGGCGCGTTATCCTGCTGGAAGTAGCCATCAGAAGATGGGTACACTGTGGTCATAAAGGGATGGACATGGTCAGCAACAATACTCAGGTAGGCTGTAGCATTTCCTGTTCTTAGCTGACAGGAGTGGCACCTGGTGTGGTCTTCTGCTGCTTTAGCCCATCCGCCTCAAGGTTGATGTGTTGTGCATCCAGAGATGCTCTTCTGCATACCTTGGTTGTAACAAGGGCTTATTTGAGTTACTGTTGTCTTTCTATCAGCTCGAACCAGTCTGACCATTCTCCTCTGACCTCTGGCATCAACAAGGCATTTGCGCCCACAGAACTGCCGCTTACTGGATATTTTCTCTTTTTCGGACCATTCTTTGTAAACCCTAGAGATGGTTGTGCGTGAAAATCCCAGTAGATCAGCAGTGTCTGAAATACTCAGACCAGCCCGTCTGGCACCAACAACCATGCCACGTTCAAAGTCACTTAAATCACCTTTCTTCCCCATTCTGATGCTCGGTTTGAACTGCAGCAGATCGTCTTGACCATGTCTACATGCCTAAATGCATTGAGTTGCTGCCATGTGATTGGCTGATTAGAAATTTGCATTAACGAGCAGTTGGAACAGTGTACCTAATAAAGTGGCAGGTGAGTATATAAATTTTTTGTTTATAAAAAAAAATTATTAGGTGATAATTTTATTTTAATCAAGTTTATCAATGTGAATCATCTTCACAATTATTAATAAGTGATATTGACTGTTCATTTGCTTTCTTCCTTTACTTTTTTTAAAGGCATAATTCAAGGCTGTTTATTACTTCATTGCTTTGCAAAAAAATCCTTGTTAACACTGTAAGAGGTTCTCAAAAATATGTTCATGACCTCTTTAACATCATATAAAGAACAAAAATAGACTTAACTGCCTAAACATCTTTCTACAACGTGTGGCACAGAGCAAAACAACCCAGCACAGCTTTAGAATGATGAGCTAATTAAAGACTAATAATGAGGGCCTGATTGGTGTTACTGTTGACCTTGCATTCCATATGCGATCCAGAAGTCTTTTCATCATTGGATTATAGCTGAGCTCACTGTCCAAATCATAAAACATCAAAACGCTGAGCACATGCAGACAGCAGCTGTACCGTACATTCTTTAAATAAGCCATAATGGCACAGAATTACAGATAATCCAGGTTTTAGTAGGGTCATTTCTCATTCTAGTACTTTTTCACGATCTCGTTTAATGTCTTAATATATTGAATAAAATGTTAAAGCCGCAATTGTGAAATATGCAAACATTTAATTTTGCATTGTTACAGTAAGATAATTAAGTTTGAGCTTTTCTTTTTTTTTTTTTTTTTTTTTTTTTTTCTTGTGTGCTGCACTTCTGTCATTAAAAACAATTGTATTTACATTTAGTCATGTAGCAGATTTTGTCCAAAGCGACTTACAAATGAGGCACTCAGCGATTCAATAGGAAGAGGCAATACATACAACAAGTGCTTATTATACAAAGCAAATGAGCAATTTTAATTAATAATTGTTAAGAAATATTACAGGTTATTCTTCATTTGTAACTTTGGACAACAAAACCAATCTTATGTTGCCCAGGTTTTTTCAGTAGTCAAAAATACTTTGTATGGCTCAAATTTATTGATTTAGTTTTTTTTTTAAATCATTACATGCATTACATTTATTACATAAAAATCATGTTCCTTGGAGCTACTCTGTAAATTTCTACTGTAAATATATCAAAACCTAATTTTTGATTAGTAATGTGCATTGCTAAGCACTTTAAATGTACAACTTTAAATGTGATCTTTTCAGTATTTAGATTTTTTTAATTGTTATTATTTGAAATTCTCTTGGGAATATTTTGATGTACTAATTATTTCAAAGGTTTCTTGGATTAAATTCATTTGTGTTCTCCTGAGAAACTTGCAGTTGTTAACAACAGCATTGAAAAGCATCTCATAATATTTTGCTTGCAAACGTTTTGTGAATGAACACAGAAACACTGATCATTTTTTTTCGATTACCAGTTTTTTCCACTCAAAAAACAAAACAAAAAAATCGGATTCTATTTTTTTTTTTCTCCACATCAGTGCGTTCACTTTGATAAATTTTATGTTAATGATAAAATCATGCTTAATGTTATGTATTTTCATTATCTTACGTTGCATCATACTTATTTTCTTTCTATTGTATAAACAATTAAGTCATCGTTAATAAAGCTGAGTTTAAGCAGAACGTATTACTTCAACTCTGGTATACCCTTCTATAGAAATATGCCCTTAAAGGCATAAGTATCTTGTTCATTCAAAAGGTAAAACATAACAGCACATTACAGTAAGATTTATGTTCATAAATGACTGTTTGTTTTCTCTCTAACATTCTCTAGGTGTAACTTATAAGCAATGACATCAAATGTTGATCCATGAACTTAAACGGGCACAGCTGCGCGATGCATTTCTGTCCCGTGAGAAGTTTTATAGACCACACAGGATCCGTCAGAACAACAGACTCAATGGCATGGAACTCCATACTGAAACAAAGACTGCAGCTCCAGGTCACAAACCAGACAGGAGTCCCAGCTCTTAAAACATTCCCAATACATCAACATGGATCATCCTCTCCAAACACTGCTGCCTATGGTAACGGCATGCTTCAGGGGAAGGTCCTAAAAGACTCAAGAAACCTCTCGGAAATACACTCCAGGAAGTCATTCGCAGCCAAAAAAGCTCTGCTCATAGGTATCTCATTTCCTAGGTGCACAATGTAAATACGATGTTAAATATGAAATATAAATTTAAACAGTAGTTTAAACATTCTTGATGGGTTGCTGTATAAAACAATCAAAAGTCTATTATTCATTCATTCATTCATTTTCTTTTCGGCTTAGTCCCTTTATTAATCTGGGGTCGCCACAGCGGGATGAACCGCCAACTTATCCAGCATATGTTTTACGCAGCGGATGCCCTTCCAGCCGCAACCCATCACTGGGAAACATCCATACACACCCATTCACACACATACACTACGGACAATTTTAGCTTACCCAATTCACCTATACCGCATGTCTTTGGACTTGTGGGGGAAACCGGAGCACCCGGAGGAAACCCACGCGAACACGGGGAGAACATGCAAACTCCACACAGAAATGCCAACTGACCCAGCCGAGGCTCGAACCAGCGACCTTCTTGCAGTGAGGCGAACGTGCTACCCACTGCGCCACCGCGTCGCCTATATTATATTATATTATATTATATTATATTATATTATATTATATTATATTATATTATATTATATTATATTCACAGCAGGGTCAGGTTATGAGATGAGGATCTAAATGCAGAAATTAAAAAATAAAAGTATATATATATATATATATATATATATATATATATAAATAAGGCAGATGTATCAATCAGCATGAACAAAACTTACTGCTCAAATTCACTCACTCATTTTTCATCCACTCCTTTAAGTAGACTATATTAGTGGAATAAGAATGAGGGTATAGGGGTTGATTTCAGATACAGCCAAAGAATTGAAGGAAATGAAAGGATGTAAACACATGGGTAACTAAACTAGACACTGGTGAACACAATCAATGAAACAAGGAGTAGCCAAGGGAATACACTAGAAATGGGAACAAATGGAACAGCATGTAATATAGGTCAAATAACAAAGGGCAAACTAAATGTCCATTATATTATATTTTATTATATTATGTTGTATTATATTATATTATATTATGAAAATGAATGTGCATTTTTTTTGTAGCTCAATGACTTGTCAGTTTTTCTTTACTTGTATTATATTAAAGAATAAGTAAAAGAAAAAAAAGCAAAGAAAAGAACCTCAAAACTTCATAACAATGACATTATTTATCCTGATTATTATCTGTCTGCTTAACAGTAATATACCTCATACTTTACCAAGATCCAGCTGTTGCTGGCAGTGGCTGTAGTTAAAGCTGTTTAAACCCTATTAATCAACATCAGCGTCTGTGTTCTCACAGCATGTGGAGTGCGATGTGTCCTGTCACCACGACCCTCCAACTGCTCCACATCATCACCCCATAAAGAGGAGAAAGACAGGCCTCATTCCACTTCTGCTCGAGGACAGCAGCGCAGTAGAGACTGTGCTGAAACAGAGAGCGAGCTGAAGGTATTGGAAACATACATAGGGATAAAAAGAACAGAGAAGAGAGAGAGGGCAAGAAGCAGTGTATACAGACAGAGAGTCCCACTGGATTCAACCCCTAGGCCCTCCACTGTCCCACTGGAAATGGGGCGACGAACACTAAGAACACCAGGTACTGCTATGAACACAGCTGACAGCTTGATGTAAAAAAAAAAAAAACATCAAAAAACATGTCACAAATGATTTGACATTTATTGACTCCCTTGATGTCAAATCGACATCTACTGTAACATTGGCATCAAAAAACACATCAAAAATCAAATACTGGACAATACTGTCAATTTGATGTCGTTTTTTACATCAAGGTAGATTACATGCATTGTAGGGATACAAAATTCAGTGTAAATTTGTAATTGAAGCTTGCAGATGAATACTTTTAATATTATAATACTTTTGTGTTGTTATTTTGGTGGTCAAAAAGGCATCAATGTGTGAATGTCAAATGGACGTCAGCGACGTGTTTTTTTTATGTCGTTTTCACACCAAGGTGCCCGCTGGGAAGCCATTATTTAAAACCACTAGCATCTCCAAACTGAATTGAGCATTTGTTCACGTCTTTTCGTTTCTTCACTTTTCTTTTCTTTTGAGTTCATTTGGTGTAGACCAAAAAATAAAATGATTCATATAGTTCACTTAGCATTTACTTGTCATCAAAACTAAAGAATGCTTTTTCATAATGTATATATTTGCTATGGTATTTAACAATGAACAAAATAGTAATGAACACAGTAAAATTCCCAGTGTTAAATTAACATCAGTGTTACTATAAGAACCAACAGCAGAGTGTTAAACATAACATCAAAGCAATGTTGAGGTTAATAAGATAATTAAGGTATTAAGTAAGTAAGTGAAGATTAAGAATGAAGAAAATTTGGGATAAAAATATCTTTGATTTTTTTTATAGTGTAGATCTGACCCATTAATTCAGGAATGTTCATTAAATTTAAATCATGCTACATAAAGATGATTAAATATCCGACAACAAATGAAAAGATTGTTACAAAAACACCAACAGAAATTAATTTCTAGTAAGATTCAAAGGTTTTTCATGAGCCCAAGACACACTGAGAGTTCAATGAGAGTAAACCGTGTAAAACAAGTGTAATCTTTGGCCTGTTAACATGAGATAGAATAAATTGTTTATGTCAGCTTATAGGTCTTGGTTATAAGCTAGCAGAAGAACGTTGTTGCTATGTTTTCCTCAGAATAAATAGTGTCAAGGGCTGACAAGACACAAAAAAACACAGCAAATTTAAAAAGAAAACCCTCCCCCCTACTTAACATTCCATTTCAACTGGACGTACATGAATGTACTGAAATGTCTTAACTTTGTGTAACTTTAAGGATATTTCTCACACACAAATTTTCTATAATTTCATTGTTCATGAAGAAACTCCCATGTGTGAAATTATCTGGAGAAGAAATGATGACCATAAAGTCCATCAAGATGCATGTCATCCTTTTACTGAGGACCTCAGTCTAACCCCATCATTGCATCTCTATCTGCCTTCATCCTACCAGCCACAGGAGCAGGGAGAAGACAGTAGAGCTGTAGAGGATAAAAGGTAAGACTACGACAGGGGGGCCTGTACGCCAGTGATGAAGAGAACTGTAGTGCTTTTCTTTAATCTGTCAATGATAAAAACATGTGGACCAATGAAATTTCACACTTTAGCACTTCTTCATGTGCCACTTTGAAAGTTACGGCAGTTGTTTCAGCAATTGGAGCTTGATTTCAGATTGACTGAAGTCTGTGGGTCTTTAACAGATTTTTGGTTAAAGCCATAATCTTCAAACTGCAGGCAGTTTCTTTCCCTAAAATGTACTTGAGTTAGATTAAAAGCACACATCTTGAAATGTACTTTAAAAGTTCTTTAAAAGTGTTCTTTAAGTTACCCCAAAATTTTACTTACGTAAATGTAATTTGTTACTACCCACCTCTGCATATAGCTTGAACTTTGGACGGAAATCAATCATGGCCACCATATTGAAGTGTCCTTCCAAACCGAAGTACTCAAAACTGGACACTTTGAAGGGCTCTTCAGAATGAAGGATTTCAAAGGGTACACTTGATACACTTCAAACTCCCATGACCCTTTTCAGGCTCCCTGTTTAGTGTTGCACACTGCATTTCATTTGGAAGGGTTCATTCCTATTCCCTAATCCCTTCGTAGCTGTCACTCTGGAGGGTAGCCCTTTCAAATGGATTAGGGCATAGGGATGAGCCCTTCCAAATGAAACACAGTGACAGACATCATGTTGATAGTTATGACCTAAATTGACTATCTAACAGTTAACTAAGCGGCAGTCATTCTTGTATTTGGATCATCTTTAAATCGATTTTTGGCTTATCTTGAAGAAAAATAAATTTGTGACTAACTTTTTAAGACCAGTATAAGTAGTATATGCAGCTGGCCCCTGCTCTCTTGAACATGCAGCAATACGGAAGTGTGAGAATGGGTTAAGAGAAAAGCCATTGTACAGTAAAAGCTACTTGAAATCAAATAGATGGCTTACATATTTGGATGCCAAAAATAACGAACTCATTCATTCATCCCCTTGAACAGTTAATGAGGATACTTGAGTGATATCATGAGTCCTCTGTGCCACTGAGGCAGCGTTAAGTGACATTCTGGCCTGTTTGGTTTGTGTCTGGCACTCAGCTGGCGAAAGTATGATGTTCTCACTTCCATGGAAACTCACAATAGAGCAGGCCAGACTTAATGTACTTATGCTAGACATGGCCTTAACCTGATGCTCGCAGAAGAAGTAAATTTATCTCCATGACTGCACTCACAGTCATTACTAAGCTACAAGGCCATTGTTAAGCCACTGTGGTGAGAGGGTCCAATATGATATAGCTTATTCACTTAGAAGGGGGGCAGTCATAATGCACCCCAGTCCCATCATGAGTTGTAGTAAATTTCAGACAAATCTCAATATGCTGAAAACACTTCTAATATATCAATGTATTAATATGCATTTGAATGATTCTGGGAACGTAAGGTTAGAGTAAATCCATGTGCAAAATTATTAGTTTTGTAGAGAGTCCACAAAAAGGTCCTTGTAAGAGCTGAGAAACATCTGTCATCTCTGTATACTAAAATCCCATATCTTGAGTGTAAAAGTTTGTTTGATATGATTTTACCAAGTAGAACATGTTCCTGGATCAAATTCTTGTTGATCCTGGAACAACATTCCAATCAGCCAATCAGATTTGAGGGATATGATTACAGTTAATGTCAAGTTTAGGCTTAAAACAGCATGTAGGGGCTTTTTTATACACATTTTTTATTCACTTTCATTTCCCTCTGATTTTAGGCGCAAGTTATGTTTATAGTAGGGGATAGGGTCAAGACAATTTTTTTGGGACATGTTGTACCTGAATCAACAAGGAAAGGAAAGTCGTGACATGTGGCCAAATTAGGTGACCCATACTTAGAATTTGTGCTCTGCATTTAACCCATCTATGTGCACTCAAACAGCAGCAAACACGCATACACTGTGAAAACACACCTAGTGCAATGAGCAGCCATTCACCCTTGAGCAAGGCACCAAATCCCCAACACATACCTGGGAAGCAGTTGGGGTTTGGTGCCTTGCTCATCTGTCTCACCTCAGCTGTGTTATTGAGGGTGGAATAGAGCACTGGTTATTTACTCCCCCACCTACAATCTCGACAATCTCTACAAGACTTGAACCTGCAAACTTTGGGTCCAAGTCCAACTCTCTAACCATTAGACTACGGTTGCCCCTAAACAGACCCACAAACAGTGTTGGTCCAGGAACATGTCAACCCAAAAGCATACTGATATAACTGATGATCTTTGTTTCCACTCCAGTCCCGCCAGCTTTTCAATCATATTTAAATAAGGAGTCTGAGCAGGCCACTTAAGAACACTCTAGGACTGATTCCTAAATCTGATTTTGGTCAAATTGGGTGTATATTTGGGATCACCATCCTGCTGCAAAAGTTTTTGTTGAACCCATCTGAACCCAACCATTTATCAAGCGAAGAACCATATACAATGACTTCATTGAATTTTTTATGAAGTCATAAAAGTTTCAAAATCTTGTAATATCCCCTGGTAAAAATCCAGGGTTTTTTATATATTATATTTATATTTATATATACACTCACCGGCCACTTAATTAGGTACACCTTACTAGTACTGGGTTGGACCCCATTTTGCCTTCAAAACTGCCTTAATCCTTTGTGGCATAGATTCAACAAGTTTTTAGAAATATTCCTCAGAGATTTTGGTCCATATTGACATAATAGCATCACGCAGTTGCTGCAGATTTGTCGGCTGCACATCCATGATGCAAATCTCCCATTCCACCATATCCCAAAGGTGCTCCATTGGATTGAAATCTGGTGACTGTGGAGGCCATTTTAGACCAGTGAACTCATTGTCATGTTCTGAGATGATTCGCGTTTTATGACATGGCGTGTTATCCTGCTGGAAGTAGCCATCAGAAGATGGGTACACTGTGGTCATAAAGGGATGGACATGGTCAGCAACAATACTCAGGTAGGCTGTGGCGTTGACACAATGCTCAATTGGTACTAATGGGCCCAAAGTGTGCCAAAAAAATATCCCCCACACCATTACACCACCATCACCAGCCTGAATCATTGATATAAGGCAGGATGGATCCATGCTTGCGGCTTGCTCCATGTTGTTGGCACCAAATTTTGACCCTACCATCCAAATGTCGCAGCAGAAATCGAGACTCATCAGACCAGGCAACCTTTTTTTTTCAATCTTCTATTGTCCAATTTTGGTGAGCCTGTGCGAATTGTAGCCTCAGTTTCCTGGTCTTAGCTAACAGGTGAAGCACCCGGTGTGGTCTTCTCCTCTGTAGCCCATCCGCCTCAAGGTTCGACATGCTGTGCGTGTTGTTTTTCCCCAATAAAGCTATTAATTACACAGTCCTAAACATTAGGCAGTTTAAATAATTGCTTGAAAAAGATCTGATGAACTTTCTGAAACTGAATGGCACTAAAACTGAGCTGAGGCTTATTTGTGCAAATGCTGCAAATCAAAAGGTCAATTATATTTGCTACTTCACAGCTACAGAACATTGGTGTTATCTTTGGTCTCCAACTAACATTTGATGCACGCATAAAATGAATCTCAAAAACTACCTTTTTTATTCTCTCTAAGTTTAAACCATAAAGCAAGACTGATTGCCCCTTGGCTAACAGCTAGTTGATCAAACTAGTACTTACGACAATGCTATGTTTATGCAGCTGGCCTCAGGGTCTAAAACGTTTTGATCTTGTCAAAGATTGACCACTTCTAGACATAGTTGAAAACGCATTAGATCAGATTCATAGCATAAATGCTTATGTGGTTGAACAATGCATGTGCAACATAGTTCCAACATTTTTGGGAAACAGTGATGAAAGGCTAGATAGTTTCTAAAACAAAAACATAGTACTATGGTAGTTAGGCTGCGGTATTGTTTACATGCCTGCAAAAGTGATGTAGTACATGACAAAATTAGAGGAAAGGGTCTCAACGAAATCTGAACACAATTGGTCACAAGAGACACATTTGAATATTTGTTAATACCAGGTGGAAACAGAGCCAAAGAAGAGATGCATTCAAGTCATTTTTGGTTTGAATTTAGTCCATGAATTGTAATACAGCTAATCTCTAATCTACTCACATTACAAATACTACATGTTTTCAGTTTCCCATGGCTACCCAGATCACTGCATGTGTTTTAATATCTTAGTATCGTAGCAGCTGTAATCCAGCTGTAGGTCAGGCTACAAATATCATTTCACATTTGGTATTTGCAGGTTTCGCTCATGTTCCAGACTAGCAAAACTCTTTTCTCTGAACATAGGTCTCTGGGGTCTAACAATCAAGAAGGGATTTCTGGTTTACTTAGCCTTAGGATGTAGTCATTCTTTATGACTTTTGGACGTCTAAAACTACATAGTTTTAAAGGTAATATGCTTTAAACTTATTTTCCCCTATGGGCAAACAGTCCTTTAATCGGCAAACAAATATGTAAACTTTATAGTCCACATGTGTTGCATGTTACTTGGCTAGAAGATTGTTTTAGGTTACATAAAATAAGATGTGATGTAAAACACCATGTTATAAAACGAATAGTTCCGGTCCTTTATTCTGATTGGTTAAACCATGTTCAAAGCCAACTCAACAGAGACATGTGGCCTCAGTATATTACGTTTGTGCTACTGCAGTTTCTTATATTATTTAATTCAGCAAAATTAACCGTTTATTATTAGTTTAATGAATTGAATTCTGGTGTTCTGCATGCTTTTATTTATCTTTAAAAGGGTCATGGCATCCAGTTTGCCTTAACGTTAGACATAATATGCACTGTAAAAAAAGTTAAGGTAACTCAAACCATTTGAGGAAACAGATTGCATCAAACCATTTAAGTTCAAAAACTAATCTTAATGTGTTCTGTGAACTTACTCCAATTAAGCTGAAGAGATATTTAAGTGTTGATTGATCATTAATAATGAATACCTGCTGTTAATAAGCAAAATTAAAAGAAGAAAAAAGAGAAACATCAAACTACACATTCAATCTCTCAAAATCTCAGCAGAGGATCATTAAATAACTTAACAAACAGTACCAACAGCTTTACCTTATTACTAACTTTTTTGTTTTTTGTTTGTTTGTTATTACTAACTTTCTTGTTTTTTTTTTGTTTTTTTTGTCAGACATCTACTCAAAATCACTGAAAACAATCATTTATATTTCAAATGTAAAATCATACAGTGTTTTCTTTATATGGCTCTATGACTTCAATTCTCATGTCAGTTTTTCTTTGGCTTGTTGTTATGGCAAGCATTACACACAAACACACACACACAGACACTAAATACTAAATAGCAATATTAATGACTCATGATAACAACAATTCGATATCAAATTTTATATATATACACTCTCAGAAATAAAGGTACAAAATCTGTCACTGGGGTGGTACCTTTTCAAAAGGTGCACTTTTGTACCGTACAGGTAGACATTAGTACCTTTAGGGTGCACTTTTGTATCTTTAAGGTTCCCTTCTGTACCTTTAAGGTACTGCGAGGTACATATTTGTACTTTTTAGGTATTAATATGTATCTTTAAGGACCTGTTAGGAACAAAAATTTACCTTTTGAAAAGGTACCGCCCCAGTGACCGATTTTGTACCTTTATTTCTTTATACATATAGGTGTGAAAATACCCAGATTCACCATGACATGATATGAAATTTGTGTCACAATACAATAATATGGCAAAATAAATTGAGATATTATATGATATATTGCAATTGATTACTTTTTTTTTTACTTTACAAATTATGTTACGAAAGGAAAAGTTTGACAACATCTGTTTTAACTACAGAAACATTTTTCAGTTTGCTTATCACACTTCAGTTGTATTGCTGCAATGCAAAATAGGATTGTCAAGCAGAAAAACTGACCAACACTTTAATAAAAGCCTGTCGAAAATGTTATATCTTTTTTTATGTTATATAATTCCATTTTTTTTATTTTATTTACTAACTTACTGTATGCTTAAGATGAATCCGCTCACCAGAAACAAACTAAATAAACCACCATGGATTGTTGTGGACTGTTACAAAATGGCGATTTATCTATATGGGCATCTAAGTATCAATATAGTATGGCTGTCATAAACTATTTGACAAGCAGAAGGGTGACATTTAATGCTAAAAAAACATTAATACATATATGTTGTTGTATGGAAATATTTTTTTTAAAAAGCAACAATCTCCATGAAGCCATGGTTGACAGTCAATCTACCGTAAACCACAGCTTCCTGAGACTTGTTGCTTTATTCTACCCTTTTTTCCCCTTCAAGTGTTGACAATTTGTTTTCCTTAAAAGCATCTCAAAGGTGAACGTGGAGCAAGACACCGCGGAGGATCTCCGAGAGCATGACATCACCATGGAGAGCCAAAAACAAGACGTAACCGTCAACAAAACTCAAGATGAAAGACAAACTGACTTCACAGACGCCGCACAATATGATATCACAGATAGCTGTCTGAATGACAAACAAACACCAGAAGAAACTTTCGAGAACGACACGATGCAGGAAAAACATCAACAAGATGACAACAATCAACAAGAAATGCATTGTGACATTGAAAGATCTTTTAATATCGCAGATGACAAGCAGGAATATAACATCACAGAGAAAACCGAAGGCATATATAGAAAAACCAAATCCAACAGAAGTTCGTTTTCCAGGCTAACAAGCAAAACACGTTATCCCGCCACAGCTACAGCGCTAACATTCCCTTCAATCCTGACAGACAGATATCCCTCTCCAACCGTTAGCCTCCTGCCGTCGTTTTATGGCACTTCGTTTGGCTATCGCATCAGAACGATGTCTGAAAACTCCAAAACAAGGACCAGAAAAACCCGCGACGACAACCGACTTGCACAGCCGACGAATGACATGCGACATTCCATTGAAATAAAAGGAAATCCCTGCTTATTAAAAACAAGGGCAGGACTGGCAGTTGGCCCCCGCCCTGAAATAATGAGCACGGAGAAGGGGTCCCGAACTCGTAAAATGAAAACCACCAAGACGTTTTTGTGGGGGCCAAAGGGGCCCCAAGAGACTAAGACAGTGTGTGAGTGGCACAGTCCTGAGAACAGGTGGAGAGGCCAGGATTAAGTCTGACAGCACAATTGTGTGTGGCCTTTTATGCCTTTTCATTAGAGATTGACTGAATTAAAGCAGTTCACACAGGCATGTTAGACCCCTCAGATGTGTTATGGCTTTTGAGGACAAGGGTTTTGGCACCAGCTGGAACATTTTCCTGTTCAATCGAAGGCCAGCAAAGAGAAATAATAGTCTTTTTATGTTTTTGTTTTTTTTGACTCCCATCTGGTGTTTCTCATTGAGTGGTGGTTTAGGTATGTTGACATAGACGATTATGATTAATTGACGATTTAATTCCTGCAGGTTTTTGGTGCCTTTTTTGTCTCTCTGACTTTATGTAAAACTAGTAGATCATCTAAAATATGTAACTTATTTATCCAAAAACCATGTCTGGTGACTGTCTTTCAGCAATAGGGATTGACATAAGAGTTTATGAAGGTTAAAAGTGATTCTAAGCAAATACATCATGTGATTTTGGAAATAACTGACACATTATAATGAAATATAGTGCAAAATAAAAGATGAGTTAGATTCTTCTATATCGGTGCTTTTTTCTTTCTTTTTTTAAAAAAAAAGTTCTTTATATTCAATAGTTTGGGGTCAGTAAATTTTATATCAGATATACAGCAACATGCAGCGGTGTGGTGGCACAGTGGTTAGCACTGCCGCCTCACAGCAAGAAGGTCACTGGTTCGAGCCCTGGCTGGGTCAGTTGGCGTTTCTGTGTGGAGTTTGCATGTTCTCCCAGTGTTCGTATGGGTTTCCTCCGGTTGCTCCGGTTTCCCCCACTGTCCAAAGACATGCACTATAGGTGAATTGAATAAACTAAAATTGCCGTAGTGTATGTGTGTGAATGCGAGAGTTTAGGGTTTTTCCCAGTGCTGGGTTGCAGCTGGAAGGGCATCTGCTGCATAAAACATATGCTGGATAAGTTGGCAGTTCATTCCGCTGTGGAGACCTATGATAAATAAAGGGACTAAGCCGAAGGAAAATGAATGAATGATTTAGCAACATAGTAATGTTGTGAAATGCTGTATTGTAACATTTAAAAAATAAGCACAAGTGTCAGGGCATGGCATAACATACAAAGTAGCCCCCAAATCACTTCCGCCTCATAGGGGTTAAAAAAAACTTTTTTATGTACACGTTGAATTCTGCATTGCATTACTTTTGAATGAATTAAATTAACTAATGCTTTTTTCATGCGCATATTAAAATTGTAAAGTTCTAGTTTTTGTTTTCCTGTCAACTTTGTTACATATTCTACTCCATTAAAATTAAAACACAAACGCCATAGAAAACACCACCACACACTGCGTAACAGTTCTCTAAATTGGTCCAGCTTTAAAGCCTGTTTCTTTGTATCCATACACTACACTGTTATATGCTGAACATGTTGAATTATTCAGATTCAAAGAGTTTCTGTAACATGAGACTGGCATCAGTGCCATAGGCAATCTGATTAAATGAACAGTAAGCAGCAGGGTTGTGTGGAAAGCCCAAAAGTCTGTGTCTCCCAGCATTCCACTGGACTGAGTAAATATTTGTATTGCCTTCAGAAAATGAGAGAGAGGATGTAAGCCCGGTATTGATAAAGCCTGTACATATACATTAGTACTGAGCTGCAAGACACCAGAACAACCAATAATAAAAACATAGACTACATGTCTCAACTCAAATGTTGGGAACACACACATTATTTTACGCTCTCATTCATTTATGCCAATATGTCTACTTTAGAATTTTGTTACATACATTAACTGGACTTTTAACTTGTTTTAAATTAACTGTTAAAGACTTAAGGGATTAAACAAAAACATCTGTCACTTGTTCCAAACCTGTTTGAGATTCCTGTCGAACACAAAAGAAGTAAAAATTTGGGGAAAAAAGAGATGCTGCTGGAAACCTGTAACCACTGACTTACGTATAGTATTAGGTTGAATAGGCTAAATAATGACAGAATTGTTAATGACAGAATAATTTACAGAACTATCCCTTTAACTACATTATGTGGCAGTGCTGCATGTTATACAGTGTAATTATTTGTTTTGTAATTTATCTGTTCAAGATGTTGTGCTTTTGATTTTGCTTAAAAAAGTAATAGACACACGTTTACTTGGAAAGCATGAAACATTCATATAAAAATATCTGCTGACCTCTAGTGGTCGGTTAGTGCTGTTGCGTAAACAAGTGAGGGACAGTTCACACAAAAGCGTTTATTTGTTTTTTTTACTCGCCGTCAAGTGGCGCTTCTTTTTCTGTTGAACATTAAAGAAGACATTTTGAAGAATGTAGGTAGTCACTGACATCCATTTTAGTCAAATAAATACTATGGAGGCCAATGGCAGCGTGTGTAGGCTAACGCGAATATTTCTAACGTTAAAATAGAATTATTGTTTATTCATATTTTCAAATGTACTGTTTTACAAAAAAAAAATGCAGACCAAATAATAAAGCACTTCATCAATTCATTCAAATGCCCAATTACACACATTACTGGCAGTCCTTAATAAAAACACTCGTTTTAATAGTTGACTTTATTTATTTTAGCTTTAAAATTTTGTGATAAAATATAAATTCATGAACACTGTTTAATTGTTTCAGTTTTTGGATTGCCTTTAAAAATGACACTGCAAAAGATTTAAGCAAGGTGCCTTTTGCGACAATTTTGAAACATCTATTTAAGCAACATCACTGCATTGCTATATAGCTGTAAATAAGTAAAGATGCAATATTATATAATTTTTCTTGGTGTTGTTTTTGTCGCCCAAAAACTGTAGTATAAATTGTAGTTGGGGTAGTTCAAAAACTGTGAGAAGTCATATAATTGTATATTTTAATTAATTCAATAATTAATGACAATAAGAGATGGTGTCCATTGTTTATTTCGAATTGACATTTATTTTGGTGTTCTTTAAGCCAGTCTATAATATGAAAATCAGTGACAACTTTACAAAGCCTCACTCACACTGCAAAAAAATATCCGTAAATCCGTATTTTGTGATTCATGTTTTTATTTGACATTTTTCCCTATTTATTTATGTTTCTGAATTCCATTATTTTAACTTTGAAAAATTGGATATATTGTCTGGGGGCGGCACAGTGGCGCAGTGGGTAGCGCTATCGTCTCACAGCAAGAAGGTCGCTGGTTCGAGTCTCGGCTGGGTCAGTTGGCATTTCTGTGTGGAGTTTGCATGTTCTCCCCGTGTTGGCGTGGGTTTCCTCCGGGTGCTCCAGTTTCCCCCACAGTCCAAAGACATGCACTATAGGTGAATTGAATAAACTAAATTGTCCGTAGTGTATGTGTGTGAGAATGAGAGTGTATGGGTGTTTCCCAGTGATGGGTTGCAGCTGGAAGGGCATCCGCTGGATAAGTTGGCGGTTCATTCCGCTGTGGCGACCCCTGATTAATAAAGAGACTAAGCCGAAAAGAAAATGAATAGATGAATGGATATTGTCTGGGTTGGTGTTGTATATTACGCTACAAAAACCTTGTAATAAACTGCCAGTCCATTTTCTGTTATTTCACAGACTTAGTACTCTCTATATATTATTTCTTATACATTATATTATTTCAAATGTCAATAAGTCACATTGCTAAACTGGAGAGTTGAATTTTCAACATCAAAAGTAAAGATCAAGGTCCCATAATGCAATTAACAACCATAAATAAACAAAAAAACACTTGTGAATCACAAAATATGGAAATATATTGGCAGATATTTTTTACAGCGAAGATTGATGGCTATAGTCCAGCCAACTCTTTTTTCTTTTCTTTTTTTTACTTTTCTGTATTAAATATCCTGCATATTATTCAAACATGTAAAGAATGAGAAGGAAAGATCCTGGGGGATGAATGCTGATCTTCAGTTGTTCTCTTCTGTTATGGCGAATGGTAAATGTATGCAAGAGCTCTCAAAATGCAAAGCATGGCATCACAAATATTGTGACACAGTCGAATCCTGGATGTCCAACAGCTTTAGCAAACCATATCTGTATCTCTACTTTGTAGGCCTATAACAATTGGTTAATTTTGCAGAAGTGTCACAATAAAATAATTTTAACCACACAACACTAACCAAGCCTCCTCTTACATTAACCAAGTTGAATATGATCATAATTCTAAGCTACTTTAAAAAATGCTAATAATAATAATACTTTTTTGTAAATAAACATGTAAACAAATAACATGACATCACATTTAGTACATTACGAATTAACATTCATTTAGCTGTTTAGTATACATACTTTACAGTATTAATGCTCAGATCAAATTTATAAAATGCATTAAATAAAAGAAAACCTCAATTTAAAAAATTTTACGTTTTTTTCTAATCAATGACAGGAATTGCTTATAATTTTTTTGTGAAAGCAAAAATAGGTCTTAAGACCTTGAATCTTTGGATGTGCAATTATGCAAGAAAAAAAAACTTGCACAGTAATATTCATCCTTCATCAAGTTAAGTACACTGTAAAAAAAACAAAAAAAACAAAAGCTGACTCAACTCAAAATTGTTAGGCAACTTGCTGCAGAGCTTTTTTGAGTTGACTCAACTTTCAACCCAAGTACTGCACTTGACTTGATTTAAGTTGAGTAAACTTAAAAATGCCCTGAAGCTGGTTGCTTTAAAATTTTAAGTTGAGTCAACTTTTTTATACAGTGTAGGTTTCGTTTTTCATAAAGTTACAAATGAAAATGTACAATGCCCTCTGAATAGAAAACGCATATATAGCCTAGTACAGTTATTAATATTCCATTGGAATAGTATGCATAGAATATAAATAGCCCATCAATAAAAACAAAACGGATATTAGAACGGATAATAGAATGAATAATATATTTTTTAACAAGTAATAATAATAATATACTTAATAATAATATATTTAATAATAATAAATTATTAAATGGTGAAAGTTCTCATACCTTATTACGAATGAAATGTTTTCCTTGTGTTGTTTTGTACTTTGTATTAATGTTATTATTGTTATTCTTTTATTCATTTATTTTTGCTCATAATTGTAATCATAATTTTGTTTGTATGTCAAGGTTTCTTGTTATAATTATTATATTTTTTCCTCTTCTTGGTACTATTTGGACTTTTTAGAACAGTATTAACCTTGTTCTTACTATTGTTACTTGGTATTTATATATTCAAGCATAAAAAAACAATAATAATCGAGCAAAGCCACCAAATTCCCATCTCTGCATCACAGGAAACGGAAACTCCGTGTCCCAGCGTAACCATGGTGTGTAATTCCGCTTCCGCCCCAGTCGGGATTTTCGTCCGCTCTGCAGGAATGTGTGGAGATGCTCGGGCCGGTGGAGAGGGAACAGCCGCACCTTCCTGCTGACAGATGAACCGTCGACCGGCGGCGGCCCGTGCCTGAGGGAAGCGGACACACACGCGCATTCCCGGACTTGCCTGACCGATCGATCGTTCGACTGACTGAAGCTGCTCCTCCTCATGGCGAAAAACACCCTGTCCTCACGGTTCCGGGGAGTCGATATCGACGAATACGACGAGAATAAATTCGTGGACGACCAGGACGAGGCGGCCGAGCAGCAGGGACCGGACGCGTGTGAGGTGGACGATCTCATCAGGCAATATCCTTCACTATCCCTGTGGTTATTTATTCCTTATGCTGATGGGAAAATCTATAGAAAATAAGTCTGAGGGGAGTTCATCTCTTTTTGGGGTCATCCATAAACAACACTGTCCTGATTTAGATGTTCCTCGTACATTATTTACGCACAGGTTGTGTGTTAAACCAAACCATAGTGTCCTATAAAGTGCAGAAAGTGTTTAGGTTTGGAATTTGAGGTAGAAATGGAGTGAAGTATCTGACAGGTGTAATTATTAGTAAGGAATGTAATGTAGGGTCGTTTTTGGTTTATTCCAAACGCTTTCTGTTTTGTTGTTGTGTTTAAAGTAACACGTAATTTTGTGGAGTTCCGGTCACATACACGTGCGCTGTCAATTTATTATAGATCGAAAATGATTCATATAAAGTACTTGATTTATTATTAATATATGCCGTTTGCTATCATAAAATGTATATACATTATTTGTTTCAGTTAATTGTTGTCAGTAATATTCAGGTTTGTTTTTATTTTCAGTTTAACGTTAGTTCGCTTCAAACGTTATATTAATTCATATCGAAATATAAACAAGTAATATAAATTAATTAATGAAATTAATGAAGGTGTAATGTTGCATAATTTACTTTATACTTCAGAGCTGCTTTATTAGTACATTGACTGACAATATGTTTTTAAAGATAGTTAGTTTTAAAGTGCGCATTTACTTTCGTTGGGCATAAAATGCGTTTTTCTTTCATAGACTGAATGTTTATGGGTTTCAGGGCTTGAACCAGCGACCTTCTTGCTGTGAGGGGACAGTGCTAACCACTGAGCCACCGTGCTGCCCCTACTTCTGTTTTTTGATATGTTCATTTATATAATTATTAAAAATATACAACTCAATTTTATTTATATGTTTAATATTATTTTAACATATTCTTCTGTAGAGTTATTGGCTACTACCATTTATTTATTATTGAGCACTGATTACTTTGTTCTAATAAAAAAAATTATAGGTAAGATATTTTTATTAGTTAAGATTTATTGCTATTTTCTATTGTACTTCCATAACTTTTAGGACGTGGTTATTCTGTTTTATTCTTTAGACTTGTTTTTTTCAATTTAGTTAGCTTCAGTTTTTAAGTTGATTTCAGTATTGAAAGCTCATTTCTTTAGTGCAGTTACTTTTTAATTTTTCTAATTAACATTAGATTATTTAACCTTTCAATAACATTGAAGATGACAGGGTCATGTAGTTTTGATGTGTCATGGATATACTACGCATTCGACTTTGGTTATGTTTTTAAATAACACGTCAAAGTTTCCAAATCAGAAAGTAAACAATTATTTAGTTTCTGAGAAAGAAAAAAACAAAACTACCCCCCTCTTTCCCTCCAACTGTGTATGTGATGTCATTTATTTAATCAGGTCATCAGCGTTTGTGACACGAATGATCCATTTTTGGTGCTCAGAGACACAGTTAGGAGCTTTAAAGTAGAGTGTGATGTCTTCCCCTCACTAATGTTAAAGACACGAACTGTATATTCGGGTCATCAGCAAATGGACTATTCCATTTTTAAAGGTTTGCCTTGGCACCAGCATTTTTGTTTAGTTATTTTTGGATCTTTCGTTTGAGTTAGTGTGGGGTTGATCGGGATGTTTACACAAAGAGAATGATGTTTTTATACAACACAGAGAAACAAAGTTTGCACTTTTCTGAGAAATGATTTGTTTACAGTTGTCTCTGTATTAAAAGTAATTATCACTGACATATTTTAAGGGGCACATTTAGGGTAACTATTTTCTTATGCAGTCTTTAAAAGTTCTGCAGACACTTTTTGTCAAAACAATTGCCATTGTTGACACCAATAGCCTAGTGGTTAGTGCGTGGACACATAGGCAGTTTGATTCATGCCTCGAGGTCCCTTTCCTGTCTATACTCTCAACTGTCCTATCAATTAAAGGTAAAAACCCAGAATTTTTTTATATTAAAAACAATTGCCATTTACAATGATCTGCGAACAACTAAATGCTATAATTTACATGCCAGGCCAGCAGGTGGCGACGTTACTTTGTGAAGAATCAGAGTCTGCATGCATATGGTCCTGTAGTCACCATAGTTCTTTAGATTGTCAGTAATAATAATAATAATAATTAATTAATAAAATAATAATGATAATAAAGCAATTGATGTAATCAGTTGTGTTTTTTAGCAATAATGTGCTCTTTAAAACTACCTTTCATAAGTTTGTGTTTTCAGGCCCTCAAAACTCTCAAAAAAATGAACAGGCAAAACCACAGAGTTATCAATTTTAGTTGTCTTAAACATCAGTCTAAGGCAGTGAGATCAAGATTGGATGTGTTCAACCTGATTCCTAGCATTTATTTCCAAACAAACTCTAGATTTCAGAATGCTCTTCTGGCTTTTTTGAGAGTGACTGTCTGATTGGTCAGCTTTTCTTAACTAACTGTGATGCACAGGGGACATGATGACAGCATTTCACATCGCCTTGAGGAATCCACCAATCAACTCCAAGAATCCAGCAGTGAAAGTGAGAGCCAATTTTGTTATTCTGACAGTTTGACTTATTGCTTTAATGTTTAGGAAGACTATTATTAGGCACCCTTTTATTGCAAAACAGATCATCTTAGTAGCTATATCACTATTTACCTAGTGACGTTTAGGCCTCTGGATTCCTGGAGGCCTCCCAAAACTGTGCTTTATGAATTTCAGGTCATGCTCAGTGTCCAAATATGGCCAATTCTGTACTATACACTGTGCAAAAAGTGTATGTGAGCAGAGTTTTATGTATGAAAAACGTTTACTCTTAAGAGATTATTTTATTTGCTGGGTCTACTATGGCTATGAGAGAGGAAACACAGTTCTCTATGAGAGTATCTCTGTTTGTACCATAAAGGGTATACCACAGTTTTGTTTTTTGTAGTTAGATGACCTACTAATTCCAGCAAGATTTTGAAGTATGCTTAGATTAAACCAGTTAAAATTGTGTCATTAGTTACTAATTTTCTTGGTATTCATTCAACATTGGGACACAAATTAAGACATTTTTGATCAAACACGAAAGCTCTCTGACCCTCCTTAGACAGTAAGGGTCATGAAAAGATCAGAAAGGTACCAAGAACAAAACAGTCCATGCATCATGAAGCATTTATGAAGCTACGAAAATAAAATAATGACTTTATTCTCTACAGGATAAGTTAAATGTGTGAGTGAACAAGTGAACCTTTTTAGGCTGTCCACACAAACTCGGGTCATTTTAAAACTGCAGCTTGAGGTTTGGGTGTTCATTCACACGCAAACGCAGAATTGGGTCTCTGAAATCGAAACTTTTTGAAAACTTCTGTCAGGATGAAGATTTTCTTGGTGTGGTATCAGATTGCGTGGCACAATCTCTGTTGTTTACAAGATGTGCATCTGTGCAATGGCTGGTGGGTCCTGTTGACAGACAATCCGAAACCAATAATAACTTTTTTGAGGCTTCTGATTGGCCAACGTGACTTTATTATTAGGAGTTTACCACCACCAGTTGCTTTGGCATGCTCTTGACAGCGATTCATAGGGCGTTTTTGCATTTTCATGTGGACAAGATTTTTTTTAAATGGAGGAAAAACGGTTTACAAAAAAACCCATGTACACATGTACACAGAACCAAACTCACCCACCCTTAGTATAGATTCCCTTTTTCATTAGTGTTGTGTCCCTCCTCTTCTCTCAGGAGCGGGCACAGGCAGTGCTGTTACGAGTGCTGACTGCATTTAAAAGCAGCGATATTGAGCCAGCGGTGAAGTCTTTGGACAAGAATGGAGTGGATCTGCTGATGAAGTACATCTACAGAGGCTTCGAGAAGCCCACAGACAACAGCAGTGCCATCCTGCTGCAGTGGCATGAAAAGGTCGGTCTTGGAATGAAGAGATCTGATTCTTTTTTCCATTTCAAACATTTATACCTCTTTTTGTCTTCATTCTTATTCAGGCTTTCGCTGTGGGGGGCCTGGGGTCCATTGTACGAGTGTTAACTGCAAGAAAATCTGTCTGAGAAGCTGGACGAAATGGAATGTTAACCAGCCACGGGATTTCTTAGACATGGACAACTTTCTCTCTCACAACTTAACCTTATCTGGGGGAAAACCACTCATGCCCAACAGCCTATTTCACACAAAAAATATTATATGATATTTAATGTAAATTATTGATTCTTCAATATGTTATTATGGAAGACACTTCTCGACTAAAGAAGGTGAATGGTTGTGCGACGGTCTGTGAACTGCGACAGAAGGACAATGAAAAGACTTGGCTCTATAAGCCTTGAGCCGCAGTTTCAGGACATTAAATACTGTGATGAATATGAAAGTTGTATTTGCTTGTTCTTAGTTGGCACTCTTGGATGTGTAGTTCTCATTTTTTCAGTTCCAATTCTCATTTTTTTCTTATTGTACAGAAAGAGGATAATGTTTAATATATATAGTATTTAGGTGGTGGATTTATGGTTCAATTCGTAGTGTGGGGTTGAGTCAGTCGGGTTGGGAGGGTTATTGTGAAGTGCCTGGTGCAATAAAGGACATTTAAGAGTGTATTTTTTATTATTTTTGCAGATCAACATACTCACTTTTTTTACACAGCCTTTCAGTTTATATCAAGGGCATCCAGACCTGTTTCTGAAGGGCCACTGTCTTGCAGAGTATAGCTCTGCCCTAATTAAACAAACCTAAAAAGTCATGGTCTTCAGGTCTAGGTAAAAAGCCTTTAGTATGTTGTATGTTGAAATAGTTGGATCTTAAAACTGCAGGATATTGATTCTTGAGGGGCTTAAAAACCACAGCTCGAATCCCAATTGGCACTCTAAACCAGGGATTTTTAATTGTGCTTGTGGATGGCCAACATCTCAATTTTAGCTTCAACCAGCTCCAACACTCTTGTCTAGAAGTTTCTAGTGAGTATGCTGACTTGATTAGCTGGTTCAGGTCTGTGTAATTAGAGCTAAACTCTGCAGGACAGTGGCACAGATCAGGGGTACCCTTGTTGTGGGGGCAGAGTTTGTGGCATGGCACTAGGGCTGCTTTCCACTCCACTTTTAGACAAGAACTCGCAGATTTTCTTAAGCACTTCCCCTCAAGGGAATCTCATTGCCATTTTAAAGTGTATTCCATTTCGTCAAGTGGAAGAGGGAAGTTTATATGAACAGATCCTCAACCCCTCGATTTTGACCAAGGGAGCAAGTATGTTTCATACAGTATGTAGGCTGCATTCCATTCCAATTTTTATGCCCTTCACTCACCAACTTCCCTCCG
>CAIGQV010017835.1:3545965-3597481 GCA_903798115.1 Danio jaintianensis | reverse complement strand
CAACAAGTGGATCAAAAACCTTTATCAAAGCTGTCCTAAAATGTGTGTTGAACAACACCCGTTCATATCAACTTTTTGATCCATTCAAATCCACTCAAAAAGGGTGAGCAACTCTGCACTTAAGATCGACTTACCTGAGAGAGTTTGGCTCCAGCTAACCTGCCTAAGACTGTCTAGTGCAGGGGTGGGCAAACTTGTTCCTGGAGGGCCGGTGTCCTGCACAGTTTAGCTCCAACACTAATCAAACACACAAGAATATGCTAATCAGTGTCTTCAAGATCACTAGAATTCTATAAGCAGGTGTGTTTGATTAGAGTTGGAGCTAAACTGTGCAGAACACCGGCCCCTCCAGGATCCAGTTTGCCCACCCCTGGTCTAGTGCCACTGAAGACCTTGATTAGCTTGTTCAAGTGTGTTTGATAAGGGTTGGAGCTAAAATGCAAACACCACTAACCTGTTAGTGAATACGTTGCATACAGCCAAACATGGCATACTTAACATACGCTAAAGAGCCAAGACATGATGACTGGTTGCCGAATAAACATTGTCTACAAGAGCGTTTAGGTAGATAGCATGTGTCAAATTCGCCTTCACATCAATAACTGTGTTTCCACTTAAAGATGCAATATTAGACCCAAACTGGAATATCTCAAAAAACATTTGCAAATAAAGCACAATTTCCATCCAACGAGTCAATAAGGACAACAATGACTTATCACTTCCTGATAAACTGCCACCAAATATCAAAAAGACAATTGGAATTTGCTGTGGTAGGAGAAGATACTGTGGTCATTTTTCTTTTCTAAAAAATACTTGCACCTCAGAATATGAAGACAAAAAGCAATGAATGTCTGGTGGCTTTTGAAGGTGTCAGATCACTCTTTGGGAGCGCAGCCACTCAAGAAAGTTCAGGGAAGTAATGATACTGAACGACTTTGATGACGGACTGACCCTTTGATTTTAGAATGACCAAAACCAATTTTATAATGTTTATAACATTTATTGTAAAATAATATTTTACAAGGTTTTGGTCTGCTGGTTTGTCCATTAATGCCATCCCATTGGACTGTTAAAACAAAATCACATTACTTTTTTTATGCGTATCCAGGAATTTATTTGGTAAATGTATTTCCATCATAGTTTATGCGCATTTTCAAAATTGATGCCCATCTTGGTGTTTCTATTAAGCAATTTTTATGCGATATTCCAAAATATGGCACTTATGACTGAACCCAGGGTTTCCCTGCAGAACACTCCATGTAAATGACAAACTTTTACACAGACGTTCATGTGATGTGAAATAAAACAGACTCACCAGACCAGACATCCATCTTCTATTGCTTCTGGATCCAGTTCCTATGAGCACATGCTATTGAATGTTCTTTTACTGATGGACACAGGTCATCAGGCACTCTGATCTGCAGCTACACAGCCCCATACATAGCAGAGCATGATGGATTGTTATTATCCATGATAAAAAAAAAAAATTGTGAGACTTTATTGTGAGGCTACAGGATACCATATATCCCTCTGATCCATGAAATATGAAAAAACCTGAGTCAAGATTTGTGTTATTTTGTATTTTTTTTAATACACTAAAAGAGAGAAAATATTACTTTTCAAATTGTATTGTGCGACGCGGTCGCACAGTGGGTAGCACAATCGCCTCACAGCAAGAAGGTCGTTGGTTCGAGCCTCAGCTGGGTCAGTTGGCATTTCTGTGTGGAGTTTGCATGTTCTCCCCGTGATCGCGTGGGTTTCCTCCGGGTGCTCCGGTTTCCCCCACAAGTCCAAAGACATGCGCTATAGGTGAATTGGGTAAGGTAAATTGTCCGTAGTGTATATGTGTGTGAATGAGTGTGTATGGATGTTTCCCAGTGATGGGTTGCGGCTGGAAGGGCATCCGCTGTGTAAAACATATGCTGGATAAGTTGGCGGTTCATTCCGCTGTGGCGACCCTTGATTAATAAAGGGACTAAGCCGAAAAGAAAATTAATGAATGAAATTGTATTGTACATAAATCATGTAAAGATCTCTAATTGTGCATATTATTCAAGAATATTACTTTTTTTTTTTTTTTACCGAAGAAATATATAGAGTATAATTACAAAAACATATATTTTTTGTCATTTTCAGATATCATGGTTTTTTATATTGTGCATCGAAGAGTGCAATTGCAAAAAAAAAAAAAAAAAGTTATTTACAAACACTTTTTTGAGGTAATTTTTTAGTAATCATGTTTTTACATTTAGTATTGAAGAGTACAACTGCTTCTCTGTTTTAGCAAATGAAATCTTCATACTCAAAAATCAAATTTTCAAAAATATCAACAAATATGTCTTTCTAAGGATTTCTCTGATTTCTACAGTATCCATGTGGTCCTGCTCATCAGTGTATAATAAATGGTTCATCTCCAAGAATATGGTCACTACCTAGTAAACAATATCAAACTCTATTGGAAATTAATGTTAATTCTGCTTTAAAAATATTCACAATGTCTCTCTTATAACTTTAAGATCCAATATGAAATCCAAAAACGCCAAAGTCAGCACTGCTAACCACACCAAAAGCACAAATGCTCCTCCAGACAAAGTCACTGAGAAAGATTTTAATTTTTTTATCAAGTTTTGATGCTCCTGACAAACCATGAACTGAAACCAAATCAAGGATTGTAGTGGTATTTTGCTGAAAACAGAGGCAATGGGATACTGTGGTGATGGCTACACTATCATAACAAACGAAACATGAATACAGTTGTAAAAAAAAAAGTGCATTTTTAGGATGTTTAAATAGAAATACCATTCCTACGATGTTCATACAGAGGGCATTTATCAGCATTCTTCAATAGGACTCCAGAGAACCTTCATTCACGGCACAACTAGCTTCGGAATTTCATCAGTCCTTACATAAAACAGAAATTCTTTGGGTTTCTTTTTTTTTCTAAAAACAGGAAACACATGGTAAGCGTCCCGTAGAGGCTCGATTCAGCCATTTTCACCAGAAGAGCCTGTCATTCGGCGTTTAAACCTTAGTGCTGCTGATGTGGCCTTAAAGTGTTAAAACACACAAAATTACACAAAACACTGACTTTTTTTCCTTCCGCAGGATATTATCGACTTGTTCTCGGAGAAATAAATGCAGCTGACAGTATTTTAAGGCTTCAAGTGTACTCAAATGCTTTAGTATACACTCAAAACCAAAGTACAATCAAAGCATTCAGTATAAGGCATGCATGCTCGTTTCCTCGATCTGTGCATATATGCCTCTATATTACAGTTTCAAGCCCACAGTGAAGAATCTCACACACATACGCACACAGATTTGAGAGTAATGACTGTGTATGATGACAAAAACATAATTTAGGTATTCACTGATTTATAAACCCTCTAATCATCACTTATATACAGTATTCATATATATATAAATACTTGTATGGAATGTATGGAATTGTAATTTACACATAAACGAGGCAGATTAAAGTCAGATTTAAAGTAATGATTTATGACACCCATTCCTGATTTTCACTGACGTTTTGGAGGATCATTTTCTTCATGATTGGCCCAGCCTTGATTTCACAGAGTTAAAATAATTTAGTCGTTGAAGGATTTTGGAAACAGCGATGATTGTTTTGTTTTTTTGTTTTTGTTTTTTTAAGCGGATGATACTTGAGTTCATTTCATTAGACGACGAAACTCCCCAAGTCACAAAAAGACAATGTTCATAAAGCATTTGTTTTCAAGTCCCTGCAATATTTTAGCGAAAAACGCACCGAGTTGTTTGTGTGTCCCATTCTTTTAAAGGGCATGAGCTACATAGCAACTGTTGAGGCAGAGATTGAAACTGCAGAGTCAGCAATTGTTCCCTTTTCTACTATGAGATTGTTTACTGTTCCCTCTTTCACCTGGTCTCAGAGATGTGCCACTTTGGGTTTTTCAGCTCCAGCTTGATGTTCCTGAGATGGAAGGTCGTATGATACCTTTGGGTGTGGGCTTGGAACCAAACCACGACATCTGAAATACATACAAAACATCAGTCATGACCAGTGCTTCAGTTGTTCAAAACTCTGGACACCTCATTTTGTCCGTGTGCAGGGTTGAAAACTTGATGATTTGGATTTTTCACAGGATTAAAAACTGCAGCTCTCACATGGTCACCCACTGAAGCTATAAGCAGGGTTGTGCCTGGTTAATAAAACCTTTGCAAATCTTTTGCTTCGAATCAATGGTTTTAGAGTTCGTACCACATTGGCAAGGTAATGTGATTTCAGTAACCGAGGCTTTATGCCATGTTATAACAGTTTCAAAATGCCTCGTCAATTGTAACTCGTCATGAAACGGAAGTTAAGATTGTCCGTTTTTCCCTCTATCGTAACCTACATCAACTGCAAATTGTCCTGAAATGAGAAAAAAAAAAGTAGGGTGATTTCGGAGTTCGTACCAAATTGGCAAGGTAATGTGATTTCAGTAAACGAGGCTTTATGTCATGTCATAACAGTTTCAAAATGCCTCGAACTAGTCATTAAACAGAAGTCAAGATTTTCCTTTTTTTTCCTCTATCATGAAATACATCAACTTGAATCTGTCCTGAAATAAGGGGAAAAAAGTAGGGCATTTTTGGAGTTCATACCAAATTGGCAAGGTAATGTGATTTGACTAAAAACGAGGGTTTACGTCATGTCATAACATTTTCAAAATATCTTGAAAATTTAAACTGGTCATGAAACGGATGTCAAGATTTTCTTTTTTTTTTTCCTCTATCATGAAATACATCAACTTGAAACTGTCCTGAAATGAGAAAAAAAAGTAGGGCAGTTCCGGAGTTCGTACCAAATTGGCAAGGTAAAGTGATTTCAGTAAATGAGGCTTTATGTCATGTCATAAAAGTTTCAAAATGTCTCAAAAATTTTAACTGGTCATGAAACGGAAGTTAAGATATTTTCCCTCCATCGTGAACCGATTGGATTGTTGGAGGATGGGTGTTACTAACAAAAATAAAAGAAGATTGATGAATGGATGAAGGCAGAACAGAAACGAGACACGTCCTGATAGTCACGCCCTCAAGTCATTCCATGTGACCAGAAGTGAAGAAAAGTCACTTCGAGGGGGGAGGAAGGTTATGGTATTTGTTTAAAGAGTCTGAGGGCAAATGAGTTTTTACAAAATAATCAAGTACACAGAGACATCGATTATAACAAGCACTACTATACACATAGAAAAATAAGAAGAGTACATTTTAATTCTTTTTTTCGACTTTTCGAAAATTTAAAACGTTTGGCGGCAATGTAATACCATAAAATTCACATGAATGATGCAGCTTCATTCAGTTTGCAGCCCAGTGGCGATGTTCTGAACAGGTTTCATAGATTTTACCTGATGTCAGATCAGTTTTTGACAATGGCTAATGAATTTTTTAAAGGTATTTTTATATAAATGTGATTCATGATATGTTTTTAAAAACTGATGTAACACTATGTACATCCCTAGCAACGTCTAATCAAAACTCAAATAAAACAACTGTTTAAAAAAAAAAATAATAATAATAATAATAATAATTGTAAAAAAAAAAATCAACCTTTTCCACAAATCTTCCACTTAAGTCCGCCGGTAGCAGCAGGGACTGGAGAGGTAGTGTAATGTAGCACAGTGATGTGCAGCGATTTCCTTGCTTTCCAGCACCGCTGTCGGGCTGATCTATAAATACCTGCCAGCTGCTATTCCTGACCATGGCACTCATTGCTAATGGTTTGATTCAGAGCGTTGAGCCACATATCCTGACCCACATTGTTCCCTGCCTCAGCAGTGTGGCCTAGTTAGGGTGCAGAGGAGATGAGGCTAGAGAAGAACACCTTTCTAAATGTTGATCCTCCATCATACTTATAGACTCCCTGTTACTCACCTTGTACTCCAGTGTCTGTTTGAGCATGTCCTCCTCTTCTTTTGTAAAATGTAGGAGCACAGAAACGGCTCTGATGAGCTGGAAAGCCTGAAAAGAGAAGCAGAAAGAGGTGAGTACTCATGGGAGCATTCATTCAAGTAGCACTCATATCACTGCTATCTGCTTGTTAAAGGAACACACCACTTTTTTTTTATTTTATTTTTTAGAAACAGGCTGATTTTACAACTCCCTGAGAGTTAAATAGACGAGTTTTACCATTGTTGAATCCATTAAGCTGGTCTCTGGGTCTGGCGGGAGCACATTTAGCTAAGCATAGCATAGATCATTGAAACAAAAACACCAGTTATTGTTAAACAATGAAATCGTAAGTCCAGGGCACTCGAAAAATAAGCGAAAAAAAATCAAAAAGCCTTTATTAACATGGCTATTATTTAAAAACAACACCTACGCATTACGGCAAAACTTGCCTACATCAGGGTAACGTTACAAAAATGAAACAATATTTCAGAACTACGAACTTTAAATACCTTTACAAATAGAGATGTACACACTCGCTTTATGCTTGCTGCGAGAAATCAGGCTTCTCTGATCAATCTTTTCTTAATGTTTTGAATTTATTCCATTATTATTGAGCAACTGATGGTCATAAATGGTTAAAAGATCGATCTTATATTCAGCAGGATATTTGATGTTGTATTGCGGAGAAAGTGAAACTGATCTTACCTGTGAACTACGCTATAATAAATGCATGTGACGTTCCTTACATTGGCTATAAAACATACATGCACAACACATTTTGCATATGGAAACAATTTGATTTCTATATTTCATTACTAAAGTGAGATTTCTTTTTTTTTAAACACAGGTTTGTAATTTAGTTGTTTGCAATTGGTCTCATTCATTCATTCATTTTCTTTTCGGCTTAGTCCCTTAATTAATCTGGGGTCGCCACAGCTGAATGAACCGCCAACTTATCCAGCACATGTTTCACGCAGCCGATGCCCTTCCAGCCGCAACCCATCACTGGGAAACATCCATACACACACATACACTATGGACAATTCATCCTACCCAATTCACCTATACCACATGTTTTTGGACTTGTGGGGGAAACCGGAGCACCCGGAGGAAACCCACGCGAACACGGGGAGAACATGCAAACTCCACACAGAAACGCCAACTGACCCAGCCGAGGCTTGAACCAGCGACCTTCTTGCTGTGAGGCGAACGTGCTACCCACTGCGCCACCGTGACGCCCTGCAATTGGTCTACGGTGGTTATTTAAGTCAGTGTGAAAACCAGTGTTGGAAAGAGTACTGAAAAATCAAACTCAGGTAAAAGTACCGTTACTTACCCAAAAATGTAGTGCAAGTAGAGTAAAAGTATCTGTTGTAAATATTACTCAAAGTATGAATAAAAAGTAGCCTTTTAAAAAGTACTTAAGAGTAGTGAGTATTACGCTGTGAAAAGCTGATGCATGTATAAACGTAACATTCTGTAGTGCATTTAGTTATTGTTTAACACTATTTGTCGATTTCAGTCATCATACAGTAAACATCTTGAAATTGTTCATTATGATACAAAATTATTATTCTTTTAGCCAATCCCCATAGACAAGGAAAAAATAAATTAGTGACTGCAGGTTGAAGGAAAGTAAGGCACTAAAAATGTACTCAAGAGAAAGTAAAAGTACATATTTATAAAACTACTTAGTAAATTACAATTCCTGAGAAAAACTACTCTATTTACAGTAATTTGAGTATTTGTAATTTGTTACTTTACACCACTGGTGAAAACGAAATTTAAAAGGTAAAATAAAAATGATATAAAAGCAAAAGTTGATTAAAAATATGGATGTCGATTAATTATCACCATCGACTTAGGGCTGCAGCGATTTGTCTATATAATCAACTAATTCAGACAAATATCTTTAAATTAAAGATCATACTGTGTATGTAGTTAAACATCCCTAGTCTACATTTTTAGCAAAAGCAGAAAACATATGTTCTATTTGTTTATTAAGAAAATAGTTTTTGCTGACTGATGTGTTTGTCTGTAAAATGTGTTTGTCTGTAAAATTTGTTAGCGAGCTGTGTTTACATTAATCTCATGACATAAAAGCCAGCTTACATGACTCCAAACACACAAGCGCCGTTCCTTGTCAGTATTTGAGTGTATGGTTAAAACAAAATAGCCTAGAGCACCATCTGCTGTTAAAAACGAACCTCAGCATTGATTCAAGTGGGAATACCGATGCATTTTGAAAATCTCTGAATTGATGCAGAATTTATTTTTAATATGTGTTTCATGTTCAATAATATGTAATATGTGTCGTAAGAAGGATTTCAAATGTACTCTTTTGAGAAGTAAGCAGATCACAAGCTATTCAATTTATGGACCATTCATTTGAGCCAATCGCAAGCCATTCATCAGATAGGGATCAAACCCTCACCTCTGCCTCTCTGGACGACATGAACTTCAGCACCACATGTTTGAGGTACTCGAAGTTGATTTCTCTGGTGTCTGTGAGGTCTGAACTGTTGGTGACGGTGGTGTTGGGGGTGATTGGGCCTGGGGTTTGACTGAGTCCTGGAGCTGGGTTTGGAGTTGCGGTAGGCATCAGTGTCTCTAAGACGCTCTTTTCTGCAAATCTCTCCTGTCTCCCATCCTGAAGTCTGTCCTTCATCTCAGAGTCAGGATCTGGTTTCAGTTTCTGTTACACAAACATGTGAGGAAATGTTTACTGTCAGCTGACATGGACTGTTGAATTATGTTGATATGACATGTGAATCAAAACACGCACCAGTTCTTTCTGTAGCGTCCTTTTCAGTTCTGCAAGCCACTGCTGTAGCTGCTTTATTGTCTGGTAAAAAAAATAAATGTAAACTGATTTTAAAAAATAGTTTTTCTTTAATAATTACAGCAATCGTTTTTTAGAAATAATAATAAAAAAATTCATATATAGCAACTGTTGTATTTACTTATATTTAAGATCACAAAATTTTTCCCCATACAAAGAATTATTTCTAATAGAATTATTCAATTATTTATTTATTATATTTGATAGAATTATAAAAATAACAGTATAAAAGAAAAGGGTTCCATGTAGTATTATTTTCATACAAATAAGTATAATTTTAAACAAGTGGTAATACTTACTTTACTATAGTACATGTAACTTGTAGGTCTGTATAAGCATTACTACACTACCTGACAAAATCTTGTTGTCAATCCCAGTTGGAAGAGCAACAAATAATAACTTGACTTCTAGTTGATCATTTGGAAAAGTGTCAGACGGTAGATTTTTCCAATGAATCATCTGTTGAACTGCATCCCAATCATCACAAAATACTGCAGAAGATCTATTGAAACCCACTTGGACCCAAGATTCTTACAGAAATCAGTCACGTTTGGTGAAGGAAAAATCATGGTTTGGGGTTACATTCAGTATGGGGGTGTGCGAGAGATCTGCAGAGTGGATGACAACATCAACAGCCTGAGGTATCAAGACATTTGTGCTGCCCATTACATTACAAACCACAGGAGAATGCAAATTCTTCAGCAGGATAGCGCTCCTCCTCATACTTCAGCCTCCACATCAAAGTTCCTGAAAGCAAAAAAGGTCAAGGTGCTCCAGGATTGGCCAGCCCAGTCACCCCAGACATGCTTAATAACGTTCATGTCTGGTGAAGATGAAGGAGGAGGCATTGAAGATAAATCCAAAGAATCTTTATGAACTCTGGGAGTCCTGCAAGAACGCTTTCTTTGCCATTCCAGATGACTTTATTAATAAGTTATTTGAGTCATTGCAGAGATGTATGGATGCAGTCGTCCAAGCTCATGGGAGTCATACACAATATTAATTATTTTTCCACTGCACCATGACTTTATATTCTATACTGTACATTATTTCTGTTAAGTGACAAGACTTTTGTCTAAGCAAAGTCAGACTTTACTGTCCTTATTAAATAATTAAAAATCAAAGCATGATCATATTTTATTATGGTAAAATAAGTGTAATCTTGAGGCCTTTGCCTTTCATATTAGCCACTTCTGATACCGAATGATCAACTAGAAGTCAAGTTATTATTTGTTGTTCCTAAAAATTGGATAGGCAACAAGACATTTGTCAGGTGGTGTAGACCTTGATGCTGCCTTTGATTAAATGAAGTGGTCACTGTGGTCAATACTATCTATTCTTTTAGACATTATCCACCGAGTATCAATTTTCATTCATTCATTTTCTTTTTGGCTTAGTCCCTTTATTAATCTGGGGTCGCCACAGCGGAATGAACCGCCAACTTATCCAGCATATGTTTTATGCTGTATCAATTATCTTTTACGAGTATCAATTTAATAACCACAAATTAAGAAATCCATCAGTTACACCAAGTATGGAGTACTGCAAGGTTCAGTACTTGGGCCGTTGCTTTTGACCCTGTACAGGCTACCTTTGTCAATCTGTACTGCAAAAAGCACCATGTAAATAATTACGTACACTACAGCAAGTACATGTTAATAAATGTTACTCTGTATAACTGTATAATTATACAAGGACACTGACCAAACAATTCTTTGCCCTCACCTTGTTCTTTTCGGCCAGTTGTTGCTCCAGGTCTTTATTGACCTTTTGTAACTGGTCGAGATCACTTACAGTAACTGTCCCATTCTGCTCACCTTCACACTCGTCTGCATGTGACTGTGCTGTTAAACTCAACACCTCACTCTCCAGATCAGACACCTGTCACACACACACAAAGAAATATGTAAATACAAAACGCTCAAATTGATAAGACAATGTATATAGCAGGAACAGAGCTAACATAGGTGGATAAAAGCATAGACTGACCCGGGACTGGTAAGAGGACAGTTGCTGTGTTTGTCTGAGGACTTCCTGCTGCAGTGACGTCAGCTGAGAGTTGTGTTCACGCTCTTTCTCTTCAGCCTCCAAACGATGAGACTCGCACTCAGCCTGCAGGGAAGACAGACTGCTACGGGCCGCCTGCAGCTCTGAAATACACAACAAGAAGCAGAATGCTACATATTATAAACTATATAGTTATTTTCTACATTTATACATATTTTTCTACTGTTTTAACAATGTGCAAGCTGACATGTAGGCTTTGCAATGTCCAAAGGCCAGTCCCTCCAGCAGGATTTTAAAAAAACAACAACAGATTTTTGTGACTAAAATGACTTATGCGAGTTTTTTGATGTGAAAATATGCACAAATTTATACATCTTAATTTCATTTTTTTATTCATTTAAAGGAAACACTGAGAGGGACGGCACGGTGGCTCAGTGGTTAGCACTGTCACCTCACAGCAAGAAGGTCGCTGGTTCGAGTCCCGGTTGGGCCAGTTGGCATTTCTGTGTGGAGTTTGCATGTTCTCCCCGTGTTTGTGTGGGTTTCCTCCGGGTGCTCCAGTTTCCCCCACAGTCCAAAGACATGCGCTATAGGTGAATTGGGTAAACAAAATTGGCCTTAGTGTATGAGTGTGTGTGTGTGAATGAGAGAGTGTTATGGGTGTTTCCCAGTACTGGGTTGCGGTTGGAAGGGCATCCGCTACGTAAAACATATGCTGGAATAGTTGGCGGTTGATTCCGCTGTGGCGACCCCTGATAAATAAGAGACTAAGCCGAAGGAAAATTAATGACTGAATGAAACACTGAGAGAAACTAGAGTTTATCCCTAAAACCTCTAGATGTGGTATGAAATGTCTCAATTGTTATGAGAGATAAGGCTAAGCTTATGATGACAGATGCATATATACAATAATAGATGCTTTGCCACTGATACAACTCACGTGGCCTAGTTTAAACAGGCTTTGAATTCACATGAAGCATGTATTGACAACTCGAGGCTTTGCACACTGGACGAGCATATTCTATTCGCCAATAATGTTTTTGAATGTAAAACTATGCAGATGGCACTCTGTAGTGTGCTAAGAATTTGAATCTAGTCCTCACGGTCTAAAATGTGAGGGAAATCTGCGACAATTAAATAAAACTGCAAGCTCCACAAAAATTTGCAACAATTGCTTGATTTTGCATTAAATTCAGCGATCGTGAAATCTCAAAATCCTGGAGGGTCTGAAATAGGGTTGCACAATATATCGTTTCAGCATCGATATTGCAATGTGCGCATCTGTTATAGTCACACCGCAAGATATGCAATGTTAAGTTTGAGTGTCACTCAATTAATTGAATTTAATTATTTCAACTTAGAATTTTTGTCTTGTTTGTAGTACAAATATCTACATTTCAAAGCAAAAATAAGATTATTTTAATTTCCCCATTGGCTTGTTTAAGGAAAAACTCTTAACTTTGATTTATTACTTCTGAAGGTGAAAACAAAACAATATTTTTACTTGATCTAAGAATGTTTAGACATTTGGCAAAATAAGAAAAATCTTTTCTTTGCATAGTGATTATTCAATTTCTGTACCTGAATACGGTTAGACTCGCTAGAAAACCGTCAAATAGAGCTATTCAAACCATCTGGTGAAACTGTATTCATATCGCAATATTTATTGCAGAAAGATAAAATATCGCAATATCAGTTTTTTACAATATTGTGCTGCCCTAGTCTGAAAAGCATTCACTATGTGATGAAGCCTATTTGAATTCAGGTGAATTCAAGCACAACTGAGTAATATCATGCAAGCAATCACTGCAAGGTGTGATACTTATTTAGTACAAACAAGCTCATATTTGAGAGAGATATATTTTAGAAACAATAATGTTTCACCAACAAAAATAGTTTCATTCAAGCAAAGCAACAAAGCCGAAGCAGAACATTCGTCAGAGCAACAATTCACTGCTCCTGAATGTACTGTTTGAATGAATCAATCAATCCATGAACAAACTGACGCACTGACAATATTACCTGTCATATTAAACTCAGGAAACCAGTTTAGTTATCTCTAATTATAAAACAGTAGAATTAGTACTTACGGATTCAGCCAAAGTAGTTACTGAATTAACATCACAGTTCAGTATCAAAATCAATATGATTATTAATTGCTTGATAATATTTTTTTTAAAAGTGTTGTGTTTTTTTATAACTATGAACTTATTAAATTCACATTTTTAAATCGAACAAATTCTACATCAGCGAAAATCATTAAAGATCTTGCATTCAAGTACATTATAAATAGTAATAACAGAAATTGCTGCCAAAACAAAACTGGTCCCTTACCTTTCTTCAATGTGTTTACTTCTTCTTCCTTCACCCCTAAATCCTGAGAAAGGCGACTCACTTCCTGCTCCGCTTTCACAAGAGACTCTGTCATTTTGCTGACCTACAACAGATGAGCAATAAATTCTAAATCACATACAAGATTTTAAGGATGAAAGAAATAAAAGCATATTTGAATAAGGCAGTGAATTAACCTGCTGCTGGAGTTCTTCCCTCTGTTTTCTGGTTTCCTCCAAAGCTTTGGCAATTTCAACACTGACCGTCTGTCTGCTGCTCATCTCCGCCTGTGAAGTCAACAAACACGTCACACAGATGTTATATTGGTCAGAACACAGGACTGGTTGTCCAGATGATCAACTGCTACAGATTTTGAGTCACCACTAGATCATTTTAGCTTAATTTTCGTTAGGGATTAGCATGATTTATGATTTTTTTTTTTACATTTTAAATGAAATAGAAACTTGTTCAGCAAGGATGTATTAAACTGATCAAAAGTGACAGTAAAAACATTTGTAACAGAACAAAAAAAAGTACTTTCTATTCATGCAAGAGCTCTAAAAATGTAATATTATTATTTTATAAAATAATATAACATTACAATTCCCACAATAGTATGAAGCCATGTTTCTATATTAAAATTGTATGCTTTGTAATTAAAATTATTCATGAATAAGCACCAAATTCAATTAGAATTATTTACACTGAATGAATACATTTTGTTATAATAACTTCTAAAAGATCATGTGACACTATAGGTTTGGTCATGTGACACTGTAGGCATAATAGCTGATGAAAATCCAGGCTTGCCAACAGATTAAAAATTTAATTCAATTAAAATTGTGAATGAATAACATTTAATACAATCAATTAGTTTATTTTTTAAATATTTCAAAAAGTTTCTTTAATTTTAGGGCTGTCAAAAGTACCACTTGCCATATTATTTCCAAAAAACAAGACCATATTTTTACTTGTCTAGAAAATGCTGCTTGATTTAAGAATTTTTAGATATTTGGACTCAAAGTAAGAAAAGCATTTTTGCAGTGTACATCTTACACATAAATAAATAAAACTGACTCCAGACTTTTGAATAGTAGTTTTATGTGAAGTTTATCAGATGATGCTCACTCTAGACTGCTCCAGTTCAGCCGTCAGACTTTCAACAGTGCTGTCAGTCTCCGCTTTGCTCCTCAACAGTGAGTTTCTTTCCTCCTCCAGTAACCGCTTAAGAGAATCAGACAAACGACAAATCTTTAGCAACATTCCCATGTTCATTTTATGACAGTGAATAAAGTGCTGTTTCACACACCAGGTTGTCCTGATATTTGTTGGCCTCTGTTTCTCTGTCTCTCTGTAGTGCAAGAAGCTCCTCCTCCAATCTGGCTGTTTTCTCCAGGCCTCTCTGTCTCTGTGCGGACACCTGTTGCTGTAGTCGCTCACGCTCCTCTGACCACTCCATCTGCTATTGGACCAAAAGTCAGAGGTCAACACTCTATTTATTTATTTTTTTTATTCATTATTACTATTATTGTCATTCCCCTCCACTGATTGGTTTTGTTCTATCTATTTTTTACTTCATATTCATATTATTTGCTTCATTTTTTGCTATTTACAACCTATAATAATATGCTTTCAATTGTTATGCATGTTGTACATTTTTTTTTATGTTCTCTTATTTATATACTTTGACCTGTCCACCCAGTTACCTTTACATGCACACACACGCACACATGGCTGTACCTGACTGTTTTTTTTATGGGGTTTTTTTGTTCTTTGTTTTTCTCTGTTTTCCATTTGATTCCATGTAAATTGCCTCTTTGCATAATAATATTAAAGAAATGTCACGGTAAAAAAAAAAAAAGCACAAAAAACTTTCTAGACTTTAAAACTCTGCAGTTAAATAGAGTAAAAATAATAACTAATATTTATCATATACTTCAGTTGATTGATTACATTAAGAACTAACATCTTTTGCATTGCAGGTTTTCTAAAATGTTATGTTTAGATTTACAAGTGAGGCAGTGTTTAATTAAGTATTTTGCTTTATAAATAAATAGAATATGCTCGATTGATAAATATATGTATATAATATATGCTTAAGTGTGTACTGTATATGTACAGGAATAAATATATTTACAAATATGCATGTATTCTAGCCTACATGCATAACAAAGGTCATTTGAGATTATTCTGGAAGGAATTGTATTAGGACACATGTTCTCACCCTGGATGTAAATAGTTTTTCCCTTTTTTTTTTTCCTCTCTTTCTTTTCCCATTCATTTTACTTTAGTGTCTTTTTATAATTTAGCAAAATATGAGTATAGTGTATTGCTAATACACTGTAAATGTTACATGTCTGTATAATGTAAGGTCATTATTCATTACATACTGAGGACCAAATGTAAGCTGAAATTCTATATGATTGTAGTCAAATGAATGTTTACAACAAACCAAATTTCAAAATAAAATAAAACAATTTTGCTTATATTTCTAGCACACAATTCTGCAAAACTGGATGAATGCAGGCTTAAAATTTAGATGTTTTTAAAATTAATTTATTTATTTATTCAGAGTCAAAGATTTTTGCATAAGGAATTTTGGGTCTCTGTTTTTATCACTCCATAATTTAAAAAACTAAACAATAATAACTGCAAACCTCCAGAATGTTATTTTTCACAATTTTCCATACATTAAAAGGCTGTATAAAACCAGGTGAATTACGTATGAACAAATCAATCCGTTAAAACTATTAAAATAAAATTTAAATAAAGTTTGATGTATGTAAGTGCAGCTGCTGAAGTGGAGATTTATGGCTCAGTGAAGAAGGAAAAAAGAAATCATTTAGAGAAAACTGCCAGTAACACTTTAAAATATGGGACTCACAGTAAATGTTAGCAATGAACAATGCTTGAACAGCATTTGTTAAATATAATTCAACATTTACTAAAGCTCTGTGAGTTAACACCAACTAATAATGAACAACTGTATTTTCATTAACTAACATTAACAAAGATGAATAAATACTGTAATAAATGTATCGTTCATTGTTTGTTTATAAAAATAAATGCAACAACTAACATTAACTGTGTCCCGTATTGTAAAGTGTTACCAAACAGCCTATAAAATATGAATTGTAATAGAAATTTACAAACACAAATGTTTGAAAGCTCAAAATAGACAGACGCATAAAAAAAAGTTTTCAATAGTGTCTTGCCATAAAGTCTAAAAATAAAACTGACTTGTATGGTGTTGGGGATAAAGATTAACAGTTTAAAATAAAACCCCTGGTGTGTCAGATCAAGAGAAGACTCTATAAAAATGGAGATTCAATAAAAATGAAAAAAAGTTGCTGAAGATAGTTTGCAGTTTTAAGTCAGAAGATCGGCCAGCAAGCTCTACGAGAGTGTGAAGCCCTTCTGCCATAAAACTGCAATTAAACTGTTGGGGATGAAGATTAGCAATGGCATTGAATTTATTATTAACCCTAAACACCATCTAGATAATTATTTTTCTTTCTTTTTTTGTCTAATGCTGGCATCTCAATTGTATGGCAGACATCTAACAGAAGAGGGCGACGTTTCAGCAAAAACAGAGTAAAAATGAGACAAAATGAGAAAGAAATTAGCAAGATGTTTGGTGGAAATGATGTACCAGTTTGTCTGTGTGCGTTTGGCTGTCTTTGAGTTGCTGTTGTAGACTCTTCATCTTCTCAGCGCAGTCAGCCAGTCTCTGCTCCAGATCTGATATCTGACAGAACACAACATGCATTCACATCAATCAGCCGCAGTCACTTAAAGTGTGAGTTCAAGAGTTACAACACCAGAAGATGGGGAAAAAAAGTCATTGTGTACTCACTCTGGCATTGTTATAATGCCATTTCTTTTTCAGAGAGCATAATAAGAATTTTTGTTTATGCCCTAGCATTAATACTATAATGAGAGTTAACAGAGACCATGTGTAGTCCATCATCATCATAATAACAATAATAATACATATCAGTTTGTTTGCTTCCCCGACCAAGGTTATAATTAATTTAACATATTTTTAATTTCAATACTACTTTTAAATTTGTATTTTAGTTTTACTATTGGTTATGATAGTTTTATGATGGGTTCAGACCAAATGTAAATTTAAGTATTCCTACAAGCACATTATATACAAAGTCAATGCAAAAGTCAAATAGAGACAAATTTTTGGCAGGTGGCACAAATGATGTGGAACGCGCTTGCAGCAAACGTGCGGGATTCACCTCAATCAATCAAAACATTCAACTCGAGCAGAAAATTCTTGTGAGGCAAAAGATATCTTGCGCGTAATCTAGAGAGGGAGTGACCATGTATGCTTTGCGTTTCATGTGAACCCAGCATTAGTTTAGTTTTTATTTTGTGAACACATTTCTCATTCAATTTATATATTTTTAATTTGAGTTTTAGTATTTGTAGTTTACTAGTGTAATATACAGTCGTGGCCAAAAGTTTTGAGAATGACACAAATATTAGTTTTCACAAAGTTTTCTGCTAAACTGCTTTTAGATCTTTGTTTCAGTTGTTTCTGTGATGTACTGAAATATAAATACAAGCACTTCATATGTTTCAAAGGCTTTTATCGACAATTACATGACATTTATGCAAAGAGTCAGTATTTGTAGTGTTGGCCCTTCTTTTTCAGGGCCTCTGCAATTCGACTGGGCATGCTCTCAATCAACTTCTGGGCCAAATCCTGACTGATAGCAACCCATTCTTTCGTAATCACTTCTTGGAGTTTGTCAGAATTAGTGGGTTTTTGTTTGTCCACCCGCCTCTTGAGGATTGACCACAAGTTCTCAATGGGATTAAGATCTGGGGAGTTTCCAGGCCATGGACTCAAAATGTCAATGTTTTGGTCCCCAAGCCACTTAGATATCACTTTTGCCTTATGGCACGGTGCTCCATCATGCTGGAAAATGCATTGTTCTTCACCAAACTGTTGTTTTGTTTGATTGTTGGAAGAAGTTGCTGTTGGAGGGTGTTTTGGTACCATTCTTTATTCATGGCTGTGTTTTTGGGCAAAATTGTGAGTGAGCCCACTCCCTTGGATGAGAAGCAACCCCACACATGAATGGTCTCAGGATGCTTTACTGTTGGCATGACACAGGACTGATGGTAGCGCTCACCTTTTCTTCTCCGAACAAGCCTTTTTCCAGATGACACAAACAATCGGAAAGGGGCTTCATCGGAGAATATGACTTTGCCCCAGTCCTCAGCAGTCCAATCGCCATACTTTTTGCAGAAGATCAATCTGTCCCTGATGGTTTTTTTGGAGAGAAGTGGCTTCTTTGCTGCCCTTCTTGACACCAGGCCATCTTCCAAAAGTCTTCGCCTCACTGTGCGTGCAGATGCGCTCACACCTGCCTGCTGCCATTCCTGAGCAAGCTCTGCACTGGTGGCACTCCGATCCCGCAGCTGAATCCTCTTTAGGAAACGATCCTGGCCCTTACTGGACTTTCTTGTACGCCCTGAAGCCTTCTTAACAAGAATTGAACCTCTTTCCTTTAAGTTCTTGATGTTCCTATAAATTGTTGATTTAGGTGCAATCTTAGTAGCCACAATATCCTTGCCTGTGAAGCCATTTTTATGCAACGCAATGATGGCTGCACGCGTTTCTTTGCAGGTCACCATGGTTAACAATGGAAGAACAATGATTTCAAGCATCACCCTCCTTTTAACATTTCAAGTCTGCCATTCTAACCCAATCAGCCTGACATAATGATCTCCAGCCTTGTGCTCGTCAACATTCTCACCTGAGTTAACAAAACGATTACTGAAATGATCTCAGCAGGTCCTTTAATGACAGCAATGAAATGCAGTGGAAAGTTCTTTTCAGGATTAAGTTAATTTTCATGGCAAAGAAGGACTATGCGATTCATCTGATCACTCTTCATAACATTCTGGAGTATATGCAAATTGCTACTATAAAAACTTAAATAGCAACTTTTTTCAATTTCCAATATTTATGTAATTCTCAAAACTTTTGGCCACGACTGTAGACCTAAGCAAAGTTTAGCATTCGCACAGCTTGCATAGATTCTTGTGCAAATCCTCTTAGTAATAAAAATAAAATAATTGTTTCAATAGACACTGAACCCAAAACCATACAAATGCAACTTAAAACATTTATATAAAAGTAATATTATGAAACATTTAGACAAACTTCCTATTAATATTGAAGACAATATAGTTTAAACATGCCTAATTACAGAAAAAAAAAGATAGTGAAAATAGAAAAGATGTTTTTGTATTTACCCACAACATAATCTATAATCTACAGATAATTCTACATATATTTCCCCAAACAGCCGCAGGTCAGACTTTCCACCACTGAACGAGTGCTTATTAACTCTATAATATTTTTTCTGTGATAATTATTATTTTTATTTCAGTTCGTTTTTCAGTAACTGTTGTCCTTTATTTTTATGTAAATGTAAATTTTATTTCAGTTTACGAACATGTTTTTTTGACCAATAATCCCATTCTTCGTTTTTGTGTACCATATATATTTCTTGGAATACACAACACAACGCATATGACTATTATTTGATAATTTTGTGTCCTTTAAATTTAAAAAAAGCTTAATTCTCCTCTCTTTTTCACTGTCACTATGGACAAGTGTCAGCAGAACTTTTTTAACATTATTTGTAATCCAAAAAACAACAAGGTGATTAACTGGTAATTAGATTTTCATATTTATGCGAACTAACCCTTTAACTGTAAACTATACGTCTTCTCACCTGTGCATCTGTTCTTTCTCTGTAAGCTTTGGACGAGTCGTCTTTGTGTTTGACCAGAGTCTGCAGATCTGTGATGCTAGCAGTCTGCCGAGAGACCTACAAACAAAATAACAGAAATTCTTTAATTAATATTTAAACAAAGTACAATAGTTCTGTAGAACATATTGTACAGTATATAGTAGAATATTAATGTTGTGAATCCTTGGGTAAAGAGCAAACTGATTAGATGCAAGAATTTCAGATCTCATTCATTCATTTTCTTTTCGGCTTAGTCCCTTTATTAATCTGTGGTCGCCACAGCAGAATCAACCGCCAACTTAGCCAGCATATGTTTTATGCAGGGGATGCCCTTCCAGCTGCAACCCATCACTGAGAAACACCCATACACTCCCATTCACACACATACACTACGGACAATTTAGCTTACCCAATTCACCTATAGCGCATGTCTTTAGACTTGTGGGGAAAACCGAAGCACCCAGAGGAAACCCACACGAACACGGGGAGAACCTGCAAACTCCACACAGAAATTCCAACTGACCCAGCCGAGGCTCGAACCAGCGACCTTCTTGCTGTGAGGCAACAGCGCTAGCCACTGCGCCACCGCGCTGCCCATTTCAGATCTCAATTAAACTCAAAATGTTTTTTGCAAGTTTAATTCAATTCAATGAATTTTACAACGGAATTTGATTCTTCTTCTTTCTTATTTTAAATACATTTTGACTATTCTTAAAACACCTCAAAAGCAGTTTTCCTCTAGTTTTAGGGAGCATGCATGACATTTAAAATGGAGAGTAGACATTTATAATGACTTCAAATAGTTTCAAATAATCCTAAAAAAAAGTATCATGGTTTCCGCAATAAAATATTAAGCAGCACAACAACATTCTTAAAGGGATAGTTCACCTAAAAATGTCTATTTACTCAGCCTCAAGTGGTTATCCACTTGTTAAGTGTGACATCATGCGAAGCGGCTTCCGGGTCCAAGCGCTATATCACACTGTATGGGGAGGCTCAATAAATGATGATGATAATAAACGTTTACAAAGCGCTGTTAATACTTTCGAAAATCAAGATCGCAATATATATATCAATGCTTAATATCAGATGGCCAAAAAGTGGTTAATTTTGTATAAATTGTTAAAATATTGGTGTCTGTTATGCAGCAAGTGCAGAGACTGTTGTGTGCACCATGATTTCATATAAAATTCACTTTATTGTGTGACAGGACTAAAAAGTGGTCATAAACGAATATTTTCTCAATACAAATGAGTAGCTGCTTGGACCCGGAAACAGTATTTCATACGTCACGACTTAACAAGCGGATAAACCTTTATGAGGGGTTCTGTTTGCAGAAAGATAAAAACCTGTAACCATTGACATCCACAGTAGGAAAAAAAATACTATGGAAGTCAATAGCTACCGGTTTTCAGCAATTTTCTAAATATCTACCTTTGTGTTCAAAAGAAAAAGGAAACACAGACAGGTTTGGAACAAAGACGATGGCAGATTTTTTATGTTTTTTAACTATCCCTTTAATAAATTTCAGCATTGCCATTACATAAATAAATTAGATTTTAAAACATTAAACTATAAAATATTATACTTTGGAGTAAAAAAAAAAAGGACTTGTCTTATGCAGAAAAATGAATGCAAACCCAAAATGTTAACTAAACTAAAAGCAACATGGAAGGAAACACATGAAATACTCCTAATGTGCATTGAGAGTGAGACTAAATATTTTGAAGCTTACCTGTGCCTCCAGTGAACTGACTGCTGTGGTGTGACTGGTTTTCTCCTGCAGTAACTCTCCTCTGGCCTCCTCTAACCGCTGCTCTAAGGAAGACTTCTACACACACACAAACACAACATGCAGACATTAGAGGACTGAAACTAGTGTGATGACAGATATACACAGTTGAAGTTAAAATGATTAGCCCTCCTGTGAAATTAGTATCTATATTTTTTTAGATTTAACAAATTATGTTTGACAGACCAAGGACATTTTCACAGTAGTTTATATAATATTTTTTCTTGTAGGAAGAAAATGTATTTATTTTAGTTTGGCTGGAATAAAAGCAGTTTTAAATAAAACAAATATATTTTAAGGACAATATTATTAGCCCCCTTAAGAATTATGTATTTTTGATTGGCAACAAAACAAAATCACCAAATAACCAGGTTAAGCCTTTAAATCGCACTTTAAGCTGAATACTAGTATCTTACAAAATAACTAGTAACATATTTTGTACTGTCATTATGGCAAAGACAAAAGAAATTAGTTTTTAGAAATGATTTATTAAAAACATAATGTAAAATCTTCTCTCCATTCAACAGCACTTAGGAAATATTTTTAAAAGAATAAAAATTTCACAGGAGCTAATAATTTTGACTTCAACTCTATGTGTGTGCGTTTCCTCTGACCTCTTTGAGCAGTTCCTGTAGGTGTTCATCCTGAGAGAAGTTTGCTTCTAGTCTCCTTTCTAAAGAGGCGGCCTTCTCCTGCAGATCAGCCAGTATACGCTCTCGCTCCTCTTCTGTCACAGCAACCTGACCAATCACAGTGCGGTATGAGTTATACCAATGTAACAATGAAATAAAATGCGGTGCAATGAACAAAAAAAAAAAAAGTATCAATGAAGAAAACGATAATCTGTACTGTCTTAAAACAACTTGGATATATAATGGAAACATAAGTAAAGCAAACAAGATTAATTTGCATATAAAGCTTTGATTATTAACACTGCATTGTTATTGAATGACAATCAGATTTAGTAGGCCCTAAGAATTACAGAGCATTAACCTGGAGTAATTATAAGTGACCCTCTAAAATTACAAGAATTTCAAAGTTGTATAGCTGTAAAAACGACACAAATATGCCATTTCTGTTTATTGCAGTAAATGATAGATTAAATATTAAAGTTTTGATATATATACACAGCTCTAAATTCACCTTTAAACATGATAAATACAGAAATTAATGATTTGATCTTTATTATTTAAAATATCAGAGCTTAGCTACCTAAACTCTGAGTTCAATTGTCTCTGGGTTTACTTTCGGTCCAGAAACAACACCTGATAATCACGTCCTTCTGTTAATACATTTCTTTTCTACCATTAGACATGGTAAAAAAACTTTAATATCTCTCCATAAGTGTGAATGTCAGGTTAGTGCCTAAAGAGCAATAAATCTGTGACAGTTTAGCAGTTATGAATCCCAAGGAAGTGATAGAATGTTTAACAGTTAATATGATATAAATCTCGGTGGAAATTCACCAAATGTTGCAGTTGTACACAGCCAACAATGATAAAATGTAATATAATACTATAATAATTTACAGTAAAAAAAAAAAAAAAATACTATAGTGTTTTTGAACCATAATAATGTGTAGCTATTATAGGCCTACCGTAGCCTATATATTAGCACATTTAGTCTACAACTTTTTGTTAAAAATGCTACCGCATGTTGGCACTGATAGCATAGTGTTTAGTTAGCTGACATATAGCGCAGAAGTGCTTCGGGCGTCCTGAGTTTAAGTCCCGGCTCAACCTTTCCCAATCCCATCCCCCCTCTCTGTCCCACTTCACTTCCTGTCAATTTATTTACTGCCCTATCACAATAGAAGCAAAAAAAAATACCTCTTAAAAACCAATTGTATATATTTATCAATTTATTTATTTATTTATTAATTAACAATTTCTACTGATATTTGATTTTCACAAATAAGCTAATGTTGCACCACCTCCAATAGTTTCATAGGTTTTTTTTAAAATGCTTTTTGGATATTCTCATCATAAAAAGTAGACATATTTTACCCCCCTAAAAAAAGAAAGAAAAAAAAAAAAGTGTTGGAAAGAGTACTGAAAAATACAACTCAGGTAAAAGTACCGTTACTTACCCAACAATGTAGTGCAAGTAGAGTAAAAGTATCTGTTGTAAATATTTCTTAAAGTATGAGTAAAAAGTATCCCTTTAAAAAGTACTTACAGTAAGAGTAGTGAGTATTACGGTGTGAAAAGCTGATGCATGTATAAACGTAACATTCTGTAGTGCATTTAGTTATTGTTTAAGACCATTTGTCGATTTCAGTCATCATACAGTAAACATCTTGAAATTGTTCATTATGATGCAAAATTATTATTCTTTTAGCCAATCCCCAAAGACAAGGAAAAATAAAGCAGTGACTGCAGGTTGAAGGAAAGTAGTAGAGTAAATATACTGATAAGGCCTAAAAATGTACAAGGGAAAGTAAAAGTACACATTTTTAAAATTACTTAGTAAATTACAATTCCTGAGAAAAACTACTCATATACAGTAATTTGAGTATTTGTAATTTGTTACTTTACACCACTGCTAATTACCCCATAAATGTGTCATATATGACTGAAAATGGGATAATATCAGATTTAAATTGATATGTGACACCTAATCAGGATTACTATGGTTCAGACGTGATGCCGTTTACATTGCAATTTCTCAAAAAGATGATTTTCTAAGTGTGAATTTAAGCAAATATTTTACATGACCTCACTTGGTCAATATTAAAAGCTATCAAGGTTATATATACACAGAATATTCTTTAAATTGTTTAGAATGATTTTAATTAGAAAACATTGAATCACACAAAAAAAATGACTTCATCTGGGTTTTCACAGAGGACATATGCCTTTCATGCTTTTACTGGATGTGTGCCTGCATAATTTATCACCTTTGCAGACAGTAATTTTCACTTGCCAATGCGTGTGAATGCTTTACATTATTAGTATGGAAGAATTCATTAAGTCTGTCAGACCTTGTTCTTGTGCTGTTCGTGCTGTAGCTTCAGCTTATTGTGTTCAGACTGGAGATGCTCCATTGATTTCTCTAGTGCTTCTGCGTTGCTTTGTGCCTAGAAAACACAGGAAAGAAACAACAGGGTATGAAAGTTATTACTGGCGTACCACTTAAGCGAAACTGAAAACATTCAAAAACATCCCTGTTTCTTTAAGCAGACACTGACCACTTCTACTGGAGTCTTTGGTTACAGGGCAATTAATATGATCAGTTTTTTCTTTGACATTAGAATGTCAAGATATTCTGTAGACTATAAGAATAACATATGTTTGATCGTACCACTACCATCGTACCACCTAACCCACTACTGTATGTTGTTTCTTTTAAAATACTAAAAAGTATTATTTAATATTTGTACTTTTTTCCTCTCTCCTTTTTCTCACTATACTGAACACCCGTTTTTAATTTTAATTAAAAAGTGTAATAGTAATAAGTTTTAAATTATGATTTAAAACATAAATACTGTTAGGGATGGGCAAATATGGCAAAAAGTATTATTTTTCCAGAACATTTGGCTCTTTAAGATTTAAATAAATGATTTGCACAATGTAATGTACAGTCTCAGTTTGTGCATGTGCAGTCAACTCTTTAAGGGAGTTATATTATATTTATAGTGTATGTTTAGACAGATGGTTAACCGTTGTACAGCTCTATATATTTTTTCTTATACTGCTTATACTGTTGTAAGTTTATATTTATGTGTATATATTTATATGTACAAGTACATGCATGACATTTTGTTCTACTTTATGTCCACACATGTTGTAGTATGACAAAAAAGCTCAAGTTGAACTAGATTTAAATTCAAGTTGAATTAGATTCTTTTCAAATATTTCTCAAGTGATGTTTAGCAAAGACATTTTCACCGTATTTCCTATATACTTTTTTTCTTATTTCTTTTAGTTTGATTGGAATTAAAGCAATTTTTAAGGTCAAAATGATTAGCCCCCTTAGGAATTTTTCAATATTTCCAATTGGCTACAGAACAAACCTCTGTTACACAATAACTTAATTATCCTAAATTGCCTAGTTAACCTAATTAACAAAGTGATTTTTTTTCAACACATTTCTAAACTTAATAGTTTTAGGTTAGGTTAATTAGGTTAACTAAGTAAGGATAATTACGTTATTGTATAACAGGTTTGTTCTGTAGCCAATCAGAAGAAAAAAATCCTAAGGGGGCTAATCATTTTGACCTCAAAAATTGCTTAAATTGCACTTTAAGCTGAATACTAGCATCTTGTAAAACCGCTAGTAAAATACTAATGTACTGGCATATTGGCATTGGTAAAGACAAAAAAAATTAGTAAAAAATTTGTCAATAAAACTATTAAGTTTAGAAATGTGTTGAAAAAAATCCCTTCGTTAAACAGAACTTGGTAAAAAAAAAAAAGGTAAAAGAATCACAATTTACAGGAGGGCTAATCATTTTGACTTCACTTTTTTTTTTTTTTTTTTTACTAATCTTACTTAAAAATGTGACCATAACCATCTGGTTAAAGAAAGTTATTTTCCAGTGTAACACACAAGAAGTGTGTAACATGGTGTAAATTTAACCTAAAAAAAAAAATTCTTTTCAAAAAAAGATACATAAAATACAAAAGAAAATGCTGTACAAACTTGACTTAAATGCATGTCATATGCTCAAAAAGATTAAGGAAAATAATAAATATGTATATGCTGTCCTGAGCATACAACATCAGCTAGTAGCTCTCCACAGGTTTCGGCATTTCACTGAATTTGTCATGTAAACATGCTTGACAGACATTTGAACCTTGATCTGCCATGTCTTTTGCAGTATCTCGCACATAAAATGTCATTATAAAAAATGGGGAATTAAAAGATGATGAACTTGTGTTTCATAACCTTGAGCAATTTCCCCATTCCACTGCATGTGTCTTGTTTTTGAATGCAAAAATGCATTCAGTGTGAACAGTCATACAAGACTAACAATGTTATTACAGTCATTCTTAGAGCATGCCACACATGAGTTAATCAGGTGTTTTTCCCCAACATTCTTCAGAAATTCTTGTTTTCTGTTCAACAGAAGAAAGAAATTCATTTTAGAAAGTTTAGAACCACTTGAAAGTGAAGAAATGTTCATTTTGGGTCAACCATCCATTAAAAAGAACAATTCTTCATTTAATACACCATGATAATATATATAGATAGATCTTTTTTATAGAGATTTTTTTTTTATTGTAGTTTTTACAGACATGTAAACAAAGAACAGACAGACAAACCCATCATGTAACAATAATAGAGGTGTGAACCTTCAATGGTCTCACGGTTCGGTTACGATTACCATGCCATCGATTCGGTTCAATTCAATATCTCGGTGCATCACGGTGCATTGACGATGCTTTCCATACACAATTTTATATTTTACTTCACAGCAAAAGAATTCTCGTATTATAATTTATAAGTATATTTATATTTATATATTATTTGTAATGCAATTTTGTCCTTTAATGCAAGCAGTCAGATATATGAACTGTACCTTTAATTTTATCTCCTCAAAGAAAACCTCTTTTTGAATGTATCAAACAAAACTCAAGTACATGCACAGAGCAACATGAGCCTTTAAAGCAAATAAACAAACGTAAATATTATCCCGCTTGCTTTTTGAGCATTGTTGAGCAAGTTCTTACACCCCTATGATTGGTCATGCGCTCAACATGAAAGGCTGCGCTTGGCTCTAACGCTCTGGCGCTGTTCACCAATAAGTGACACTGATAAAGGGTAGCGGCGGTCACAGCTAATCCAGGAAGACGGAGAAAGTGGAGAAAACTCGCTCTGCAGACACACTTGTGTCTGGATCCACAAGTATCGCTGTAACAACCGAGAGGAGAGGAAACGTTACCTCACGACAGCAGGTCAAAGGGGCCAGAGTGAGAGAGTGAGAGAGAAGCAGAGATGGAGTTTACAGCTTTCGTTTTCTCCATCGCAGTGAAATAGGGGCTTCTGCTGTAACTTCAGTGTCAGTGAAAGACTGTCCAGCAAACACACATGCAGTGAATTGTGCACAGTTTCTGCGTTTTTAAATAGTTGGAGCGTTTTAATTACTCTGGGTCACCTCCCTCGCCATAGTAAGCTACCGCAATATAGCGCAAATAAGATAAATAACATCAATATGTAATAAACGGTTAGGATCTATTACTGAACGGATACCGAATTGTCAGCATCTGCATCGTGGTGCACCGAAGAAACAATAAATTTTTGACACCCCTAAACAATAATCTGTGCAAAATGTAAAATAAAGCATGAAACCAGGGAAAACAAAGATATTTTATATTGAAATTACAGCAAGTTTAGATTTGTTTAGATTCTTTTCAAGTGTAATTTAAGCAATTTTCAAGCACCTCTTCAAAAAACCTCCCCCAAAAGTGGTCAGTCTCTGGTACTTTAAGCACCTTGTATGAATGCTATCATGAGCAACTGTTACAAATGCTTAAAAATCTAATGTAAAAAAAAAAAAAAAAAAAAAAGATAAAAATGAGAGAGATAAAAACACTTTCAAAAATGGAAGGGGTGGCTCTGTTTCCAAAAGTGACCCTCTTGGCTTGTTATGAGTGGCTGTTTGTATGAGCTGAAGGTTGCCAAGTGCTCACCTTCTGGAAATCCTCTGACACCTGCTGGATCAGCTGCTGCAACTCCTGCTCTCTCCTCTCCAAATCAACAACCCTTCGCTCAGCATCCTCTTTCTCACTCAACAACTCATCCCTGAGAGACAGACAGAGAGAGAGACAATGTATATTATTATTATCACTATTGTTATTATTAACTATTATTACTAATGTTGTCATTTTCTGGCAATATATACCCATGTATGTCATGCCAATGAAGTGAAAAGAATTGAGAAGAAAGAGATAGACATATGATCATTAAACATATTGTTAATTATTATTATCATCGTTGTTGTTGTTTGTTTGTTTTTTATCACTACAACTATTTAATTTGTGTCCATGTGTACTATTTAATGTAAACGCCACAAATGCTTTGGCATTACATTGGTGTCATTTGTCATGCCAATAAAGCAAGTTTGATTTTGAGAGTGAGAGAGATAGAAAATTATGTTTCCTAAAAAGCTGGAAAAAAACCCCAAACATTTTAAATATTCTCCAGTATGAATGAATCAGGGTGGCTCACAGATGAACTATTTATATTATTTTTAAATCATTTATGATTGACAACTAGTGGTTGAACTAGGTATTGCAGTCCAAAGTCATTATTAAAGTCTACGTGAAGCAGAAGTTCCTGAGACTTTTATTTCATTATTGTTGATGTACCTCCAACTGAAACTGAATATTGAGTAGGGGGTGGGGCTTTTTTGCACAGCATTCCCTCATAGCAAACTAACGGCAAGAGAGTATATTAAGAATAAGTATATTATTATACAGTTGCTATGGAAACCATCAAGTTGAAGTCAACAAAAAGGGACCACCACTCCAACAGCAGAAGCAAATGGTCAGACTTTAAATTACAGATTACCAATTTTTTTATTTTTTATAATTCAGCGTATTAACTATTCACCTATTCACCTAAAGAATAGCAATATGAGATGGCAAAATAAACAAATTAACAAATTTGGATTTCATGCAGACTTTAAAATGATCACAAACATTTTCTAAACACTTTTTAATATGATATTTGCATCACATAAGCTCTTTTGTATTCTACACACACACACACACACACACACACACACACACACACACACACACACACACACACACACCTTTGGGCCTGTAGCTGTGAGTTGGTCCTGCATATCTCTTCGTGTTCTTCTCCCAGCTCATACAGCTTGTCTTGCGTTTTGCCCAGGGTCAGTCTGGCTGTGTTCAGCTCTTCTCCTCTCAGTTTCAGCTCTTTCTCCCGCTGATTAAGCTGTTCCTCTCGCCTCAGCAGCTGCAGGACAAATGGCCACTTGCAATCAGGTCATTTAAACAATCTGGGAAGAGGTTGTTCTATTTTCCAATATATATGAGCTACTGAGTATTTTGACTCGGCACAATATCAGATTGATAGCTGAATTGGACGGTAATGGCAAATTGTTTTGTTCCTGTTTACAAGGAAGATATTTTAATGTGAAGTCTGATATTAGATAAATTTAAACAAAGCTTGTCTTTCAATTGCTTCAATTCTCAGGAGAATGATTAGTTTACATACAGATAGCCTCTATGAGCAAAAGGATCCCAAAAGGATGGGTTTACAGGCATTTTTAAAGACAGTAGTTATATTTCCATCCAGCTATTTTTATACAAATTTTGGATTATCGCATAAAAAACGCTTAATGGATATAAGATGCAAGATTTTGAAAATGAACAATTTATTTGATAAGAAAAAAAATATCCATAAACTACGATGGAAACACTTTTACAAATAAATTCCAGTATGTGCATTAAAAAAAAAGTCATGTGATTTTTGTTATAAGAGATCATGTGATGATAAAAATAGGTGCAATGGGCAGCATTAATGGACAAACCAGTGGGTCAACCACATGGTAAAACATCTGAAATGTTGTTTTGGTCTTTTTAAAATGCCTGTAACAGTATTCAGTATTCATTATTATTATTATTATTATTATTATTATTATTACAACTACCTCCAGAACTGTCTTGAGCATCTGTGCTCCGTGTTTCAAAAGTCACAGCGTGCTAAATGCTAGGGCTGTCACGATAAGTAATTTCTGTTGTGCGAAATATTGTCACAGAAACTGTTGCGATATGCAATATTACTGTCATTTTAAGATCATTTTATGCAACTGATTATATAATGATTGTATATCAGCATATAAATGCAAATAGCCATAAACACTTTAAAATATTTATCATCATTCTTAAGGTTATTTAGATTCTGTAATTTGATGTTAAAAAGGTAAATGTCCTGTTATATCTACTGTTAAATGTCCAATTATATATGTCATTGAAAAATGTCTTTAACGTTATTTGTGAATTTGTAAATATATAATGCAATGGCAAAAATTATTGAGGTCATCTCCAAGTATTGCACGATAAGTCGATATATTGATTATTGTTAAAGGCCTATTAATTGCATGTTGGCAATGTTTTCTGAGGCACAAGTAATTATTATAGCTCACCCAGCTTCTACCACAGAAAATGCCATTTTTCTTTTTGATATTTGGCGCCATTTTATCAGGAAGTAACGATTTTATTTTCCTTGACTCATTGGATAGAAATGCTGAATTACTTGCATATCTTTAATGCGATATTCTAGTTTTGTGCATCAATTTAATTTGCTTCTTTGAATGGAAACATAGCTATTGTTACACTCTTTTATACGATTTTTTTCTACGGCTCTTTAACTCTTAAACATCCATCAGATTACACAAGGCCACATGGCTGTAATACCCCAATGATTATAATGAATTTGATCATTACTTTTACAAGCAAAACCTTAATCAATCATCAATATATGATATCAATCAAATGTAAAAATTTTCCATCACAGGACAGAAAATCCTTCACATAGAAAACTGGAAACAGAAAAGTACCATGTGTTTGACTTTAGCCAGTTCCTGCTGCTGAAAGCCCTCCAGCTCGTCCAGGTCGTCTCTCTTCTGGAACAAACTTAAACTCTGCTCTGTCATTTCGTCTAGCCGAGAAGTCAAAGACAACTTCTCCTGTTTGACAGAAAGAGGACAGATAAATTATTTGATGAATAACACTGATCATTTAGCACATGCTTTTAACCAAAAGTAACCCACAAAACACTAGGCCTGTCAGAATAATCAATATATCAACTTATCGCACAACACATGGACATGACCTCAATAATTTTTGGTGATGCAATGTATATCGCCCATACATAAAAACCAATTGTGGCAACATTTTAGCTGATTACGTAACCTCTCGATCTCTATTGGAGGTGTCAGAGTCAGTATGGTAAAAATTAAAAAACATGTATAAACTATAGTACTTACTATAAATTACTTTAGTATATTTTCATGTGGGTGTCTGATAACTGAAAATAGATCTGGTAGCACATATCGCAGCCTCTGTTACTTTTTACCTTGCACTTTTTTGTTAACAGCTATTATTATTTATTAAGGATATACGTTTTCACATTATGATTCCAATGCCTCATTATTAAAATGACTATAATTAATTAAATATTCTTAAGAATAAAATATGATGTGTTCTTTGGAAGAGTGTACTTGCATTATGATGATATTGTATTGTCATTCTGGCATTATTTAATGAATGGCATAAAATGGTCTTAAAATGACAATAATATCATTTATCGTAATATTATTTGGTGCAAAATATCATGCAACAAAAAGTGGTGGCACGACTACTCCAGGCACGACTACTGAGTAGAAAACATCTAATTTTTTTTTACTAAACTGCAAAAACTTAAAGGCATATAACCAGCTTGCAAAACTCTCAATGCTAATAGAAAACAGCTTCTTTTTTTTTTTAATAGACACCTCTCAACTCACACAACGCATTCGGTATGATTGCACTCTAAGCTCCCACAATAATATCCAGTATACAGTATGCATTAGTAATATCCAGTATGCATTTTTTATAACACTGTGAATTGGTCCTGTAAATTATGATCAGTTACAAATACTGAATTATATTATAATGTTTGTTTATTTATTATTGTTGTCATAGTTATTATTATTTTATATTTTTATTATTTGTAGCTCATTTTTTACAGCTCATTTATAAAATGCTAATGCAGTAGCTGAAAAAGTATCTTTTATTTTTGTTAATTCACAGGCATTTTATATGATCTGATTACTGCTAATGCCACAGTGCATAGTCACAGATTAAAACATTTAAAGTAGGTTAAACTAGTGTTTTCTACATAGTTCAAAAATGTTATGTTAAAAGTCATACGTTGGGAATCCTAATGTAAAATGTAGCTTTATTTTTCTGTCATTTTAAAATGGGTAGATCTTGCATTTAAGAAAGACCAATGTTAGGGATCTTCGGACAAAAAAAGGTTGGTGACCACTGATTTAGAGTGACTTCATCCAGAATGTCACCAAGCATCTTTACCTGCTCTAGTGAAGTCAGTTTTTCCATCCACTCCTGGTCTTTCTTCTCTAACGCTAAGGACATGGCTTCTGCCATCTTGGCTTTGTTCGTCTGGAAAGATTCATTCTGGTCTTGAAGTTTGCGCATGGATGCTGATTAAACACAAAAATAAAAACAAATGCTTCACTCTTTTTGATTTCTTTTAATAGTAATGGTTCAGATCATTTTTTTAACTCTCTCTTCGGGTGACATCTGTTTTTTACAGATGGAAAATTTAATATTTCCCTCAGTGCGTGTAAATGAGCTTGTTTGCAGTAAATGCATTTTTAATGGAAGCTTAGCAGGAAAGAGATCGGGAGGGTTTAAAGCAGAAATGCACAGTTTGTTATTTGCTAAATCGCAAAAATGACATATGTTAGAAAGTAGCCCAGAATATTCCTGAAACCTTTGAAATAGACAAAATATAAATGGTTAGGTGTCACGACCAATAACAATTTTAGACCTTTAGTATATATACAGCCTCAGCATAAATGAGCACACCCCATTTTAAAAATATATACTTTTTTATCATTTTCAACAAAAAATTTTATCATTTTAGTTTCTCGTGTTTTTTTCTTATTTTCTTTTGTATTTTTCCCTAACATATAAATTTGTGTGTACTAATTTTTGGACCATTATCATAAGTTTTTTTTTTTTGTCAGATTAGTTCCAGTTTTGGCTTTGGTACTGACTAATCTAATGTACATGCACAAATATATTATTGTAAAGCATCCTATAGAAAATATTAATTTAAAAGATAGATATTTGAGGGGTGTACTTATATATGCTGAGCACTGTATTTTTATATAACATCTCTATACATACATAATACTAGTACAAATTTTTTTTTAGTGCTGCATTAAATGTTAAAAGAAAAAAACTAAGCTTCATAAACAAATGTGTTAAATAAAGAACAATAGTGCTGCATAATTTCCAGATGTCCATGATTGCACAGCTGTAAAACGCATTGTTAGTACATGCACCAGTTTTAATCGGTAAATTTAAATCACCAGTTTAATCACCAGATTAAATCACCAGTTTTAATCAGTAAATTGTCCTCTTTACTTTGGTGTCTAGAAATGGAATCTGTCATTTTAGATCATGACACTTATGAGCAAAATAGCGTCAATTAGAATTTTTCAGGAACAAAACATGTTTGCTTTCCATATTAAAAACTCCCAAAGGACAAGTTTAAAAAAATGATCCAGGTTCAACACAAGTCAAGCTTCCCCAGCAGCATTTGTGGCATATTACGGAATCATTATATTGTTTTATAGGAGGAAGTATCATAGATTGGGTTTTTAAACACTTTCAGACTTTTTCTTCAGTTTTTCTAAGGCTTTTTAAATATTACATTGCTATCAAAATACTATTAATCTATTAAGATATAAATAAATAATTTCATGTTTTAAATTATAGAAAAATTCTAACTAAATTATAATAAGCTATATCACACAATGAATGCATCTGGACTCTAAATAGGTGTTGTTATTTTTTTTGGTGGTGTTTTTTGCAAAGTGGGTCGCATATCTCAAATATTACCCTACACAATAAATATTGCACACCCCTAGTCACAAGTCAACTTATTTATACAACTGACTCTAATAGTATTTTAAAGGCTGCTGGTAAACATTAACTTCAACAGAACCCAGACCAAGCTAAATTCAACTTCAGATTTCTGATCAAAATCTGACCATATTTGTCTCTACGTTGCTCAAAAGTACCCAGAATGCATGTATGATTTGAGTGAGGTTTGTGTAAAAGCATCAGACAAAAGAATGGGAAACGGAGCGAAAGGAGAGCAAGCCAAAAGCAGGAAGGTGAAAATGGGAGGAAAAGAACGGTACGTACAATCCTGATACTTCTCTAATGCAATCTCAAGCTTCTCCTTGGTCTTCTGCATTAGCCGAAGCTGCTCAGCGTAGTCTAGGGTTGGGGAACGGGGAAACCGACACACACACAAACACACACGACCGCAGGGAGGCAGAGGAGGATGAGGAGGGACAAAAACAGGGACGAGAAAACAAAGGGATAAACATGATTGAGAAGATAAACAAATGGAGGGGAAAAAAAACAGAATGATTTTCTGAGATGAGAAAATCAGACTGATTGTGAGGCTGTTCAATGGTGACCTTTGACCCTTTAAAATAACGCATCATCCCTGATCGGGTCAATTATGCAAGCGTCTTATCTGCTCCTTTAGGGTTAAAGCAGATTCTAGACCAGGCTCTGTGTAGTTGTAAACCAAGACGGGCTGATAGCGAGAGCCAGGTATCTATTATTTATGCCTATTTTTTCCAGGCTATAACACTGGAGTCACTACACTCAAAAAATGGCATTTGCTGTTTCTTCAAACTACTTATTTAAATTGAACTGAAACAATTATTGATATTTTTTGGGGGGGGGCAACTTAAAATCGACTTAAATTTGTAAAAACAAATAGGTTAACTTAATTTCTTTATGTTGTCCCAACACAAATCTATTGTGTAGATCCCAGCATTTTTTAGAGTGTAGCATTCGTTCCTGGCTTGTTCTGTGATCAATGCGGCAAAAATGTTTTGCACCGTCCTGTTATACTTTTCCTTTCTGGCCAATTGTTTCAAATTGTCAAACCGAAACAGGTTCACCATGTTAGAATGGCAAGTGAGAAGAGTGTATAAGCTAGAATGGCAAGCCTGCTTCTAGTTGTTTGTTTTTTAACAAAGGCTCATTGGGGATATGTGCCCAGGGCTACATTTTTAGGAACTGTGAAATATTTACCTGGGCTACATTTGGTTGCATTTTGTGTGTAAAACAAACGGTACGGGGCAGTATGATGCCACAACAACTTCTGTTATTTTTTCACACTGTTGATTACCTCAGTATACATGGCTTTTCCAGTGCGATCAGTATGCTCAGTAGCTCACCTCGTACGGCATTGGATTTGGGACACAGGGCAGACAAAGAAAAGTTCCAGAAATGAGGTATAAGCAAATCATGGGCGAAGGACAGTTTCAGTAACCAGGCTGTGTGAAATCCTGGTAAAATAACAAGGCCACAGCAATATTTCTCTTCTAGTTTGTTCTTGAAAACACTATCAGTTGGGTTTAGGGAAAGGGTGGGTTGGTCAGTCAATAGCAAGCTGATATATGCATCTTGACAAAATATTGAACGATGATTTTCAGAAATGTACTCAGAGGCCTCTGGTAGATTTATGAGAAGGAAGTGCAAATGGCACATATGGGAAAACGTGGAACAGTAACGTATTTGAGATTGTCAAAATGTACTTTGGAATTTTGGATTTTGAAAACAAAAACTGCAAGTAGACGTTGCCTTGGCCACATATTTCACAGTTCCAAAAACGTAGCCCTGGACACATACCTCCAATGAGCCTGGGTTGTTCTTTTCTCACAGATTTGTGTTGGCCTTTTTCCCCTCTTTTCAGTCTCTTTCTCTTGTTGTGTTTGTACAGGTTTCGATGTATTGTGTTGGTGATACCTGAGAGCTTGGCCTCCAGCTTTCGTATCTGGTCATTTCTGCGCTGGATCTGAGAAGAGAAGTCATCTCTGGAGCTGCTGCCATCAGACGCCTGAAAGTCAATGATAGAGATGAATGAAGACACATTGATTACTTTAATAAAACCAATGGAAAAAATGCATCAATTCTTTCCAACATTGATTTGTACTTTTTATTATTTACTGATGTACTATTTAATACTGACAAAGGATTCTTGATTTCTATAAAAGGTATCCCATGGACCACGATTCATCATTTGCTCTAATTATTTTATCATTAATAGTTACAACTACAAAAAGCTTGTTATCTTTGATATGACAAAATAAGGACAAAATATACACAGACAACAAAAAAGTAAAATAATTTAAACAAATGTTAAACATCTTTTTAATGTAAACATTCAAGAAATAATAGAGAACCTAAATAATCAAATGTAAAATAATCAGTTCATTATTATTAGTTTAATAATTATAAACATTTACTATTAAAAAAAATATATAAAAATTATTAAGCCATGATCAGTGATTGATTCCCAGTCATTAAATATAATTAAATTACTTAAAATTAGTGCATCAAACTGATACTGAATTGTAGAAATTAATGATAAGATTTAACATTGTTTTCAAGGGTTTTTTAACCAAAAATGTGTAAAAAAATCTGTCATCATTTACTAATGTCGTTCCAAACCCATAGTAAGAAGAAATTTTAACAAAAGCTTCAGGATTACTGCCCCTCCACTGAAAAAAAAAAAAACCTGTTCATACAAAAGTTTAAAGCTTCAGAAAAAAAGGTTTCTATGTGACTACAGTGACTTCATCCAATAGTATTTATACATTTTATACATCTTGGACTGAATATTTTCACTTCCACATTCAAATCACACATTCACACTAAAATCATAGGGCATGAAGCAAATCAATAATACAAAAACTTTTTTGCTTCATGTTCTTGCATCCTGGAAATGCAAGTTTTTGCATAAAAAAAATAAATAAAATAAAGTAGGACTCAAAATAAACTTATAGATATAAAGTATGACAAATTAACCTTGTGTAAAGCATCCCTCTTCCTCAGTATAGCTTTTCCAGGACAGTAATATCGCAAATAAAAATGTATATTTACAGTCACATCAACACAACATGAAAGCGCTTCATAAAATTAGATTTAAACACTTGAGTCAAACTGATTACTTTAACAAAGGACAGAAATCTCTTATTACGAAATCTTCTTTTGTGTTCAGAAGAAAGCGTTATGGCTTTGGAACAACGTGTGGCCATAACGTCAATCATGACATTTTTATTTGCAACCGAGGAAATGTGGAAATAAGCCAACACCAAGAAATCAGAAAAACACAAAACACTAATAATGGAGAAATTACAGGCATAATCAAACATCCTTTACAAGTTCAACTATATAATATTACTTATGTCACAAATACATACACATAACCTATTAATATGTTTGTAATAATGCTTATATTACAAATAAATATTCACGCAAAAGCTGTCAATTAAGTTATATATGTGCTTTTATTAAAACACACATATAAAAAGATCTATAAGGTTGGCTTTGATTTAGATGCGTTACTGATACTCTTATTCTCCACCAAGGCTTCAGTTTGAATTATTTAGAGCGAAAGACAACCTGAACCTAACCCTGAGTGTGCTCACCATTAATTGCTAGAGGACAAGAGTGTCAGGTTACACTGGTTTGTCAAAGCATGTGATAATATTTAGCCCCTTCTAGATTTCACTGCTTTGCTTTGAAGCTTGTTAAAATAATAATAATCTAGCCATACAGTCATGTTACTGCTGTGCAAACACAGTCGTTGCATAATCATACAACTTTCTCTAGAATGGATACTGTGAAAGATAAGACAATCATTTGAAACCGTAGTATAATGGGGTTTTAATAGGGCCATGCTGCTTTTTGTAATAGAAAATATAGCAGCGTATTTTTTATTTTGACTTTTTTTTTTTTAGAAGTATCTTTCTGTCTTTTTCATATTCAATTTTTATTTATTTATTCGTTTAGTCAGATAGTTCGATTTTATTTAAGACATCGACTCTATTTAAATGGTAAATAAGTTTTAAGAATTAAAAAAAAAAGCTTTATTCAAATTAAAAGTATTTTATAATGAGTTTAACTTACTATGAGTAAATAGCTTTGTAATTTTCATGTGACAATATTTGGAAGTACATTGAACTGCACAACAGAATTATGCTTTTGTCACAAATATACATGTTATAACCAATCACTTTTTTGAGCTTAATATTTACATACACTAGTCCACATCGCAGTTTGATTATGTGTACAGTGAGATATTTTATTTATTCATCTAGATTTTCTTTAATTCATTGACCTTCCACAATAAATAATTGTTTTTTTATGACAGGATTCTGTGATTCCGGCCTTGCTTTTCCTCTTTATGGAAGGGTCTTCGAAATAATTTTGTCATGATAATCGGTTTCCAGTTAAATCACAGTACATTTTCTTATGGTAAGAATTAGACTTAAAATTTTCATTATCGTTCAAATTGTGATTATAATAATTTAGCAAACTCTCTGTAAATCCTGTAACACTGCGATTAGCTAATTGCAAACTGCTGCAATGTACATGCATTTATGAAAAAAAAAAAAAAAAAAACATACATATATATATATATATATATATATATATATATATATTGTTAAACTATGTTTTATTCCTTTCATTTAAAGTAATTCTGCACACTACTGAGAATATTGAGCTGAAGTTTGACTTGATATTGTAATTTTGATATAAAAATTCAGCCTTTACACTTTACAAAAGTACACACAATGTAAAAAAAAAAAAAGTTAATTAATAGTTTCAGTATTTTGTGATTTACAGGTGTTTTCCATTTAATTACGCTTTTGACTTTTGATGCTGAAAGTCTTCAGGTTAACAAAGTGACATTTATTAAAATTTTAGTAGTTTGAAACTATATTTTGTACAAGAAAAAAATATATAGAGAATTAAGTTCATACAATGACAAAAAAAATCCTTTTCTTTTTTTCAGATAAACAAACTATTAAAAATAACAATTAAAGTACTGGCAGTTTATTACCAGGTTTTGATACCGTAATTTATAACACCATATATTACTTTAAACAAAAAAAAAAAAGTCAATAAAAGTCACTTTTTCTAACTTTTCAAAACAGAAAGTTGTTGGAAGAAAGATCATGGTGCCATAAAACAATTTAAAAGCATTAAAAAAATTTAAAAACATGAATCACAAAATACAGAAAACTGTTATTTTACAGATTTGTTTTTACAGTGCATTAAACTTTCATTTTAAAACAGACCGAGCAACTAGCTCGGTCTATCCACCACAAAGATTTATCACTGCATAAAAGATCAGAATATGTGAAATCCCAAAAAAAAAGCAATCTACTCACAAAGTCGTCTCCAGAATCTGCGCCCACAGAAGTGATGGACTCTTTGCTCATGGAGCGAGGGATGCGTCCTGATCGAGGGGCAGTGGCAGCCTCCTCCGCCAGCTTCTTCTTCAACTTCGCAAACATTTCTATAGGTGAAGATGTAGTCCAAGTCTAAGCACTGTTTTAGATGCCTCTCCGAATGTCAAGGAGACACTTTTTAGGGTCCTCGTAATGGGGAACTGGTTATATCCACCACGGCACATGCAGATCTCATCCTGGTGTTACTCTCTGCTGCCTTCACTCTATAAAGACGATCACAACATTAGTATTAAATATGTGCCAATATTCAGTTACAATAATGCATGCATGATATTGTTTGTGGGCACTTCAAAACACTGTAAATATTTAATTATTATTTAAACTTTCTGTATGACTTGAGAATAATCAGATTGTAGCATCTGCAGTGGTGTTCATAACAGCACCAAATGCTTAAAGATGCATAAATAATAAAGATAAATTCTCTGCCCTCTGATATTCACAATGCAGAATCCGGAGTGTTTTTAAATCATCACTTAAAACTTTTTAGAGTGGCTTTTATGTGATTTTTTGAATGATTTCAAATATTTCTGTACAATTCTACAATAAAGACTATGCAGTGTTACTTATTTGCATTTGATTAATTAATTACTGTACCTGAATACAGTTAGACTCTTCAGAAAACGTTATGTGTATGATTTATGCAGATTATTTCCTACGAAATCATACCAATCGATATATAAAATTATGAATTCTTTCCAAATTGAGCTATTCAAGTCATCTGGTGAAATTGTATTCATATCGCAATATTTAATCACAGAAAAACAAAAGAATGCATTCATTCATTTTCTTTTCGGCTTAGTCCCTTTATTAATCAGGGGTCGCCACAGTGGAATGAACCACCAACTTATCCAGCATATCTGTTATACAGCGGATGCCCTTCCAGCCGCAACCCATCACTGGGAAACACCCATACACTCTCATTCGCACACTTACACTACGGCCAATTTAGCTTACCCAATTCCCCTACAGCGCATGTCTTTGGACTTGTGGGGGAAACCGAAGCACCTGGAGGAAACCCACGCGAACATGGGGAGAACATGCAAACTCCACACAGAAATGCCAACTGACCCTGCCGAGGCTCGAACCAGCAGCGCTACCCACTGTGCCACAGTACCGCCCACAAAACATTGCAATGTCCGATTTTTTCAATATCGTGCATTAATAATTTAGATTCTACTTTTAAACACATTATATACAATAATATTGTTAAGTACTATTATTTTTTGTAAATAATAGCCTGTTATCAAACATAAACATTTTCATGTTAATGACGCCTACAACATACACAAAAATGTATTTTATTCATTTTGATTTGTTATAGGCTTAATGTTTGTTAACACTTTACAATGAGGCTAAACTGACAATGAAAAATACTTGTCTTGTTGCATGGGTCTATTGTATGGGCCAAATTACAGATGTTTCTTTTATAACAAAAATCATTCAAATATTAAGTAAAGATCATGTTCCATTCATATTTTGTAAAATTCCTACTATAAATATATAAAAACTCAGTTTTTGATTAGTAAGGCACTTTTGCTAAGCACTTCATTTAGACAACCTAAAAGGTGATTTTGTCAACATTTAGATTTTTTTTGAAGCCTCACATTCCAGATTTTCAAATAGTTGTATCTCGACCAAATATTATCCTACACCAACAAAGTTTACATCAATGGAAGGCTTTTTAAACAGCTATGTATAAATCTGTGTTACAGCGTCACATGTAGTAACCTAACATGATGTTAATTTCTTAGTTAATGTTTACTAACTAATTTAAATCAAAAGCTGTAAGTGTTTTATTTAATGGAGCTAAAAAATAGAGTTCAGTTGTTGCTTTTTAAGCTAATATTAACGCAGTAACTATTAATATCCAATGTACCTTTATCTCACTGTTGGTTTTATTTAATGCATTGCCTGTTGTATTTAAAAATAGTCTGCAATTACATTTTTAGAAAACATCTCTTTACACTGAACTTTTACATACAATAAATCAATACACAAAACTGTAGAGGCGTTTTTGTTATTTGTTGCAGTTATATCATGATAAACGCTTAAGCGCTTATTACAAAAAAATATACCATCATATGCCTAAATAGGATTACATTAGTCAAAGGAATTCACTCGATCTAGTGATTTAATGAGTATACCTAGAACATAGCTATTGAGGTAAAGTTGGTTCGCACATTCATTCATTATAGAACAGTGACAACCACGCTACTTTGAATATTCGGTCTGAAATTGCATTGCAACTATGACCTCAAAACAACATTAGCACTATTTAATTGACTGTGTGAATCATGAATTTTAGTAGTCACTAGTCATTGGCTACTAACAGGACTTCCCTATTTAGAATTTGCAAAGAATAATTTTCTGAAATTATATTATTATGGAGAAAGTCAGAATAAAACCAACTTTACCTCAATAACATATCTTGCTATATACCATCAAGTATACCAGATATACAAATATACTATCTACAAAAGCAGATACAGTACATCTAGTATGTATGCGTATTATGAGTTATTTCTTATGTTTATATTGCTAGTGGGACTAACTAGTGTATACTAAATAGTCACTTGGAAGCAGATACGTTGTCTTTAAGAAAGACACTGACAAAATAGTAATGTAAACACAAATGTGTACTCAAAACCTTAAATTCCGATGCATTTCAATGATATACAATATACCATGACTAAAAAGCTTCAATGTTTACATTGCTTGACATGCTATATTTGCAGATAGCTCATCAGTATCAGGTTTTAATTGCGACGTAAGTTTAAGTCAAAACTATTCATCCATTCCATGCTGACAGTGAATAGCATCATCATCCATAAAACTGTCCATTTAAAAACGCAGAACAAAGCAGAAACTGGTCAGCTGTAAACAGAGCTAGCTAATGTTAGCTCTCGTGATTCTCCTTTACCAAATCAACAAACCAGACAGGGGTGAACGTACCGTAAAAACTCCATAAACCCCCACGGAAGTGATGTTCATCGTAATGGAAACTGACGTTTAACGCAGATGTTTTATTTTATTCCAGGCGTAAAATCTGTGGCGCTGTATCAGTCGGGGTTAGCAACTGGCTAACTAACTTCACCACGTAATCTTCAGTCACCAGATTCCCGATGACGTTCCAGGAACAACTTGGCGATTGTGCTCTGTGCTGATTGGACGGCCACGGTTGGGAGGCGTGTCTACAGGTTCGCGTGATTTCATGGCTATCATGAAAGCTGTCATAATCAGGTTCATAGCATAGTAACACCTTTCTAAATAAATTGGATGCGTACTATCATGAAAAACGTATAATGAATTAGTGTATTTTCGCACTGTAACATGATTGTACTGATTTATTTTTTGTTTGCCTAATACCTTTACAAAAATAGTAACTGCCTATTACAATGTTAATATATTACATTTATTAGTGTAGGCCCTTGCGTTTTTGCAGACCTGTAAATCGTTTTATTAAAAGCAACTTAGTAGCTTGATATTTATTTTCTTAATATATACATCTGAACATGAGCTTTCCCTGGGAATGAGTGTGTGTGAATGTTTCCCAGTGATGGGTTGCAGCTGGAAGGGCATCCGCTGCGTAAAACATTAAATTAAAAGAAAATTAATGAATATATATATATATAAATAAAATATATTACATTCATTATGGAATGGTAAATTACAGACTCACTTTTAATGTAAAATGTCTCGAAATAACATTTTATATGTAGTGAAATACTTGCATTACTTAAAAATGATCCGAAAAGCCTATTAACAGCCAAACAAACCTCAACAATTAAACTTTCACTGGAAAATAATACATGGTACATTGGGGAAAAAATGTAAAAATGCTTCTAAAAGCTTTTAAAATAAAACAAAATAATTTAAATAAATAACAAAATTATATTCTCTAAAAATGCTTGGTTGTATTTACTATTTACTTAGCTTACCCAATTCACCTATACCGCATGTCTTTGGAATTGTGGGGGAAACCGGAGCACCCGGAGGAAACCCACGCCAACACGGGGAGAACATGCAAACTCCACACAGAAATGCCAACTGGCCCAGCCAGGACTTGAACCAGCGACCTTCTTGCTGTGAGGCGACAGTGCTAACCACTGAGCCACCGTGCCACCCCATATCATTTTTAAAAGAGTTAAAAAAACAGCTTAAGACAGCTTACATTTGATGTCATGCATATTCTACACATGATGCACGTCCTTTAAGATGGTTCTCATATGAGTTGTGTAATTATGTGATGTTTTGGCCATCATGTATAATGTCACGTGTAGCAATAGTGCTTCACCAAATGTTACTGTTAATATTGTGCATAATTTACAATGCCATTTTGGAGTCTTTTCATTTGTTTATCATCCCCCACCCCTTCCAGCTCTGCATTATGACAAACTCTATGAAAAAAAGAACTGAAATTCCCTTTGATTCACAATTTCCCACATAGCAAAATATCTCTGGCCCAGCTCTGGCCCACACAATCAGCTTTTGCTTGGCCCACATGCCGCAGTGAATTACGGTACATGACTGGACCAAGTCTAGCTTCCAGACAAGGGCCAAACATGGACCATATCTGGGTCAAGTCTCAGCTAAGTTAATAACCCATAACTGAGTCTGAACTGGGCCAGATATTTTGATGTGTCACGACTGCAATGAAATTGATAAACCCATTAATCATTGCGCTTTAGGTGTGCTATGGCCATGCTTTTTCACGAAGCAACTTGATTGGTAGAATTTTTTCTCTTTATTTGAAAATAAAAAAAAATTATTTTAAATGTGGGTCAAGATAGGCCAAACTTACATGGCCCACATATCAATTATTAACATCTGGGCCAACTACTACATTTTACATCTGGCCCAAGTATTGTGTGCCGCCTTAAAGACGGTGCCACCTCTGCCAAACCAGGACCACATGCTGTATGCCAGTGCCGGATGGATGCCTGCTGTGCCAGATTTATGCCAAATCTGGGCCAGAATTCTTTGCTACCAGGATTGTTTGCAAAATAACTATTTTAAAGGGTCTATACAGAATTCACAAACCCTTGATATTAACAACAATGGTGGCCATTAAATGAACTGCAGCCATCAACTTATTGCTTATGCTTGCAAGAGACGACACAATTTTTAAAAAACGTTCATTATGAATATATTAGTCTTGAGGTTATCTATAAGTTCAATGCTCTGAAACAAGTTATGATAAATTCCCTATGAGCTTATTTTGCTACATATGGCTAACATGTACAAACAACAAGGAACTGTACAACGAGGACATTCAAATAAACAAAAAACTCACCTCTCAGATCATAATACTGCTGACTCTAAACAAGAAGCAGCCGGGTTTGCTGCTTTTTGGGGTTCCCTGACACGTTGTGGTCTGCACTACTACACTTCTGTACTTGCATGTGTTGAAATAAGTTCTCAACCGATGATGTTTTCTACACTCATTGTTTTTCTTTTTGCATGATTTTTCTTTACTTGCAGCACATTTGAGCTTACTCAGCCTCCCGAGACTAAGATTTAAATGCATAAATATCTACAATCTACTATAATCTATATCTCATCAATATCATCAATACCGAACAACAATCTACATAACAATGCTCTGCACTCCAGTTTCTTGTCAGATTTTCTGTCACAATTATGTAATGAATAGATTGAGTAGATTTTGTTGATTTTGTTGGGACAGTGTGGAAAACGCAAATAAAAAAAGAAAGTAGTGATTTCTAAATTTACTTTGACTTGTATTTCATTGCAGACAAAACAACAAACATTATTTAATGTGTTTCTTATTCATTCATTAATTCATTCATTCATTCATTCATTCATTCATTTTTACACAGAAATGCCAACTGACCCAGCCCAGGCTCAAACCAGTGACCTTCTTGCTGTGAGGCGACAGCGCTACCCACTGTACCACTGTGTTCCTCATTATTATATATATATTTTTTTTCAAAATACACACGTATTCCAATTTTGGTTCTTGCAACACATTTCAAAAAAAGTTGTAATAGTAGAGCATTTACCACTTTGTAATGTTGCCATTCCTTGTCACACTTAAAAGATGTTTAGGGACTGAAGACACTAAGTGATAAAGTGTTTCAGGTGTAATTTTGTCCCATTCTTCCCTCAAACAAGTCCTAAGGTGGGCAGCAGTACGGGGTCTTCGTTGTCGCATATTGCGCTTCAAAATGCGGCAAACATCCTCTATTGGAGACAGGTCGGGACTGCAGACAGGCCAGTCAAGTACCTGTATCCTCTTCCTCCTCAGCCAGGACTTTGTAATGTGTGGTTGAATGTGGTTTTGCACTGTCTTGTTAAAATATGCATGGCCATCCCTGGAGAAGAAGACAGCATATTGTACTCCAAAATCTCTATGTCCTTTTCAGCATTAATGTTGCCATCATAGAAGTGCAAGTTGACAGACATGACAGACCCTGTCTTTTAGACTTGTTGGTGGTAACAGTCTGGATGATCCTTTTCTTTTTTGGTCCAGAACCCACGGCGTCCATTTCTTCCAAAAAATATCTGAAATACTGATTCATCTGACCACAGTACATGTTTCCACTGTGTTATGATCCATCCCAGATGCCTTTGAGTCCAGAGAAGTCAACGGTGCTTCTGGACACGGTTAACATAGGGCTTCCTTTTGGCACAGTACAGGTTTAACTGGCATTTGTGCACGTAACTACGTACTTGACAAAGGTTTGCCATAGTAGTCCTGAGCCCATGTGGTGATATATATTATAGATGAATTATAGACGGTTGTTCAGCTTAGGGTTGCGGCCTTTGTCCTTAACGCACTGAAATTCCTCCAGATATCTTGAATCTTTTTAAAATTATGTTATGCAGTGTTGAAAGTGAAATATCCAAATGTCTTCCTATCTTTCTTTGAGGAACATTGTTTTTAAACATTTCAATAATTTTCTCACATACTGTTTGTTGGCAAACTGGTGATCCTCAGTCCATCTTTGCTCCTTAAGGACAAGACCTTTCTTGGACCTTTCTTCTTTTGTACCAAATGATAATAACAATCACCTGTTGACATCACCTGTTTCGAATTACTTCATTATTTAATCAATTTACCTGATTACTAGACTGCCCTAAACTGCTCCAACGTTTTTGGAATGTGTTCCATGTCTGAATAACAGGAAAGGATGCATATTTCCAAATTAAATGAAGTTGACCAGACAAAACATGAAATATTTTGTGTTCATATTGTCTGCAGTAAACTTGGAAATCACTACTTTCTCTTTTTTATTTGCATTTTCCATACTGTCTCAACCTTTTCTGATTTGGGGTTGTAAAAAAATACTTTTTCAGTGATTAGTATGGTGTCTAGATCATGAAGATGTTAAAGTATACTGTTAAATGTTTAATGCTGTTAGATAGTATTGTGTGAATTGTGGAATGTCTGAAATGCTTAAAACATGTCAATATGATTGAGATATATATATATATTTTTTTTAGATAACTTTGTTTAAAAAATATTTAGTCCCTTTCCCTTTCAGAAAAATACTTACAAATCATAGACTACCTTAATTGAACATGGCTAGAGATAAACAAAATGAAAGTAAAAGTTTTCATCATAAATTATGAGTTAATATGCAGAACACACTGTATAACATTAGTTGTTCTGAGTGTGAGTAAAATCACTGAATTTCTGCTACCCGAAAGGCCCAATGCTGCAATACAACAGCATTTCCCTAAAAAAAAATTAAAAGGTGAAAGATATTTTCACAGTTTTTCTTTTTTTTTTCTTTTGGGGTATGTCATGGTTAAGAATGCAATCAACGCATGTGATCATATCTACATGGAAATGTTTGCACCAGCTTCACCAGCATCCTGTCAACAGATGAGGTAGGCAATTAAAATTACTCTGTTGCGATAGTCTAAGCATATTTGAGATTATAGACAATAGTTCTATGTTTGAATTAATCTTTGCATCACACATTGACATTGTAGTACAACTAAACAATGTTTATGCACTAATTCCATGTGCCATCGAATGGAAGAGAGGCTCTTAGGAGCCTGTGAATGACACATTTGGTTTTCCCAGCAAAAATAAGAGTCACTGACATAAAAATCTATCTATAGAAAGTAGCTGGAAGGTTTTGTGTGTAAGTTCTGTGTTATGTGTTAAATTTTGAACACACCAAAAATCAAATATAGCCTGTGTAAAGTCCTATATATGTGTTGAATCTTGATAGATCCAAGTTTTGTTACTGACTTAAAATCTAATGGAAAATGACCAATGTACACTGTAAAAAAAAAAAATGCTAAATTTGCACAAAATAAAAAATGAGTACCACAACCCCAGTTACTGTGGATAAGTAAGATGTGACGAACAAAATTCTCATCACAAACCTTCCCACAAGCAGAAACACACACTAAAACTGTATATAAAAGATACTTAATGTCATTCACACAGCTGCTAAACATGATAACACACACAAAATTAAAGTAATGCAATAAACAGTATTTATCTAAATTAGATGTAACATAAAACTATATGTATAACTGATAAGAAAAAAAAATAAAAATAGTAAAGTTAACAAAAAAGTAGAAAAAGTGAAGTGTCATGGAGGGAATTCTGGGAAAGTCAATTTACGGTTATTCACTGTATACTGTATATTAAGGAAACTTACTGCTAACCAGGTTATATATTTTTACTGTAGCATTTCAAAACTTTTTTTTTTTTACCATTTTTTACAGTGCAATGTATTTTTTCATTCATTCATTTTCATTTTGGCTTAGTCCCTTTATTAGTCAGGGGTCGCCACAGCGGAATGAACCGCCAGCATATGTTTTACGCAGCAGATGCCCTTTCAGGTGCAACCCATCACTGGGAAACACCCATACACTCCCATTCACACACATACATTACGGACAATTTAGCTTACCCAATTCACCTATATCTCATGTCTTTGGACTTGTGGGGGAAACCGGAGAACCCGGAGGAAACCCACGCTAACACGGGGAGAACATGCAAACTCCACACAGAAATGCCAACTGACCCAGCCAAGGCTCGAACCAGCAACCTTCTTGCTGTGAGGCGACAGTGCTACCCACTGCGCCACCCCCAATGTATTTTTTTATATGTAAATAAATGAGATATTTAACACAAATTTAATGACACAGCACATACAAATGTCTTCCCTCTTTCTTTCTTCATTAAAACATTAAGAGGAACTGCATCAAAAGCCATTTCTGGTTATGCTTTATCTCCATGATCTCACTGCCAAGCCCCAAGTGTTTGTTCACACATCTATGAAATGTCCATATGGATGTTGGCCTTCACCTTGATGAGCTCTCAAACAGCGTAAATGTGAATGAATTATGAAGGAGCCTGTGTTTTATATACAAACTTTGCTATCATTCGCTGTTCAGTTTTAGGTATTGCAAGAAATTCAGCATCACAAATTAGGCTATGATTTGTATTATAAAAATAAACAAATTTCATTATTTATATGCAAATATTCAATTGCAATTGTCAAAACATTTATCCAAAAGAAAATATAAGCAATTTTTAAATGTTATTTGATAGGTATTTTACCATGCAGAATATTCTGACTGCTCCATCATGCTGGTATGACTGGCTCAGGATAGTGTCACATGCGCTATAGATTTGTTCCTCATTCTTTTACACAACCAGAAGATGGTGCTGCTGATGATAACAAACTGACCGTGCTAGGCAATTGATGCTGCATGAAAAAAAATAAATTAATAAAAAAATAATAATAATAAATAAATAAATAAAATAAAATAAAATAAAAATTACTTAATAAATAACATGGTGAAAAAAATTTAAGGAAAAAAAAAAACATTAAATAATAATAATAATAATAATAATAATAATAATGGCGACATGGTGGCTCAGTGGCTAGCACTGTCGCCTCACAGTAAGAAGGTTGCTGGAGTTTGCTTGACCTTCTTGCTGTGAAGCAATTGTGCTACCCACTACGCCCCCGCGTCGCCCCTGTAGTGTAAATAATTCAAAAATAAATAAAAATATAACTAGATAAATAAAAAGTCAAAATAAAGAATAAATAGTAATAATAATAATAATAATAATAATAACAAGAAAACATAGGAAGAATAAGAAAAATAATAAGAAAAATAAATAATAACTACAATAACAGAATGAAATTGCTAGTCAATTTGTCTAAATCTTGTGTAAATAAACAATTATAATAAACCGTCAAAATATAGAATAAATGTATTATTATCATAAAAAAGCAGCAGCAGCAACAGCAACAACATTATTATTTTTATTATTATTATTATTTTTGTTGTTGCTGCTGTTATTGTTGTTACTAGTCAATGTTCAGTGTAGAGTAGGCTATAATCTCTTTAGACAACCTTTGGTTATTTGGCAATAATACGTTTGCACACATATGGAGAGAATAAAGTAGAATCGAACGACACGGTGTTTTTGATGGTCCTTGAATACTCTGAAACACGTTTCCCTTTTTTCCACGACCGATTCAACAATAGGCTATAAAATTATAATATTTTAATAATGATCGCCTGACTGCATGAACCAGCCAGCGAGGCTTCGATGCGTCTCATTTGTACCAATCAGATGTCTCACCGTCGCTCAAGCGGTGAGAAAAAACACACATCTAACTTCAGCGCTTATCCCGTCCTGCATTCCGATTGGCCAGTAAGTGTGCCACTCTAATGCGCTTCTTCGCTACTACAGGTCGGTGCGGATCAAACACCTTGCAGTCGGTTCAGAGCCATTGAGGAAAAAAGGGGGTCTCTCTCGGATATGGTGGAGTAGGCTACATCGGGGCGGCTTGGAAACCACCTGGTTTGGAATAACCCGATGGAAATTGGAGGACGGGGGCCTTGCGAAGTCCGTCTCGAGGGGGTTTTCATGGAGCGTTGAAATTATTATTATGTGGTGGCTTGCCTTAATGATGTTTACATCTCCGGCTTTCCCATTCATCGTGTTTGCGTGCATGGGGTTAACCGAGGCGGCTCATTCCTACGATGCGCTGCCGTTAGTAATAAGGAAATCTCGTGCAGTCGCCGAAGAGCATCCAGAAACGAGCACGGACGGGTTTCCAGGGCACCGGCTCGGCATTGTCGCATTAACACCAGCGCCCACGATCACGTCCGCCAGAAACCCGATAAATGTCGCCGCACCAGCAACCACCATTAAACCAGCAACAACGGACCCCGCCAGCCCATCCCCGTCTAATCCCAGATACATGGCCGCGTTTGCTCGGAGGAAGCTCAGCTCTTTGGAAACCCAGATGAAAGTCGCGCAGATGTCTTATAATAGAGCGGACAGATCAGGCGCCGTGCCCGATTTTAGCACAACCTCGGACAATTCTCAAGGTGAGTTAAAATGCATAACGGAATAATTCACAAATCACATTTCAACCAAAAGAAATGCAGTCAAAATGAGATTATCCATTTAAGCGAGAGGGTTGATCTAATCAATTGTATATGCGATCGTCAGGCCTTTCCTCTGCCTTCTGCTTCACGATCTGTCCTTTCTAATCTTGTACTGTACATCATCATTCCTGCAGTCCGCCGTACGTCTGCCTCTCAGCATCACTTCATTAGCAGTCATAACCATGCTACATGATATATTGATGAGGTTTCGATCGATAGCACGTTCAGCCTCACTCTGCCACAGACTCTGTCTAACTATCTATTCGTCCACCTGTCTATATGCAGTCTGTTCATCCATCCGTCTATCTATCTATCTATCTATCTATCTATCTATCTATCTATCTATCTATCTATCTATCTATCTATCTATCTATCT
>CAIGQV010017835.1:3525379-3545129 GCA_903798115.1 Danio jaintianensis | reverse complement strand
ATCCATCCATCCATCCATCCATCCATCCATCCATCCATCCATCCATCCATCCATCCATCCATCCATCCATCAATCCTTATCAATTTAAAATGCAACTAGACCTTTCATTTGTTTAATTGACACATGGTTATAATTAGGGCTGTGCAATATGACTATAATAAATTATGCATTTATTTCATGGTGTCTCAAAATACATGTTTTACCATAATACTTTTTCATCATTTTTATGAGCCAAAATTACACACCATTATGACAGAAACATGAATAACAGCATCGTGAGAAGGTTCTTGAATGTACAATGTTTAAATTTTAAATTCAGTGTTTTTTGATTTATATATTTTTTCACGTACGAATGAGTACATTTCTGAATATATACTTTAAAACACACAAAAAAAGTAGTGCTTTGGATGTGGTCAATATATGAACTATTAAATGATTGAATTTACAGAAACTATACTACATCGTGATATATATCGTTATCAGAATATCAGATGACTTGCATTTCGATATTAGAAATTTTGTCATATCGCCCAGCCCTAATTATTATGCAACAGGCCATCTTATATAGTTTCAAAGAACCTGTGTGTCCAATCACATAACATGGCAAATCACATTATAATGCGCCCATACACACTCTTCATTGATTGACCCACATGATGTTTGACCTAACCAGTCATTTATCTGGTTTACCCAGATGGTTTTGACTTCTCTATGAAGGGATTTAGGATCTGTGTGTTATAGCAGTAAATGACTTCATGAGCCATGATTATTAGTATCTCGCTGGCAGGAAAGGAGGACCGCAGATTATCCATTGTGTGTCTGTGTTAAAGAACCAGGTCACACTGTTAATGAGAGCGAGGGATACATAAATCTTGCATTTACATGATCGTTTGGGTGTGCCAATTGTTCATATGGAAATATCTATAGACTTGTCCTACTTTTCCATAATAGTGCCAAATCCCTAAGACAACAAATCCGGCAGTTACCAGCAGTCCACTTACAAAAAGGTCATTGACCCCCAGTGATATTACACTGCAGAAGCTTAGATGTTTGTGTACGCATTTAGAAACTTATAATCACTTGCAAAAGAACAACAGGAGGACAAAGAAAAACCTTGGCTCACAGAAAGGGTGTTTATGAATAACATTCTGGCAAAATTTGCTCTCAGCCACATTTCCAATCCAAATAGCAAGAAATGAACTTGAGAAACACCAACATATATTTGCAGATCAGTAAAAACAGGCAGCATGTACTGCAGATGTTTAACCCTTTAGTGCTCTTCCATTGTGATCAGACATTCCTCTACTATTGTTCCCGATAGTGAGGTTTTTAATAGGGAGACAATGTCCACAAAAGCATGGATTGTGTCAAAGCCTGCCTTTATTCGGACACAGGAAGTATTAGGGGAGCCTGTAAGATAACAGAACCATTGTAAAATAGCTAAAACTGCTTCCGTTTGGATTGATAAATTAGATAGATATTGATATGGAGGCATTTAGAAATGCCCCAAAATATTATTATTTATTTTTTTTATTGTGAAGTGACTGGGATTCAGAATTTAGGAATTGACTTTCTTTCCTTGCATCAGTTGGGATTTTGGGGATAAATTGTTGACGTGGTTGTGAACTGAATGTTGCACTGAAACCAAAAGGAAGATTTAGTGAACTGACATTTAAAAACAAACAAACAAACAAACATACAAAGAAACAACAAAAAGGTCATCAAAGATCGAAAATCCTGATATTTATTAGGAAATGCAAAAATAATCGGTCCCCCAAAAAATAATAATTAAATAACTATAAATAATACTCAACTCAAGAATTTCTTATTGTGTTTCTCAAAGTATTCCATGTATTTTAAGCATTATAACATTGATAGTTCATCCAAACAACAAGAAAAAATTAAAATAGAAATGATTCAAAGCTAGACATCTACATTTAAATTCACTTCCATAAAATTACATTTCCTTCTTCCATTTTCTACATTAATTCAACTCAAGAATTACATTAATAAAAAAGGCAGCACTCTAAGTACTCCACAACCCTGAAGGAAAAAACAACAACATACATTTGTTTCTTTGACTAATTCGAATGCATTTGCAGTTGCTAAGCGCTTTTTTCCCCTCTAATGTACTGTAGCTAAAGGGCCATCAGACCACACAATCCCAAATATTCTAATGGAAACAGATAAATCCTTTATGATGAGTATGACTGTAGAGGTGAGCGGGTTTGACCTACATCCCAACAGCTGTGCATTAGATGGCCTAGTGAACTCTCTTTACCCCTACACCGCTGTCGAATGAGGGCCATTTCTACTGGAACTAATGGACAGAAGAAAACACCTCTGTCATTTGTTCTTTCTTTTGTTGTCTGGCATCCAGTGTCTTTCTTCTCTTTTCACCTTTATCGACAACATCCAATGACCCCGAACATATGATGACACCCCTGTAAACGAATCATTTAAATCGTGTTTTTGTTTACTGACGCTTCATTATCGCGTCACGTCAAAGCTTCATCCTCTCAGATGGTTCAGTTGTTATCGCACTGTCATCCTTAATATTTTCCGTAATATTGTCATAATGCGACGAGTCTGGTCCGTAGCCTCATTTACATGGCTGTATGTATAATCTGTCAGACTGGGATCTGTAAGCTTCTTATCTGCGCCCTCCACAGCCCCCTCAGGGGCAGAAGGTGTTTACTTGCACACTCCAGAGCTCCGCGTGTTAGAAGGTGTGTCTGTCTGCGCATACAAATGATGTTTTTTGCTTTCGGGCAGGTGGCTCCCTGGTGACCTACCGCAGTAAATCTGGGAAAACGGGTCCTCTGAGATGAAGGCATGAGAGATTCACAAAAAAAAAAAAATGTCTGGCTCTTAATGGAGTTTATTGATCTGAACCTGCAGTTTCATGAATTAAGCTGCACACTGAAGATGTCATTATTAATGTTATTGGTCAAATTAAATTGACTATGTTCTTTAATTGATGTGTCTGAGTGCTTGAGAAAGATTAAAGTTTTTAATGGTTTTAAATGGAAAAATCTGACATTGCATTATAGTTATACAGTATGAATACTATTTCGCCAAAGGAGTTGAATAGCTCTATTTGGAAAGAATTGATTCGTTTAGAGCATTCAGAAAAATGCAGTCAGAGGTCTATTAAGTAATATCCTGGCTCTTCACATAATGGCAGTGAATGGTGCACAAGTTTTCCATCATACAAGTAACCCATACCACTCCGTTGGGTTAATCCAAGCCTTCAGCTTTCATGTTCTCCCCGTGTTCACGTGGGTTTCCTCCGGGTGCTCCGGTTTCCCCCACAGTTCAAAGACATGCGGTATAGGTGAATTGAATAAACTAAATTGGCCGTAGTGTACGATTGTGTGTATGAATGAGCGTGTATGGGTGTTTCCCAGTACTGGGTTGCAGCTGGAAGGGCATCCGCTGTGTAAAACATATGCTGGAATAGTTGGCGGTTCATTCTGCTGTGGCGACCTCTGAAATAGAGACTAAGCCGAAGGAAAATGAATGAATGAATGAATTTTGTCATTTGAAAGTGTTTTTTGTTTTGATTTGTTTGAAAAATTAAATGGAAAAAAATTTGATGATTTTTTAGTGTTTTCTGAGATAACAAACATGAATACAATAATGTCCTGGCTCTTCCCGGCTTTGTTTTTGAAGCTGTAATAAGAACACCCATCATAAAACTAATTCACACAACACCAGTGAAAGTAAAAGTAAAAAAAATAAATCATATATCAATATTTATAATTATTATGACTGGCTTCTGACCACTGACATATGTTCACTAGAGTAGAGTTTTGCATATACAACAACGATGGCTTGAGTTTATGTAAAATACTGAATCATTTTTGGCGGAACTATTCTTTTAAAATTATTATTATTTTTTTTTAATCATTAATGTTGTTCTTCATTCAGATGAATGCATTGCGAGTTTTATTAAATAATATCCTGGCTTTTCCCAGCTTAGTAATTAGTGAATGGTGTCTGAGTTTTTGAAGCTCCATAAAGTGCATTCATCCATTTTTAAAGTAATCTACCACTCCAGTGGGTTAATGAGTGACTTCTGAAGTGAAGCAAACGGTTTTTTGTAAGAAAAATACCCATATTTAAGTCTTTATCAACTATTATCACAGGTTGCGGGTAACTTATGTAAGCACATTAATGACATAGTCAAGTTGCAGTGTATGACATTGTATGTAGGGTTTGCAGAATGTGAGAAAGTAGAGTATAAAGTAGAGTAAAACAAGGAAGTTTTAATTTAAATTTATTTAGATTAATTTAAATGTATTTACTGTAGACTGCAGCTCTTCATTCATTTGGCCTCAGGAGAACTGGTCCCCTGACAGCCTAGTTTCTACCACATTTTTTTCTCTCCATTTCAACCAAATAATGGAATTATTTGGGTTCCTTGCCAGTAGCTCTGTTTCCATCCACCTATTTTTATGCGCATATTGGAATATCGCATAAAAAAAAAGCTTAATGGAAATAGCAAGATGCGCATAAATTTGGAAAATGTGCATAAAAAACATATGCACACAAGTTGGATAAACATTTTATTCGATAAGAAAAAAATGCGCATAAACTACAATGGAAACACATTTACCCAATAAATTCTAGCACTTGCATCAAAAAAGTAATGTGATTTTGTTTTAATAGATCATGTGATTAAAAATGGGCATGATGGGATGGCGTCCAATTTAGGGCTGTGACGGTCACCGAGACAACCGCGTCACCGCGGTGGTCATTTGCCACCGCGGTTGTCTATGCCACCGGCGGTTGTACGTGACGTCACGCACTGAAATTTCCGTTATGTTGCAAAGTATTGCATTTCTGTTAGAATATAACGTTAGGCGCGATTCAGCAAGTTCAAGTTCAGCCATGAATCTCGTTGGAAAACCAAATGTCACATCGCCAATCTGGGAACATTTTGGATTCGTGCTGAACGAGAAAGGTGAACCAATAAATAAAAGAAGCTATTTGTAGGGTTTGTTTAAAAAAAAGTGTTAAATGGGCAAACATTTCGAATCTCCACAGCCATCTCCGGTCATGTCACCCAGCCACGTATAGACCATTTCAATGTGGCGATGTCACTGGCCCATGACAATTTCCTGCTTGTTGTCAAACCATTTCATAACTGTAACAAGAGGCAATTCAATAATAACTTTACGTTAAAACAGCTGCCATAGGATTATTTATCAACATTTGGACTTTTTTGGATTCTCAGAAGCTATGGAAATTAAAAATGTAAAACAGGAAGTATGTTAGGACCATTGTTTTTGTTTACATCCCTCAAAATGGTCTATAATCAACTCCTGTCTTCTGAACGCAAACGCGCAGCTAGTCAGCCAGGTATCGCAGAGGCCTTTCCAAAAATGGGCAGATAAAAAAGAGAAAGTGATAAATGGAAGACATTGACGATTTTGGTCCCTCTTGTTCCTTTCATTTAGGCTATTTATTCACTTATTTATTACTTTGCATTACTGCTTAAGTTATACTGACTTAGTCCAGTACTTTTTATAGTAGTAGTAATAATAATAATAATAATAATAATAATAATATGCACAGTTTCGCTATTACTGATTTTATTAATGAAGGTAATGCAATGATACCGTTTATTAACGCAGACGAAGCATGGCTTCAGCGCCAGACGAGTGGTTTACATTATATTTTATTCTCCTTATTTATTTCCGTTTTATTTCAAACAACATGAATGAGCCTGTCTACCCTAGATTATCACTCAGCCTACCTACCGCGGCAAATCCACTTACTCAATGCACTATATACCTATTTCATTTATAACACTGTAAACTTGACTTCGCAGGCCGATCATCTTTAAACTCAAAAGGCATTTATTAAGTGTCCTAACTTGAGAATGCTGCTGCATAATGGGATGTTTCTTTTCACAACTGTAAAACTGCGCTTTAGCCATGTCAAAATGAAAGCAAACATTAAAAAGGGTTTTGCGTTTTGTCAATTTTATAGCTTAGTTTTAATAATATTAATAATAATAAATTATAATATTAATTATAGTGTAGACTACTGTAGGACTGTGCAGTGTCCAACTAAACATTTTTAGTAGGGTAGGCTACTCTAATGTTAATCCCCTGCTAAAAAACTAATGTGAAAATGACACAGACTCTGCTAAAATTAATTTAACGGCAAATTTCTTTAGCGTTTTTTTCCCTTTAGAGCTCAAGAGAGTTGTATTTAAAGACTTAGTTAACCAAAACATGAAATGAATTAGGCTGCTCGCCTTCATGTCATCCTAGTGCAGTTTTCTCCCGTGTGAGTTTAGAGTGCGCCTCCGCCGCCGCATGCGCGTTTTAAAGGCTTATATACAGGCGCACCCTGAACTGACGCGGGGACCAGATCTGTGGACTATTGCTTTAATTTCACAATTTTCATAATTTAATTGCTTTTTCATATTATAAAATATCTAAATTTGTGTTCTGAAGGTGGAATGACAGAAGTGAATTTTCACTTTTGAGTGAACTTCTGTCACAGATTTTTACAGCATAATTGACCCAACCCCCCACCACCACCGCAACACCGGCGGTTGTTGGTGACTTCCCACGGCGGTAGTAAAAAATTGTCACCGTCACAGCGCTAGCGTCAAACCAGAGGACTGAACACTGTAAAATATCTGAAATGTTGTTTTAGTTATTTTAAAATCTCATAGCCAAAGTCTGTCATCAAAGTGGTTCAGTATTATTATCTCCCAGTCTTGAGTGGGTACGTTTCCAAAGAGCTGTTTCAAACCTCCAAAAGCCACCACACATTCATTGCAATGGTTGTTTTGTCTTCTGAGGTGCAAGTAATTTATCATATAAGAAAAAAGGCCCACAGTGGCATCTTGTACAGCAGAAAATACAAATTTTATCTTTATTTTTTTTTTTTAAGTTTATCAGGAAGTGATGATTTTGTACTCATTAACTTAATAGATAGAAAGGTGCTTTATTTGCAAATGTTTTATGTGATATTCCAGTTTTGTGCACAAGTGTAATTTGCATCTTTGAATGGAAACATATATACTGTCGTCTCTAGCTTGCTCAGTTGAGTTCAGTTGAGCTTCCCAACAGTTGAACTGTCTTAATCTTAAAACAACTTTTTTTGAAACTGCTTGATATGCTGATCTAATTTTACATTCATGAAAATTTGTACTACTACAATTTTTTTGTCTCTTTTTTTTTCCATTTATGCTGCTTTGTATAAAGAGCTATATGAATAAAGCTGACTTGACTTGATGTAAGGAATAGGATCTTGTGTTTTTTGCCTGGCCTTATTTCTTTGAACTAGAGACACATTTGTCTGTCTCTGTTTGAGACAGACAAACACACTATTTTAAGTGTAATCAAAACAAACAAAGATATATATTTTTTCATGTTGTGCCAAAGCCGTATTTTCAGTAGCCATTAATCCTTAATCTTAATCTTCAGTGTCACATGATCCTTAAGAAGTCATGAGGAAACATCATTTGCGAACAAAAATGAAAATTGTTTGTGATTGGCTGTCCATTTTCACAACAGCAATGTTAATGTGGAAACTCATTCATTCATTCATTCATTTTCTTTTCGGCTTAGTCCCTTTATTAATCTGGGGTCGCCACAGCGGGATGAACCGCCAACTTATCCAGCATATGTTTTACGCAGCGGATGCCCTTCCAGCTGCAACCCATCACTGGGAAACATTCATACACACTCATTCACACATACACTACGGACAATTTTATCTTACCCAATTCACCTATACCGCATGTCTTTGGACTTGTGGGGGAAACCGGAGCACCCGGAGGAAACCCACGCGAACACGGGGAGAACATGCAAACTCCACACAGAAATGCCAACTGACCCAGCCGAGGCTCGAACCAGCGACCTTCTTGCTGTGAGGCGAACGTGCTACCCACTGCGCCACCGCGTCGCCTTAATGTGGAAACTACAAATTACAAAAAAAGTTTTTACAAAATGGCATCGACAACTTCGAGAACTTCTGGCCTGACATTCATATTAAAGCTTTTTATATGTTGTTGTGAATCCACGTGAATGGGGATCGCTTTGACAACATTCTCGCTTGTATGTGGTGCTTTTTAAAAATGCGAAAGAAAAACACTCGGCACTGTCCCAGACAAATCCCATACAATGAGTCAATTCAATTCAATTCAATTCAATTCATGTTTATTTATATAGCGCTTTTCACAATATAGATTGTGTCAAAGCAGCTTAACATAGTTCTAGTAGTCCAGATTTCAGAGTTGAAGTTCAGTGTAGTTTAGTTCAGTGTGGTTTAAATTTCACTGCTGAAAGTTCAAACACTGTAGAGCAAATCCACCGAAGCACAGCTCCACAAGTCCCGATCCGAGCAAGCCAGCGGCGACAGTGGCGAGGAAAAAAAACAAAGCTTCACCAATTGACGAAGTGAAGGGAAAAAACCTAGAGAGAAACTAGGCTCTGTTGGGCACGACCATTTTTCATCTGGCCAAACTTCCTGTTCAGAGCTGCAGTCTAGGCGCTGGAGGCTTAAGAAGCTGGACGTCCATCGTGGAGAAGCTGCAGGTGTGAGTAGGGAACCGGCAGGCAGTCAGGTTGGCCCGCAGGATCAATGTGGGGACTGGTTTGCCACGGTGGTCTTTCAGGAATCAGTCTCATGCACTCCATGACGACCACAGCATCAGCTCGGGATACGACCTGGTCCAGGATTATGGATACCTTGGGATCATCTCTTCACAGGTCTTGGATCGCATCAATGGCGCTGCATAGTCTCTAGGGACCTCGGAATGAGTATCCCCAGGTGGAAATAGAGAATAAAGAAAATAATTAGCGTAGCTGCTGTTCATAGTGTATTTAAACGAGATGCAAAAATGGAGTGTTATAGATGAAAATAGCAGTAAATAAACAAACATAGAAACAAACATGTAAAGCATATGAGAGTTTCTAACACAATGTCTGGTGTATTGAGGAGTGTGTCCTACAGGTGATGTCGAGCCAGCTCACCTGCGTGGAGCACATTCATGCATCATACCGTTATGCGATGCATTGAGTGTATGCTTTACTAAAAAGATAGAGAGAGTGTGTCTGAGCCTCGGACAATGAGCAAAACAACAATGACAACATAGTTTAGCAGGTGATAACAAAAAATAAAGAAAGAAAGAAAAAAAGATAAATAAATAAAATAGATAAATTAAGTCTCTGAAGAATCCACAGAGGTTGAGTGGCTGGTTTGTTTATCCAGATATTCGATAAATAAACCTCATACACTAAAGAATTTTTCGATGGAATGAGTCCTCAGAAATCTCAGTCTTTCTATCTGTATTATTGAAATCATGTCCGCAACCCACATTTGAAATGAAAGGGGTGAAGATGACGTCCAATGCCGGAGCACAAGCCTTTTAGCCACAATCATACCCAAAAACAAAGACTGCTGGAGTTCCTCTGGGAGATAAGAAATGTGTTTTAAATATTCGAAAATAGCAAGTTCTGCATCAGGTGATAAAGATTTACTATAAGCCTTAGAATATCAATCAGATATGCTTGACCAAAATGTATATAACAAAGGACAAAACCAGAAAGCTTTGGATGTGATTAATTGTGATTCATCATTGACCCTAAATGTAAATTTACCCTAATATGATGATTTGGTCATCAAGAAACATTTGTTATTATTATCAATGTTAAAAACAGTTACTGCTTAATAGTTTTGGTAAACATTTATTTAACATAAAAATATGTAATTTTAACATTAGACATTTATTTAATGTCGATTTTGATCAATTCAATGCATCCTTTAAAAAGTACTAAACATTTAAACTGTAGTATTTGTAGCCATGATATATGAAATATTTGGGTGATGCAGCATTATATAACCCATTTATAAATCATTTACTCACCTTCATGCCATTTCAAACGAGTTTCTTTTCTATTGTGGAACACCATGTAAATGGATTCATTAAAAAAAGTACAATGTATGAACAAACAGCTCTTTTAAATGGAATCATTTCATTGCATTAGTTGATCCAGTTCACAAAATCAGTCTAAATGATTCATTCATCATTCAGACTGATCTAATTCTCAGGTTCACTTGAGTTCACTTGCTGATCCAGTTACCACTCACTGGATTACCATTAAATAACAGCTTAAATTTCAGATACTCCTCACACAAAGCTGTCAAAGGGCTTCAGATGGTTTGAAATACAATGCATATGGACTCCTCTTGTGATGTATTTGTTTCTTTTTTTGAAGCTTGAAGCCTTTATATCCCTCACATTGATTGCTTGCAAGAGATTAACAAGTGCAATTTCTTGTCCCCTGGAAGAAATTAAGATTTCCAACAACATAAGTAAATAAATGATAATAGAATTATGATGTTTGGATTAACTATTCCTCTATCACCACTTCTGGCTTTGATTTGTGTCCTCTGAACTAATTGACCCACCAAAGGGGAATAAGCCGTTTCCTCAGGGGGATAGAAGGCTGCTTCGGGTGCATGCGGGTGAACAAAGAGTGATGAATAAAAACATGTATTACATGAAAGATTGATTCAGATATGCTCCTTCACATTTACATTTTCACAAATGTAGCCCACTATGCTTTTGAGATCAAACACATTCGATCATTATAAAGCATAAGAGGAGCTGTGGCCTAACGGTTAGCAGATTTAGCGGTTAACATAGCAGTTAGCATGCCTTTGTGTTTATGTGGGAAAGGCTAGGTCAAATCAGTCTCAATCAGTCATGAGAAACATTTAGAACATTTAGAAATATACAATATTCATTTCTGGACTATTGTAGACTTTACACATGAAAAAATACCATAGTAATTTATAGTAAATACTGTGTTTTTGTAACCATACTATAGTAAAGTGTATTGTGCTGTATATTTTGTAGTATTTACTCTTATTTGAGGATCTTTTTATTGCATTAAACAGCATACTGTAGTATTAAATATAGTAAATTGATCAAATGTAATAAACATTGTAGTATACTTTAGTTTTTACTACAAAATTGTGGTGTATTGTAATAGAGTTGTTAAAAAAAACTATATAGTATTAGGTAATTAGTTTATATTGTTATAGTTGTTGTATTAGCACAGCATATATTGAATTACCACAACAGATTAATTCAAGTACTTTACTGTAGTGTGGTTCAAAACATTACAGTATTTACTATAAATTACTAAAGTATCTTTCGTGTGGGTTCATATCGGCATGTTGTCAGTCAACTCAATAACGCTGTGCCAAATAGTTACCAGACTGAATTCTGATCAATATTTAAATATCAAACAAAGACTGTTGGAAAATCTTTTGATTTTGATTGAATCGAGGTTGGTATAGATTTGCAATTACATAAGCTTCGGTTGTTTTTAGCAGATGGAATTTGCTAGTATGTTGGAACCTATTGTCAATGAGTTTGTGTTATTCCTCTGTGGTCTGCAAACTAAAGATCTGGTGTAGTAGCAGCTTAATGAGTTATCAGAGAATCAGGCTGGAGGGACTCATTCTTTATAGCTGGCGGAGATCAGCGAGATGGAGTTTTGTGATATGTAGCGGACTTGAACTTGAAGGAGAAATGTACTACTCAGAAGCAGTGCTGCATTAACAGCCATTTATGTTTAAACACTGTATGGATGAGAGCTTATAAAGGATTTCTTTATTTAGCCCATGTTAATTGAAGATAAGTGCCTCAGCCTACACTTTTGCAAAACGTAAAATACGTTGCTTTGTGTACATTTCATTGCATGTTTCAGAGAGCAAATCCACTAGAGGGTGCTGTCTGTATTTTTCAAATCTGAAATATGTTACAAATAGTACATTTTGTTGTACATTTCAGATACACGTCCTTCTTGTACTGTACATGTTCGCATGAAGGCGGGGCTTGTCAAATCATCTAGCAAATCACTGACCTAAACCCTTTCCTGAATCTAACCAATAGTTTTTTAAAAATCAAACGTAATACAAAAGTGCACAACTAGAGATTACTAGATATTTTTTCACATGAAGCATATTTTCAAAACATTGTATAAATCTGATTTTATAGAAAATGCATCTATTTAATTTTTGTGGGGAAATTGATGGTCAATTCATGCAAATTCGTAATTTAAAATAAAAAAAATCCTTTTTTTAAACTGAAAAAAAATATATAGTGACTTAAAGTTGGCTTCTTCTACTCTACGTTTGTTCTTTTTGTTGTATCCTTCATATTTAGGTTTATTCAGACAGATTAGATATATATATATATTTTTATCAAATTAAAGATGTTAGATATTTTATCGGATGAAGCTTGCATTTAGGGTAGTTATAACCTGCTATATTTAGGATACTTCAGCAAATTTACGTTATTCGTTTGACTTGATTTAAAGTCTGCATTAAGTTGTCAGTCTTATGATGAAAAATGTATCCATTCAAGTCCACTGTATCTGTTTTGGTTCCACTTTGGAACGACAGATCTTCTCTGATGACATCAATTTGACGGCTTCGGGAAAATATGCCTAGCCACACCTCTCCAACCGTTAGTTTGCTGCAAGTGAAAGATGAGAGGAAGAGAGCAAAAATAATACCTCACCTCCTAATCAACTGTCTATAAATATTTCATGTCCAATTTAAATAAATTATGATAGATAACACAGGAATCATGTTTTTTTTCTCTTCATATTTTTAGATTAACAATTTAAAAACAATTGGATCTTTTGAGAAAATATACACTAATTCATTTTTTTTATATATATATACCACCCAGCACAGTTTAATATTGTATAACATACCATAACCCAGCATAAAAAAAAAATTGTGAATCCATATGAATTTGAATGAAATTAAAATAAATGATTTGCTAAACCCTAAAAATAGCAGATTGCAATACTGTACATATACTGTACATATACTTTAACCTGACCCTAACCCTTAAATTTATTTATTTGTTCTTGAAACCTGGTTTATTTACATTAATCCAGTGATATTAAATAATATACGTAAAAAGAATACTAAGTAATCAATAAAATGAAGTTAGATTAATTAAGCTACAAGTTAGAGCTGTTCTGAACGGCCTGTGGGGGTTAAGAGAAAAAAATATAGAAATCCTGTCACACTCCATTCATCTATTAGGCAGTCTTTTAGAGATAGACTTTGACTGAGCTTTATATCAATATTTGATGATCTTAGCATTCCCCCTCTTTGCTTGTCAAAAATTTATAAGCTGCTCTTTTTGTGTGTTTCTCCCCTGAAGAGCTGGTGTGTAATTGCAGTGGTGAAGGAGTGTCGGACCCTGACGAGTGTGACCGTGAGACGGGTCAGTGTGACTGTATGCCAGGTTACACGGGCCTGCAGTGTGAAGAGTGCGAGGAAGATCACTTTACCAACGGCACCATCGGCTGCCTGCCCTGCGCATGCGACTCCTTCGGGGCCCACGGCACCAGCTGTGACAGGTGAGAGGCATTGTGGGAAAATTTTCCTCTTATGTACATTCAAATTTCTTTTTTTTGTTGCTTCTTCAAACTACCTATTTAAAATGAGCTGAAACAACACAATTATTGAGATTTCATTGGGACAACTTAATTGTTTTATGTTCAATCCACTTAAATTTGTTAAATCTGTAAAGTTAACTTAATCGATTTGTGTTGGGACGATATGAATGAATTGTGTGGAACCCTGCATTTTTTACAGTGTATATGTTTTATATTTATTTATATTTGTATTGATATTTTTGGTTTATTTAGGTAGTTGTTATTAAAGAAATATTCTGTTTTAGTGGACTCTGAAGGAAAGTTGACAGTATTCTCACAATAGTAACACTACTGAGTGGTAATTCAGGTTTACTTCAGAATTTGTGTTGTGATTTACAGTATAGTTCTTACAATATAGTTGTTGATTTACAGTACTCTTGGTAAATTGTAGTCTTGCTGGGAACCAAAATTGCAAGTGTGTTACTGTACATTTTACAGTAATTATTTAAAAGTGTGCACTAAAGGAAAAACAAAACCCTAAGAAAATAAAAATGTGTGTAAAAGTGTTTTGTATAATTTTGCGGTTGGTTAGATATTTTAATGCTCATGAAAAAAAATCTGCTCACCAAGGCTGAATTTATTTCAATAAAAATATTTACAGGAATAACAGTAATTTTGTAAGTACAGTTATTTATTTATTTATTTATTTATTTATTTATTTATTTATTTATTTATTTGTTTGTTTGTTTGTTTGTTTATTTATTTATCCATTTATTTATTAAAAACTGTGATATAATATTTATTTGATGTATAGAAAATAACAGCATTTATTATTATTATTATTATTATTATTATTATTATTATTATTATTATTATGTTGCTTAAATGTGTCCTTGCAGAACAAATGTATACATTTTTCTTGTTTTCTACAATTTCAACCGTGTATGAAGTTTTATTCTTACTGTCTTGGTTGGAGGGCGGCATGGTGGCTCAGTGGTTAGCGCTGTCGCCTCACAGCAAGAAGGTCGTTGAGTCCCGGTTGGGTCAGTTGGCATTTCTATGTGGAGTTTGCATGTTCTTCCCGTGTTTGCGTGGGTTTCCTCCATAGTCTAAAGACATGTGGTATAGGCAACTTGAATAAACTAAATTGTCCATAGTGTATGAGTGTGTGTAAATGCGAGAGTGTATGGGTGTTTCCCAATACTGGGTTGCGGCTGGCAGGGCATCTGCTGTGAAAAACATATGCTGTAATAGTTAGCGATTTATTCCGCTGTGGCTATCTTTGAAATAGAGACTTATTTGAAGGAAAATAAATGTATGAATGTCTTAATTGGAATTGTACATTTTCATGCAAAATCCATTACTCACAGTACCTTTAAAACAAATGAATCTTGAAGGTTTAAATTGTGAAACATTTGATTATAAATTGCGAATCTGTTTTATTTTTTATTAAATATATATTTTTAATTTAATTATTAGAATTCTTTAACAGTATGTCTATTGTCCAATAAAAATGACACTGACCCTTATTATGCTTTTTGTTTTCATCTGAATCAATTAATCAGAATTATTAAACACATTACTTTAACTACTTAACTCTCTCAAAACATCATATTTCTTTTCTTTAGGAGTGTTGCCGGATGTCCCCAGAGGGAAGTTTTTGTCAGATTAAGCTAATTTTCTCCCTAAAGTATAGCTAAGTAAACAGATAATCAGGCAGATTAGCTCAATCCCATATCTGAAAGACCTTGAGGGCAGTATCAGTTCCTGTTGGCATATTTTTCCTGTGCTTTAATTTATTTGTGGGTTTACACCATAGTGAGGCATGCCGAGTATTGAGCCTAATTTAATGACATGCCCTGCAGGAAGCAGATTGTTGATCTAGGCTTTGTTTTGGGATGAGATCGCTAAGTAATTGGCTTTTAGAACCCATAACAAATGCCAGGATTAAGCAGAGATTTGAGCATTTCTTTAGAAGGCTAGTTCTCCCCTAAATGAATTTGCTGTAAGCATTCACTCACCCTTGTATTCTTTCAAAAACATAAGACTTCGGAAAATCTTTGGAATGCAAATAAAGATATTTTAATCAAATATGAGAGATTTTCATCCCTCCGGTTTGAAGACTATTCAACCAAATCTATGGCCTTCAAAATGTCTGTAATAGATAAAATTATTAATAAATTTGAATCAAGCAGTGTAATCTTCTGAACACATCATATGATGAGAAGATTTAATTGTAGCTTGTACACTACCTGACAAAAGTCTTGTCGTCGATCCAGGTTGTAAGAGCAACAAATAATAACTTGACTTTTAGTTGATCATTTGGAAAAGTGGCAGAAGGTAGATTTTTCCAATGAATCATCTGTTGAACTGCATCCCAATCATAACAAATACTGCAGAAGACCTATTGGAAGTTTGGTGAAGGAAATATCATGGTTTGGGGGTTACATTCAGTATGGGGGTGTGCGAGAGATCTGCAGAGTGGATGGCAACATCAACAGTCTGAGGTATCAAGACATTTGTGCTGCCCATTACATTACAAACCAAAGGAGAGGGCAAATTCTTCAGCAGGATAGCGCTCCTCCTCATACTTCAGCCTCCACATCAAAGTTCCTGAAAGCAAAGAAGGTCAAGGTGCTCCAGGATTGGCCAGCCCAGTCACCAGACATTATTTGAGTCATTGCAGAGATGTATGGATGCAGTCAGCCAAGCTCATGGGAGTCATACACAATATTAAATCTTTTTCCACTGCACCATGACTTTATATTTTATACTGTACATTATTTCTGTTAAGTGACAAGACTTTTGTCTAAGCAAAGTCAGACCTTACTGTCCTAATTAAATAATTAAAAATCAAGGCATGATCATATTTTATTTAGGTAAAATAAGCATAATCTAGAGGCCTTTGCCTTTCATATAAGCCTCTTCTGATACCAAATGATCAACTAGAAGTCAAGTTATTATTTGTTGTTCCTAAAACCTGAATAGGCGACTTTGTCAGGTAGTGTATTTAAACATTGGTCAGCAAAACAAACAAATGCTCAACCATACCCACACACAAACAAATATCTTTGTTTCTTTTGGAAGCTCAAAGATGACATGACACACAAGAATGAACCACAATAGTTCTCAAGGGACAAGCAAGCCTGCATGAGCTTCCATGATTCAATAGAATCCCTAATAGTTGCTGCATCCCAATTTGCATCCGATCCTTCCTAAATAGTATTCCAAAAGAGAATACTATTCCAAAAGAATATATTTAATCTTCAAGGACAAATGTGCTTTTTTGGGGGGGTGAGCTACAGCTATACACTATAAAAAAAGCTATACACCTTTTTTATAGGTGAGCTACAGACAGCATATCAGATGTTTCAGCTTCACGTTATGAAGGTCAGACTTTATGATCGGTTATATACCTTCTTAAAAACTACCCAAGCATTTACTCTCATATTGTGGAAATAGTTTATATCTAACTATAACAATTCAGTCATTGTTCAGATAAGATAAGCCACTATATTATAGGCAAAATGCTTTGATGCTGTGAGATCTTTATAATAAAGATTTTAATAATAATTCTATTCTGTATTTGTAAGACTTCAGTTTTGTCTGTGAAATCATTGGTCTGCTACGGCTGGTACCCTACTGTGTTCATACCTCAAGAGCTCCTCCGGGAAATTATAACAGCCAATATAAATCCAATATATTAGCATATCCTAACAGCCATATAAAATCTCCTTCATTCTTGAGAGAGATCAGCTTCACATTGAATATCATAATCGTAACTTGAGGTGCATTTGAAGCTGCGTGTGAGATGTATTCAAATTATATGCAGATTTTCCATATAGGAGAGAAGCTGTTTGATGATTTTAATCTTACAGTTGTGATTGCTGTTCTGCATCAGAAGAGCAGTATTTCGTGACTTGATTTGTGATGTGCGTAATACTGCATGCTTATATTTCTGGCCTACGGTCTGGCCTATTTCTGTTAGTTTTTTTTCTGTGACTCTGACTTTTCTGACGCCAGACATATTTAAGTAGTGTGGGAGGTAAATTGTCAGTTCTGCTTCTCCAAATTTTGCACTTCATTTGAACCACAATGGCTCTTGATTGGGGTTATACTTCCTGTTTCTAAATTGTAACATTTCTAAATGAATAATGACATTTCCATCTCTCATTCTCTTGCTCTGCTCTACACTTTAGACACTTGCTCTGCTGTACACTTTACACTTAAAAGCAGTACTTATTATAACACTTTATATAATTATAACATAGTTTTAGAGTTATAGTTGTAATGTAAATTAAATGCAATTTTCGAAATTAAGAGCATCATTATTACTTCTATTTCTCTGCGAAGTAAGCTTAAAGGAGACCTATTTTTCAAAAATCACTTTTGTAAGGGGTTTAATGTCTGTGAATATAACCAACCTCTAAATGATAAACAGTTAATAATTTTATTTTTTATAATCACACTTCATAAAATGTCTGCAGAAATACTTTTATTGACATTCTCCCTTTGTACGTGTCATCAGAGGGGGGAAGCCCCGCCCATTAGTGACGATCTCTCCCTCATTAGCATATGATATCAGTCTTGTTTTTGAGTCTGCCACTATGCTGACACATAGGCATTTGTAGCTTTGCCCTTGTTTTACAAGCAGCACAATCAGATTTTAATTTAAAGCAACGGTCACCAAAATGGCACAATTAAGATCAAAGCTTAAAAGGGGCAGTTTCAAAGAGGTATAAAACATTATTTGTGGGGTATTTTGTACTGAAACTTACATTCACACACTCTAGGGACATCAGAGACTTATTTTACATCTTGTAAAAAGGGGCATAATAGTTCCCCTTTAAAGTACCTGCTGCTAAATGTTTTAACACTACTAATCAGGTTACAACTAATCTGTTTTGAGATTCTTTTGTTTGTAGTGAGTGAATGAGAACCAATGTGTCTTTAGAATCAGAATCAGAATCGGTTTTATTGCCAAGTGTGCTTACACACACAAGGAATTTGTTTTGGTTACAGAAGCTTCCAGTGTACATAAAGTGACAAGTGACAACACAAAATAAATATGAGGAAAAAAAATAAAATAAAATACGACAAACATTAAACAGAGATGCAGTTAGACAATAGAGCTCTGGATGATGAATTGTTGTACAGATTTGTTATAAATATACAAGTTTTACAAGTTATAAGGTGCTGTGTACAAATGCGTATGGAGAAAGTATTGCATTGTATACTGTTATAAGGTGCTGTGTACAAATGCGTAGGAGAAAGTATTGCATTGTATACTGTTTTAAGGTGCTGTGTACAAATGCGTATGAAAAAGTATTGCACATGTTTATTGCACAGTAGGGGAATAATTAACTGTTCATGAGGTAGATGGCCTGAGGAAAGAAACTTTTCCTGTGTCTGGCTGTTTTTGTGCTCGGTGTTCTGTAGCGCCGGCCAGACGGTAACAGTTCAAACAGAAAGTGTGCTGGGTGTGAAGGGTCCAGAGTGATTTTGCGAGTCCTTTTACTTACTCTGGAAGAGTACAGTTCTTGAAGTGTAGGAAGGGTAGTGCCAGTGATTCGTTCAGCAGTCCGGACTATTCGCTGTAGCCTACGGAGGTCGGTTTTGGCAGCTGAGCCGAACCAGACGCTGATTGAAGTGCAGAGGATGGGTTGGATGACAGCTGAGTAGAACTGTACGAGCAGCTCCTTTGGCAGGTTGAACTTCCTCAGCTGACGAAGGAAGTACAGTCTCTGCTGGGCTTTCTTCACAATAGAGTCTATGTGAATGTCCCACTTCAGATCCTGAGAGATGGTGGTGCCCAGGAACCTGAATGACTCTACTGCAGCCACAGTGCTGTTCATGATGGTGAGTGGGGGAAGTGCAGGGGGGTTTCTCCTAAAGTCCACTATCATCTCCACCGTTTTGAGCGTGTTCAGCTCCAGGTTGTTGCATCTGCTCCATAGAGCCAGCCGCTCCACCTCCTGTGTGTATGCAGACTCGTCACCGTTCTGGATGAGGCCGATAACAGTAGTGTTGTCCGCAAACTTCAAGAGCTTGATGGAGGGGTCTTTTGCAGTGCAGTCCTTGGTGTACAGGGAGAAGAGCAGTGGGGAGAGAACACATCCCTGGGGGGCACCGGTGCTGATGGTGCGGCTGTCGGATGTGATTTTGCCCATTCTGACTAGCTGTTGTCTGTCTGTCAGAAAGCTGGTGATCCATTGACAGACAGAGCTAGGAACAGAGAGCTGGGTCAGTTTGTACTCGAGCAATGATGGGACGATGGTGTTAAAGGCAGAACTGAAGTCCACGAA
>CAIGQV010017835.1:3496471-3524979 GCA_903798115.1 Danio jaintianensis | reverse complement strand
ATCCTGTCCCCACTCCTGTAGGCATCCTCTTTGGCCTGACGAAGCTGCCTAAGTTTTGGTGTGAACCATGGTTTATCATTGTTAAATGATAAGTAGGTCCTGGTAGGAATGCATAGCTCCTCACAGAAACTGATGTATGATGTTACGGTATCTGTGAGTTCGTCCAGGTCGGTGGCTGCAGCTTCAAAAACACTCCAGTCAGTGCATTCAAAACAGGCTTGTAAGGCCTGTTCTGTGTCGTTGGTCCATCTCTTAACAGTCCTTAATACTGGCTTAGTAGTTTTAAGTTTTTGTCTGTAAGTTGGTATAAGATGAACCAGGCAGTGGTCGGAGAGTCCTAGAGCTGCTCTGGCGACGGAACTATATGCATCCTTTATTGTGGTGTAGCAATGGTCCAAAATATTATTGTCTCTGGTGGGGCATGTAATGTGCTGTTTGAATTTAGGCATCTCATGTGTGAGTTTCGCCTGATTAAAGTCACCGAGAATGATAAAAACAGAGTCCGGGTGTTGTTGTTCTGTCTCTGTGATCAGATCAGCCAGCTGTTGCAGTGCAGTACTCACGTGTGCTTGCGGTGGAATATAAACACCGATGAGATTGAACGAGGAAAACTCCCGCGGCGAGTAGAACGGCTTACAGTTAATGAAAAGCACTTCCACGTCAGGACAGCACATCTTCTTTAACACAGTTACATCCGTACACCACCTTCTGTTGATGTAAAAGCATGTCCCACCACCGCGCGTTTTGCCCGTTGACTCCGTATCGCGGTCCGCTCTGTACAGCTGAAAGTCCGGTAGGTGTAACGCGCTGTCCGGAATGGCTTCGTTCAGCCAGGTTTCCGTGAAACACAGAGCAGCAGAGTTGTTAAAGTTCTTGTTTCTGCGTGCGAGCAGAAGTAGTTCGTCCATTTTGTTAGGAAGAGAGCGGAGATTCGCCAGATGGATGCTTGGCAGCGCCGTTCTGAAGCCGTGCTGTCTGAGCCTGACGAGCGCGCCGGCTCGCTTCCCACGCCTGCGCGTCCTGTAGCGTTTCCCTAGTGCAGCTGCTCCGCCGACAACAATGTTCAGCAAAACGCCAGAGAAATCAAAAACCGGTTGGTGATTAATTGGAGTGTACTGCCGAATGTTCAGCAGCTCGTCCCTGGAATAACTGATCTCGTACGATGAACATAAAACAGGACAAACGAACAAAAACAGTGCAAAAACTGGAGAGCTCCACACCGAGGCGGCCATCCGCAGCGCCATCTTATGACGTATCCTTTAAGGCTAATCATATCACTCTGCATCTTTGAAATGACTCTTGCACATGTTTTTTTTGCTAGTTTCAGCACAGGGCAGGTATCATTTTCATTTTTCGTGTCACATAGTTTATATATGTTACGACCATACCACCCAGAGCATGCCCAATCTTGTCTGATCTCGGAAGTTAAGCAGGGTTGGGCCTGGTTAGTACTTGGATGGGAGACTGCCTGGGAATACCAGGTGCTGCAAGCTTGCCTCCGGCGCCTAGACTGCAGCTCCACACAGGAAGTTTGGCCAGAAGAATAATGGTCATGCCCAACAGAACCTGGTTTCTCTCTAGGTTTTTTTTTCCCTTTACTTCGTCAATTGGTGAAGTTTTTTTTTTTCCTCGCCACTGTCGCCACTGGCTTGCTTGGATCGGGACTTGTGGAGCTGCGCTTCGGTGGATTTGCTCTACAGCGTTTGAACTTTCAGCAGTGAAATTTAAACCACACTGAACTAAACTAAACTGAACTTCAACTCTGAAATCTGGACTTTACTAGAACTATGTTAAGCTGCTTTGACACAATCTACGTTGTAAAAAGCGCTATATAAATAAAACAAACAAATAGCAAATTGATTTCCATCCGTTTCTACTGGGCTGAAAAGGAGCTGTGTTAAGACGCATTGTTGACGTGTTGCTATTTTGAGGCAGCTGAAATAGATCATGCCATTGACCAACTAAAAGCTTGTCTAAAGTCAATGGTGCTTTTATATTTGTCATTTAAAGAGGGCATTAGTTATATGTGCACTTCACTAACGCGCATTCACATTGTTTATTACATATACAGGGATGCACAGCAACACATGAATATTCATATGAAAAAACAAAGGATTAAAATATAAAAAAAATAAAAATAAATGGGAGATAAGACTCTAAACTTACTGGATCCCAATTATTATACACTGTGCAACATATCCAAAAATATAGTGTGGGTTTCAAGGAAGTCTGTCAACTTCACGTTGCTTGGAAACCAAATCTTTGGTCCATTCTTCCCCCCTTCAGGAAAACATCCAAGTCTTTCAGTTTGAAGCGTCAGGCGAGGTTTAGAGCCCCACTTCCATGGTTGTCATGGTTGTGAAGGATGCATGCAGGAAAATGATGCTGGCATCTCCATGGCAGCAGAGAATGGGAGAGAGGGAGAGAGAGAAAGAGAGAGAGAGAGGTCCAGTCGTTGTGTAACACTGACCTAGTTAATATGCAGCTGATCTGCCCCAAGGCCTCTGAAACATTAATGAGGTTTCTGCTACTGCTGCCTGCTCAACGCGCTTTCTCTCTCACTGAAAACACACACAAACAACCAATCCAAATGATTAAGGAAGCCCCTGGTGATGTTATTATGATATATTAAGTGTCAAGCCGGCAGCATTGGAGTGCATTAGTTTGCTTTGGCTAAAATCTGGTGCTGCTGCCTGATACTGGTCGATTTTTTTTTGCTTTTAAAAATGCACACATCCAAACACTCATAGATGAATAAATTATTTTATTTAACTCTTAACTGTCACCATACTACATGTGGGACATTTTTTACCAGGACATATAAAAACAAATATCTAAATCTGAACTATTTGACAAACTATTTATAATATGCATATGCATAATTTAAAATATAAAGTTTGAATGGTTTTATTTAATGCATCATTATAATCTCCCATTATTGAATTCAGTTTTAGTTTTTAAATTAATAGAACTTAATTTCTTAAAATGTGTTATAACTCTGATAAGTAATGTTTTTGGCTTTCACATTATACCTAAAAATATTTGCATTCATCATTCATAAGTTTGGCTTTATGTCAGACGCAAGGCAGCATCTATTTGATCAAAAATAAAATACAGTAAAACAGTTCAATATTTAAAAAAATAGTAAATAATAAAAAATAAATCAGCATCATTAGATCTGTCTTAAGTGTCATGTCATTTTCAAGAAAATATGCTAATACATAAAAAAAAAATTCTTAAAAAAAAAAAAAAACTTTCCAAAGTTTTGAATCATGGTGATAAAAAAAATAATAAATTAAACACAATTTTACACATTTTATAATGTGTATTTGTTCAACTTATTGCACAAGCAATGCTTTAGATTAAACATTGTAAAAAAAAAATAGACAAATAGACAAACCTAACCACTGCTTTAAATTTAAAATGAATTTTTGTGATTTTATGTTTAACCAACTTTTTGTTAAAACAACCTAACATTTTTAGAGCATATTTATATTCATTATTGCTGTTTTTTGTAGCTAACTATATAACGCTTGGTGTATTTAAATCTAACTCAATTTTATTAAGTGGAAACACTTGAATTACACTTAAGTCTACTTACAAGGTAAAGTTGACAGTGTAACATTCAACGGCAGTGTTTATTACAAAATACCACGTCACCCATGTATCACATTACAAATGACCTGTCAATACCATAATGCCATGTTCACCCGGCTGCAATAGAACTAATGGCTGAGCAGGTTTATTTCAAGTATTACAGGTATTTTTACAATTATTATGACAACAAATAGCCTACATCTTTTGCCAATCCATATTTTGGTAAGTAAGCTGTTAGAAGAACATGTTTAAAAATGAATTTAAAGCTGCGTTTACCAGCTTTAGCACCGTGTCTCTGTCCTTGTGCTAAATTTTCGGGCTCTAATGAGGGAGGATAAGCATCATGATGCTAACGGCTATAAAACACCACCCTGTTTCATGTTTACACCAGTGCTAAATGTGCCACCCTAATGAATGCTTGTGTTCAACAGCTGGCTTTAGATACACAGACGATGGGTCTGTCCGCTAATAAATGTGAAGGCAAGGCAAGAAGGGTGCGAGACGGGTGTGATTGATCATTATCTGACCTTGATAGTCACTGTTTGTCTGTGATACAGTGTGTGTGTGTGTGTGTGTGTGTTTGGGGAACGGACATTTCTTTTATGCTCGCAGTGATTCAGCTTTTGAATCCGTAATGGAGTTTTTGTGGCCAGATGCTTGTTTGCTTTTAATTTTTTTAGCTTATATGAGTATTTTTGTTTTGTTTATGTGAGTGATTTTAGAATTGTGGGTACAGTTTATGTCTCCAAGATAAACCTTCTATTGTTTATTTATCTATATGTTTGAACTTTTTAATGAAACAGTTTTGAATAATAACACAAATTATGTCATGTTATCTCAAACATTAGGTTTGTATGTGTATTTTGGGTCATTTTGTCTTGAAAATATCTCACTATATCTATTTTTGACTGTATCATAAACTAAGCTTCAATATCATGACATAATTAAGTCTAATTTGTATCTTTTTGTGTGTTTATTCTCAAAGTCATCTTTACACAGCCGATTTAAGGCAGCCCTAAAGCAAGTTTGTGTCTGCTCAGAATTCAGTGTAAAGACACTATGCCGCATTAAATTTTATGTTTATGTAAATACATTTACATACATTAACATACATACATTTATGCCGCTTCATGTTCAGTTTTTGTGCCGCCTTTGCTTGGTAAAGATCCTTCATGTTAAACATTTGCATGACACATATTATTTGTCATTTCACTTATTAAAATATGCATTTTGTGTCTGTCTCTATGATCTGGTCAACTGTTACATTTGTTGTCATAACAATCTTTAAAGCACACACACACACACACACACACACATATATATATATATATATATATATATATATATATATATATATATATATATATATATATATATATATATATCGTTTCAACATTGATATCACAGTGTGCGTATCCACAATAGTCACATCGCAAGATATGCAATTGTTGAGTCTGAATTATAGTTGACCAGGAGAATTGTATTTAATTACTGTATTTATACAGAATTGATACGATTTATGCAAAAAAAAAAATTATATAAATAAAATATCTACATTTCAAGGCAAAAACAAGATTATTTACACCAATAGTAGATTAATTGTTGGTCAACTGTTATTGTGATAATTCAGTGAAAAATCTGTTTTAGACATGGAATGTGGTATCTGTTTTAAAGTTAACATCTTGAGCTAAAGCACAAAATTGTGGAAAATGTTATGGTTTAGATTTAAGTTTAACATTAGGTTAAACAACAATTACTAACACGTTCCCTTTCATATTTAAGTATTTTCCAGTATGTTACATTAATAATGGATTCAGTTTACTCTAAATTATTGCATATAATTCCAGTAGAGAAAATAAATGGAAAAATGCTGTAATGTAGCCACAATTAAGGAATGCGTCAAGTATTATAGCGAGGGTCACAATTATTGTAAATTTTGGTCTTTTTGTCTTTTCATAAAGAACTTTTGAAGAAGAAAAAACTTACAAAATACTTTACAGTTACAGTTTCTATATCACACTTTATCAATTTGTGTCTGTAGATTCATTGACAATACACAATTTAAAGGCTGTTTTCTCAAATAGTTTTTAATTCTGCACTAACCTTACATCTTCAGCAGCATTATTTACCTGATTATACATCATTTTACTCTACAAGTATTTTATTTTTTATATTTTTTGCATTTTTTTTTCTAAATGAACTCTTTTTATCAAGACTGTGAGGACATGTGTCAACAGTCAGAAACAATTCCTCTCTCACAGCTGCCACCATTGTTGTTTTTAATGGGTACACATGAGCACTATAACAACACGACTTTGCAAAAATCTTTTTGACCTCAAGGCAAGATGAATAGAAAAGAACTTTGTTTGAAGTATACCAGGCCTTAAAGGGTTCCTATTTTACCTTTTTTACAAGATGTAAGATAAGTCTTTAGTGTCTCCAGAATGTGTTATACCCTGCTGAATATGTGAATTCTGAAGTAAGATTGCCTTAAAAAGCAAATGAGCTGGTTCTCCTCACCCACTATTCCGACATGCTTGTCTGTTTCTCCTGCTGCGTTACATTAGATAAACAGCAGTCAGTGACAGAGACAGACACGAATGAAGCAGATTCAATGTATTAGTCAAAATATAAAGTAAGTTTATTTTTTGTTGTGGAGTTTATTCCAGCCTTTCTGCAACAATGAGTCACACACAAATGCTTTTATAAAATTGCACACGTTCAGCATTGCACTGTTTTTGCACATCTAACATTACTTGCAGCAAATGTGACAGGATACAAGTTAATATACATTCACCAGCCACTTTATTAGGTACACCTTACTAGTACTGGGTCGGACCCCCTTTTGCCTTCAGAACTGCCTTAATCCTTCGTGTTATAGATTCAACAAGGTACTGGAAATATTCCTCAGAGATTTTGGTCCATATTGACATGATAGCATCACGCAGTTGCTGCAGATTTGTCGGCTGCACATCCATGATGCGAATCTCCCGTTCCACCACATCCCAAAGGTGCACTATTGGATTGAGATCTGGTGACTGTGGAGGCCATTTGAGTACAGTGAACTCAATGTCATGTTCAAGAAACCAGTCTGAGGTGATTCACGCTTTATGACATGGCGCGTTATTCTGCTGGAAGTAGCCATCAGAAGATGGGTACACTGGGGTCGTAAAGGGATGGACATGGTCAGCAACAATACCTAGGTAGACTGTGGCATTGATACGATGCTCAATTGGGACTAATTGGACTAAAGTGTCCCAAGAAAATATCCCCCACACCATTACACCACCACCCCCAGCCTGAACTATTGATACAAGGCAGGATGGATACATGATTTCATGTTGTTGATGCCAAATTCTGACCCTACCATCTGAATGTCGCAGAAGAAATCGCGACTCATCAGACCAGGCAACGCTTTTTTCCAATCTTCTATTGCCTCAGTTTTCTGTTCTTAGCTGACAGGAGTGGCACCCGGTGTGGTCTTCTGCTGCTGTAGCCCATCCGCCTCAAGGTTGGACGTGTTGTGCGAGAGAATCAGAGATTCTCTTCTGCATACCTTGGTTGTAACGAGTGGTTATTTGAGTTATTTGGTCTGGCCATTCTCCCCATGCCACGTTCAAAGTCACCTTAAATCTTAAATCACCTTTCTTCCCCATTCTGATGCTCGGTTTGAACTGCAGCAGATCGTCTTGACCATGTCTACATGCCTAAATGCATTGAGTTGCATTGAGGTGTACCTAATAAAGTGGCCGGTGAGTGTACACTGCTGTATTGATATCCATTATGCTACTGTACAAAATAAACCTGATTTAACTTCCACAAACCGGGAACACGGTTGTATGATTGAGCATCATCCTATATAGTTGTACTGACACTATGCAGCTGTGCAGATTACAGTGGTTCTGAATTACGATTTAGAATTACGATTTATTCTAAAATAGCAATTTTACTGTCTTTTCATTATTATAAACGTGCACTCTTTTAAAAATGTTTTAAACTTGTAAAACTCATTCTTGATGTACAGCTGATCACAGAGAGTTGGAACTGATCTTTTAATCCCAGTTTCTTTGCAAATCCTGTTCTGTGGACATGTTTATATGCGTTACTATGGAGACATGTTAATATGCTCAAATCAATCAATTCGGTGGATGGAGAAAACCGCACTCGTACGTCAAGTTGCGGTGGGCCTCAAAATCACTGGCATTTGGATCCTAATTCAACGTTAGAAAATTTAAAAAAAGAGACTTGCTGTCTTTATATCACTCCAGTATGACTGTGTGGACACACTATACCTACACACAGTTCTGTCCAAACAGCTTCCAAACATTGATTTTGCATCATAGGTGCCCTTTAATGGGAGAGTCAGTAGTGAGTAAATTTTTTAGTGAACTATCCCTTTAATTATTTAATTAATTGTAATGCCAAGGTTTTTCTAATGCAGGGTCACACTAGAGTTTGAGCATGCGAAATTCTGTTGTACTGCGAAAAGGGGCGGGATTAAACAAGATGATTAGACATTAAAAAAGAGAGTAAATCTTCAATTGGTCTTACGCTGTCAAGTAATGCGATTTTGCAGGTCAGAGTTCACCAAGCTTGAATTTTCCAATGCAGTGAACTGCGAAACTTTTCACACAAGCTTGTGTTTCCGGTCTGTCGCATTCACATGCGTATGAATGGAAGTCTATGGGGAGAAAAGTGCAGTGTGACTGTGGCTTAGAGTGTACTCACACTAGGCACGGTTGTCTTGAACCGTGCCCAGGTGCGATTGTCCCCCCTCTTCCCTCTCCCCCTCGGCCCACAATCACATTGCATTTCTTGCCTTCCGAGCCTGAGCACACTTACGTCATCGATGATGTGACTGTTCAGTTTAACAGAAGAGAAGCGGTCTCGCTCCGTACAATGGAGTTATTTTGTTTTGTATTGTTTTAAGTTGTTTGATATGCAGTGACACAGTTAAATCTTTTGCTGAACAGATCCACAACTTTTGACGCTCATAAATGTTCATGAAAGTCATCGTGCTGCATGTATTAGGAGGTTTGCTGAAGGTGCAGCTGTCATGCTGCGAGGGGTTTGTATCTTTAATAACCGATTACATTTTCCAGTGATGGGTTGCGGCTGGAAGGGCATCCGCTGCGTAAAACATATGCTGGATAAGTTGGCGATTCATTCCGCTGTGGTGACCCCAGATTAATAAAGGGACTAAGCCGAAAAGAAAATGAATGAATGAATAAACGATGACAGTTGGCGTTCATTGAAAAGTAAGAGTGATCAATAAATTCATATGAAACATTCCCTTAAAAGTGACGTCGCGTCTTCACTTTCACGCTCAGGCGCGTTTTTCACTCACACTACAAGCGTACAATACCAAAGCCCAACTGAACCGCGCTTTGGCACACCTCTTCCAAACGGGCCAGGGCCAGCCAACTGAACCGCGCCTGGGCCTCAGAGCACTCACATTACTGCCTGTAATTATCAAGTGCTGTTCAGGTCCTAATTAATTGGTATAGGTGTGTTTGATCAGGGTTGGAGCTGAACTCTGCAGGAAGGTAGATCTCCAGGAACAGGATTGAGATCCCCTGGTTTATGCTTTGTCTTCACACATTTCATCTTCCTGTTTCCCTTTGTGAAATGAGAAAACAGATTACAGCCCCCAGCATGTGCGGAAAGACACATCCTCTTATGCAGGTGCAGAACTCTTGTTTCAGTTGACTGTTGTTCGTTTGGTGTGTTCACGCACAGCTTTTTGGTCCAGACGAGACCAGACGTGAGCCGACAACACAGTTGGTTTTTGTCTGCAATAGTTTGGCTTGGTGTGTCCCGGCCCTAATACATGAAAGAAAAAAACAAAAATAAGCCAGAATTTTAAACCTGACTCCATTATGTTCAGAGTTTTTGTGCTAGAAATGTATGCAAATTTGTAATGTTTAAAATCATTAGCAGATTTAAGCATAACATTTAAAAAAACATGTAATACAAAAAATGCAATTCTTAATGTCATCAATCAAATGGGAGAAATATGGTGATTTATATTTTTTGCTATATATTTCTTTACCTCATTCACCTGCAGTGTCTCACCTTAAGTATTCAAAGGCCATCTTTCTTTCTTGGTCTCTCCTGCTCTTTCTCTGGAGAATGTGATTGATGGGTCATATATGTCACACCTCACTCTCATTACCCAGAGTGCACTAGGTGCCGAGCCGTCACCATGGCAACCTGTCTATTGGCCCGTGCACATCCACACCCACTCTCCTAGCAAGTGCAAATGCATCTGCTAACACCCCTCGAATGTTAAAGGGACGTGTGTTAGGTAACAATGTCGAGGTGCTTTTTTAACGCATAGTCTATCTACTGTGGCGGCATCACACATCAGGATGTGTTACACCATTTCTAGTGAATGGGAACTACAGCAGAAAAACATATATAGAGAATAATCAGAGGAAATACAATTTACAGGAGAAAATACATTATATAATACAGTGGATTATTTATTAATTATATTTTCACATATATACTTTTTTGGAATAAGCTACAGTTATCTTAATGACAAAAAAATTCACACTGAAATATTAAACAGTACTACAAAATAAATGGGCGACATCTAATTTTTATGTCAAATTATGACAAATGTTTTGTCTCTGAATAATATCTTGCCAAAACACGCGCTACTCTTTGTCTCCTTTTCCCTCTGTTTCTGTTGTTCTCTTCCCTGCTTTCTCTCGACCAATGATGTATAATTTAAGATGTGTGTCTCTACTTATTCATTCAGATGGAGCGTGTAGACGTGCAAGTCTGACGAGATTCTTTGATGCATCAACAAATCTGTGGAGAACAAAAGTGTCAAAATATCCATATGTTATGTATGTCAACAGTGTGGCTGTAAATATGGGTGGATCCCCCCGATGACACTTATTCCTGTTCCTATATTTAAGACCATTTGTATTCATTTGAAGCTATATACACACTTATTCCTTTAAAAAAAACATGACTGTGTTACTAATAAATGCATAAAAAAAATTAGAAGAAACATTCATTCATTCATTTATTTTCTTTTCCGCTTAGTCCCTTTATTAATCTGGGGTTGCCACAGCAGAATGAACCGCCAATTTATCCAGCACATGTTTTACGCAGCTGATGCCCTTCCAGCTGCAACCCATCACTGGGAAACACCCATACACTCCCATTCACACTCATACACTACGGACAATTTAGCTTACCCAATTCATCTATAGCGCATGTTTTTGGACTTGTGGGAGAAACCTGAGCACCCGGAGGAAACCCACGCGAACATGGGGAGAACATGCAAACTCCACACAGAAATGCCAACTGACCCAGCCGAGGCTCGAACCAGCGACCTTCTTTTAGAAGAAACAATGATATTTATACGTTTAGAATTTACACTACAAAAAATATATTTTTCCTACTTAGAGTTTTTGTCTTGTTTCTAGTCCAGATATCTAAAAGTTTCTAAATCAAGAAGTTTTTTCTAGACAAGTAAAAAAATGTTTTGTTTTCAGAAATAATAAGTCAAAATTAAGTTTTTTTTCTACTTAAAACAAACGAAATAATCTGCTAATTTGGGGTAAGTACATAATTCTTATTTAAATCCGAAAACAAGATTATTTTACTTAGCCCATTTACCGATTATTTTGCTTGTTTTAAGAAACAAGTCACTTAATTTTGATTTATCATTTCAGAATAATTTAATTTGTTTCTAGAAAATGCTGCTTGATTTAAGAATTTTTTGATATTTGGACTAGAACCAAGACAAAAACTCTTAAGTAGGAAAAACATTTTTTTGTAGTGATAATGTAATGACAGACATATTTTGTCATATGTAATTTATATTTATATTAGAAATCAAACTATCTGCCTGGAAAAAAAAAATCTGCCATGACGCTTTTTGTTTTCTCCCTTTCTTCCTCTGAGATCTCCTCTTTCTCTTTTAGTCTGACCGTCGGCTCTTTTATCGCTGATGTTGTTGTTTTTCTGGGGTCCACACCACTGGGATCCTGTCAGCATGGCTGAGCGCTTTTAACTTGTCCCACGGGTGTCATTGTCTGCCCTTTTCTCATCTATCACTCGTTCCACTCACTCACGTGAACCAATCACACAACCCCTAAAAGGAGCCCCTCCTCACTCCAACCTTCACCCCAGACCTGATGCAACAGCCCTGGGGTGTGACTGTGTGTGTGACTGTTGGGATATGGAGAAGTGTTTATGTATGTGGGGAGTCGACTAATCACTGTTTTACAAGAGTGAGGAGGTCTAAAACATCCATTAAATTACATGATAATCAGCAAAATAGCTAAATGAAAGAGTGATAAGCAGAAGGGGTCATTAGTGGGCTTGCACCTCTATTGCTTGTGCTTATACAGTATGTGGGTTTGGGATTTGAACCCAGGAGCTCTTGGATTGGAGCTACTTGGACTTAGTTGTCTGTTAGAATCCCTGTTGATCTCAATTGCAGATTATCTTGGTGTAGGAGCTGTCAGAATCACAACTTGAAAATAATCTCAATTCTGGTCAACAGCTTAACATTGATGAAGAACAGAGAATAAAAAGCCATAACAATATTTCAAACTTTTGAACATTACAGAAAATCAGGCAGGCAGGAAGAGAAGCGGTTGTGGTAGAATGCTGGAGAAGTTCTAGTTAAAATAAAACTGATTCAGTTCAGTTTAGTATAAATATAACTGTTGAAGTTCAGTTCAGTTTAATTGAGATTAGTGTATTGCAAACTCTGTTGAAAGACGATCCACTGAAGAGCAACTCCACTGATGCGCAGGGACCAAATATCCACCAATTGACGGAAGTGAAGAACAAACCAAACTAACAATGAACATTCTTTGTGGAAAAGCTGCAGGTTCACGTAGGTCACCAGGTGTCTGTTCAGACTGGATCAATGCAGAGACTCCTCTCTCTTCCACTCTCGACTCATCGATAAGAGCCATCTGCACTAGATACGGACCGGATCAACGGTTATGTGAACCTCAGGATAAGGAGAAACAGACAGACTAACATGACCAGAACAACATAGCAAGACCCTAGCAATCACACAGAAATAGCTATAAACTACACCACAAACATGACAAATGACAGTCAGAACAATTTAGCAGCCACTTAGAACTTCATAGCAACTACCCCTCAACCACCCCAATAACCCTATCAGCTTCAAAGCACCTACAAGAACATTACACCAACACCCAAGCTACCATACAAAACATCCTGGATAAAAGTAAAATACACTTTGGCAGCCACTTGTCTATTGTCTTAAAATGCCCTAGTAACTACCCAGAACACCCTAGCAACTAGATAGTAACCATTTAAATCAGGTTAGCAATTGCACACTTTTGAAACTGTAAGGAATGCCCTTGCAACTACACGGAGCAATTTTACAACTACATAGAAAACATAGAGAACACGTTCATAACTGTATAGCAACCACACAAAATGTCCTAGCAACCACACACAACAAGTACGTTGCAAACCTGCTGGAATGAACTCAGAACACTTTAGCAGCCACTTGGAAATCAGCAATGCTATAGCAGCCTCACAGAACACCCAAGCAACTCCATAGCAACTACTTAGCAACCATACTGAACACCCTAAGAACTACATAGCAAACATGCTAAAAGCCACTCAGACCATATTTAGCAGCCACTTGGCAATCAACAATGCCATAGCAACCTAACCGAATAACTGCAAAGCAACACCTTAGCAACTTTGATATTTTGTTTGATATCCATACCAAACACACATAACATCCTAGTAGCAGCATAGCAATACCCAAGAAACCACATAGAACAAGATAGCAATTACATAAATACTAAAAGCTACCTAGAACACAATAACCCCTTTAAAGATTCCTAGATATAATCAGTTAGAACACCCTAGCAACATTATAGCAGTGATATTGATGTATTAGTGGTTGTGTGATTATGGTTCTACATTCTCGTGTGATTTCCTACCATATGCATCAATGTAAACCACTTCTGTGGTATCAGTAGTCAGGTTACTGTCATTTTGTTTGGGCTAACAAATTTACAAGCACATTGAGGTTAAACACAATTAGTGTGTGAAGAAGAGACAGAGGGATTCCTGGAATCCTGTCTGAAGCAGCAGATGGTTTTAAAATGTGGTCTGGGCCACAGGTCCCTCATGTGTACCCACATGCAGAAATGGGGGAATTAAAAATGAAAGGTCTAGACTGCTTTAAAGTCTGCATGACTGCTTTTTAGACCAAGATTGTTTGGTGTCTAGGGCAAGCCACATGTTAGTGTAAATGTGTGTGATAGAATGCCCCAGTAACTGAATGCATCAAGAGTACTGTATGTTGTGAGCTTGAACTTTTGTTGCAAATGTAGTGGATGCTAGCTATTATGAGCTGTGCAAGTAAGTAGTGACTGATTGTAAATGTTGTGGTTTTTAGCATCCTTATTTAGCATACTTGTCTCCTATTTGTGAGATGCTGGTTTGAATCCCTCTCTAAGCAAGGTGAGTAGAACTAGTGGGGTTACATTGGTGCTGGATTGGTATGAGGTTGGGGTTGGGTTAGTGGAACAGGGAGGCCAGCTAGTATGAGCTGGTTATGTAAACCTTACCCTTCTGACATCAAGAGGTACACAAATGACTGGGGCAAGAGGCACCTTTGTTAGTGATGGGAGTGAAGTTAATTGGGAAATTGGGAGCTTTGGGGGGGGGTAAGGAGGTAAATGGAGGCTAGTGTGAGTTTTGAGGGTAAACCTGTTAGTGACCTGTTAGTGTGCCTACCTGCAACATTGAAGATGCTGGTTTAAATTCCATTCAGAAGGGTTACATTGGTACCATGACCTGGAGATACCAAATCAAATCCTGCTTGAACAGTAGAACCAGAAGAGTTGCATTAATGCCTTTACTTTGATTGGATGTTTAGTGGGGTAACAGAGGCTAGTAGAACCTGTGCAAAGAAAACTTCACTCAACTGGCCTCAATAGGCACTTGAACAGCTGTCGTTAATTGCTGCAGTCTTTGGTTATCATGAGTTGAAGTAGAATATGTTTCAGGATCAACATTTGTTAATCCTGAAACAGCATTTTAATCAACCAAATAGATTTGCGGAATATGTCCACAGTTCATAAAGTTTAGGTTTAAAACAAGAGTTAGGAGCTTCAAAACCATTCTTATTCACATACAGTATCATTTCTCTCTGATTTTGGGGGTAATTTGTGGTAAGGGGCTAGGAATAGGATCAACAAAATATTTTTGGATAAGAATGTTGTTCCCGCATCAACAAAAGTTGTTGATTTAGGAACATGTCAAAATCATGTGAAGTATACAGTCTTTTGCATCCTTGTTAGCGATGACATTGTTGTATAATGGATCATGGGCATGGGCAAGAGTTTTGCTTCAACACTAATCAAACACATCTGAACAAGCTAGTCAGTGTCATCAAGATCACTACAAAGGTACAGGCAGGTGTTTTTTGATTAGGGTTGAAGCTAAACTCTGCAGGACAGTGGCCCTCCAGGACTGAAGTTGCCCATTCCTGATCTATAAGAACAGGCAAACTTACCAGACTGCCAGTGTCATAAATTTTGTCAAGCAGAGATTTAGTATTAGGGTCCTTTCACACTAGCACTTTTAGTTCACACCCGGGTATGTTTGATGTCAGAGTTTGGTTTGTTTGGCTACTGTGAACACAGTTTTCTGAACTCTGTTGAGCACCCACGAATCATACCTGAATTCACCTGGAAGGTGTGGATTGGGGTACTGTTAGTGCAAACTGCGAATTTCACTTCAGATCTAAAAACAATTGCATCAAATCACGAAAATGAGCTGCTATTAATCAATATATTAATTGGTCAAACTCTGTATTTATGCTTTTCATCACTAGCTTTTCTGAAACGCATAACTGATGCGCTGCAAACAGAGGGAATATACTGTATATATATTTCTTCTCAACTTTAGCAAAAAAAAAACCTTTCTTCTCGTTCATTTAAACTTTTACATTACATTCATGACAAATAGATGCATTTGTCACTCAGTGTTGCCATTTTGATAACAAAATAAAAATGTAAAATTCCAAAGTTCAAACTTGAGGCACCCAAGCAGCAGTATCCACCTGTTTTGAGTCTTCTCCTGCACTGTCTTTACCTAGTAATAGTTGTCAATCTGATAATGCAAATGTAGGTTCAGAACCAAGAACTACAGTGTCCAGCGGGGGCAGAGGAGGAGGAGCCAACCGAACTCTGGTGCGAGCCAGGCAATTGAACCCTGAAAGCACCCTTATTCACTTGTTAAGCAGTTACTTAGTCTCGTATTCATGCTTGCATTTTTTTTTTCTCTTGCAGTTCAGGTATGTGTACGTGCAAGATGGGTGTCTACGGGCCCAAGTGTGATGACTGCCACCCTGGATTCTTTTACTTCAGCAGCACAGGATGCCAACCGTGCCAATGCAACAACCACTCTACCTACTGCCATCCTCAGTCAGGTCAGTCCAGTGCACCTTTATCATCATTTAAAAGCTCATGAACCCCTTATTTCGGCATGGAAAGCTACATAGTAGAGGGAGAAAAAAACCCGATCCAATCAGTTTTGAGTACAATTATCATGTTTGTGTTGGGCACTCAGGGAAAATGTAATAGAGTCTTTGCTATTGTCACACCTGCTGCTCATTCTCACTCACCATCCACCACGCATCACACCCGTGAACCCTCACCTGATTACTATTACTACTATTGTGCATATCACTTGAATAAACACCCTTGAAGTTTACACTTCCTTGTCTTCCTTGTGTGACCGTGACAGCTATGCAGAAACACTCACAACTTGAAAACAAACACATACTTGGAACCATGTACAAATATTTTATTACATTGTTTATGATTTAAGATTTTTGAAGTTTGAAGCATCTGTCATAGTTAATCAACATCATAGGTTAGAAATAATGTCACGTCCTATATGTTTGACACAGTGGAAAGATGGAAAGCTCAAATTTAACCAGTTGTCTCCTTCAATTAAAATTAATAGATGCTATTGTCAGGGTTCTGTCACTTCTGTCTGGTTTATTCTTGGTTTCATCTTGTCTTCCAGTGTAGGGTTCGCTCAAACTGTTCGGTCTCTTGTCTTTGTCTCTTTGCAATAAGCATGTGGTTTTGGGTAAACTTACGCAGTTGACTATTGTTTGTACATGTGATTTATGTGTGGCAGGGTGTTTGGATTGACGGGATTCATTCAATATTCATCTTCCTCTCTATTTGTGAGCGTTTGCATCAAGTGTTTTGTCCTTTTTCATTTTGTTATGCATACTCTTTTTATTTTCACTATATGCATATGTTTATATATTGTCTAAAGCACATATTAATACAAATACAATTTTTTCAATTAAATACAAATAAGTTGTTTTATTTTGTTTTGTTAGAAAGAAACAGTGAGGATTATAAAGTATTTATAATATATATGCTGTGTCTGAAGGCTTTAAAATGCTTTATGAAAGCATTTCAAAGCGGGAAGTCATCAAGGCACGTCCGAATCCTAATTTTTTTTCACTTCCTGTCTCGGGAGTTACCTTTTTCTCATTGAATTTCGAAGGCAACATGTGTCCTTCAATGCTTTTGATATCCCACAATCATGTGCATTCTATTTCTGACAGTTTTCTGACGGGATCTCAAAGCGCAGTTTGGGTTCATGTTGTGTGTAAATGTACGTTTTGTTTATCAACATTATCCCCTTTTGATGGCATTGCTAGCCAATAGTTAGTATTGTAGTAAGCAAATATTCCCTTAGTTTATGAGGTGCCTTTGTGCAGTAATGTTGCCTCCAGAGTCAATGTCTGATAGGGCAGCGAAGCAACAAGTCATAGTGAAGAGCATAATTGGAGTAGTCAGGGTGAAGTGAGTGGCCTTACAAAATATGCTGCTCTCCCTTTTGAAAGGTTACCTGCCTCTGTTTTTTTAATACTCAGGACTTTGTACTCCCAGGTCAAACTTGCTAAGTACAAATTACCTACATTGCAAGTACATTACCAAAGATGCAAGGAACTTGGCATACTTGGTATTGAGGGGCTCTTTTATGTCTGTCATATTCAGACCAAACGTGGTGTGTGTTTTGACAACCATGAAATGAGCTCACCTACAGAATTTTGGTGCAGTGCCATCTAGTGCTAAGGAGATCAAAAATGATGCATGCACCATTTTAACTGCAAAAACAAAGTTTTTCATCTTGAAATTTGGTGACTTTTTCTAAAATGACCCTAGAAATGACATTAGAAAAAATGAATCATTTTCAAGGCTGTACATATTTAGGGTAATGGTTTTCCTTTGGGTCCATTTTGACCCGCCAGGTATAAAACCATTTTTACACCACTAAAACCACTGGCACACACACACACACACACACACACACACACACACACACACACACACACACACACACACACACACACACACACGTGTGGACACACTTCAAACACACACTCACACACACTTCAAACACACACAATAAGAATCTGCTGCTTTAACTTTTATGAATACTGTTTTGCTAAAAACTTTTTTTAATTAAGCAGGCAGTTTTAGCATTAGAAAATATACTCTTTACTTCATCCTTTGATTAAGCATTGATGAAATACTGCACACCGATGAGGGAAAATCTAAATATTCACAGTGTTTGTGGTAAATGATGAGGTTGCTTCTTGATGAAATACAGATTTGAGTAACATTTAGCTGCTTTATTTTAGAGGTTTAGTGAAAGCAGGTCATTTATGATGTAAAATGACAAACGCTGTACACAGAATTCTAAGACAACAGGACGGTTAACTGGCATCATACCTGTTTGGTTGACCTTTTGTTCATAGGTTATCATTAAAACCAAAAACTCAAAATGTGCTGTGAGGGGTGTCTGGAACACAATTTAACCAAAATGAATTAGTCAAGTTTTTTTGCCTAGGGTGGAAGTTAAAGTTGATATCTACAGATTTGAGATCACTTCAGCGATTCATCACAACATCCTCCACACTTCCCTCTCTTTCTTTCTCCCAGTATCCTAGGCAACCTGGGCTTAATTAACCTCAATTTTGAATCGGGACCAAAAAAAAACAACCTTCCAACACAATGCTCTTGCTGGTTCATGTGCATATGTGTGTGCGTGTGTGTGTGTGCGTGTGCGTGTGTGTGTGTGTGTGTGTGTGTGTGTGTGTGTGTGTGTGTGTGTGTGTTAATTTGTTAAGCAAACCTGCTGACATATGAGAAGTGAAGGCGTGTTTGTCTTAAATCATTTCGCTGGGGCCTCAGTCTACGGATGTCACAGACGTGTTTGTCAAACTGCTTGTTGAAATGCATGTGTTCGCATGTGTCTAGGAACCCATCTGTCTTCTCTCTTTCTCTCTCTCTGCACTGTGTATGCATGGCGCGTGTGTTTGTGTGTGCAGATGGTAGCTGGTAACCTCTCCCCGATGCAGAGAGCCACAGTCAGATTTACAGCCCTTTTCAGTCATAAAACCCAATCAGCATCTCTGGAGACTGCTTACAGTTCATAGACTCACAGCCACCCTGCAGCATAATACCACACACACATAGACGCACACACACACGCACATGAGCAGCCATAACTCATGGAGCCAGAAGAATAGTGTGCTTATTACACAAAGGCTTTTGGTCTTTTGCCAGTCAGTTTGCTATTTGTTACTGTCCATGTAAGCCTGAGATGTGCTAAAGCTGAGGCCAAAACGAAAATTCATTTGTGTAATTCAAACAACGAATGAAGCATAAAAAAGTGAATTCTTTTATAAAAGGTGAACATGATCATACCATAGAAGAAATCTCTCATGAATAAGAAAGAAAAATCTTTTGATACAAGATTTTATATTTGGTTTTTCAAATATTTTAAAATGTATTCCTAAAAAAATGGTTATTTGTATTATTTTAATATTATTATTATTATTATTATTATTATTATTATTCATTCATTCATTTTCTTTTCGGCTTAATCCCTTTATTAATCTGGGGTCGCCACAGCGGAATGAACCACCAACTTATCCAGCATATGTTTTACGCAGCTTTCAGCTGCAACCCATCACTGGGAAACATCCATTCACACTCATACACACGCATACACTATGGACAATTTAGCCTACCAAATTCACCTATAGCGCATGTCTTTGGACTTGTGGGGGAAACCGGAGCACCCGGAGGAAACCCACGCCAACACGGGGAGAACATGCAAACTCCACACAGAAACGCCAACTGACCCAGCCGAGGCTTGAACCAGTGACCTTCTTGCTGTGAGGCGAACGTGCTACCCACTGCGCCAGCCACCCATCCACCCACCCATACACTCACTATTATTATTATTATTATTATTATTTATTATTATTATTATATGTAGTATTACAGTTTTTTTCAGTCACTTTGGTGCATTTCTCAGAACACTATTTACATTTGCACAACAGTTAATGCGTTTCTCAAAACAATTAGTCATTTGTGCACATCATAGTAGAAGTTTCTCATTCCATCCAACAAATTGCCAATGCGTTTGGACATGCATCAGTTGCTTTCATACAACTCTCTGCTGCTATAACATTATAATTTGCTTATGTCATGTCAGTCAAAATTAACTAATCCTGTGAATGCTGAATAGTCATTCCATATAAAACTAATAGTCCTCATTTCATTACTTGAGTCATTACATACAAAAATGTCAAAATCTGTCAAGCAAATTTTATAAACAATTTTAAATCTTTTTTTTTTCCTGAAAATGTCTTCTAAATTGAACAATTTCATGAATGTGTACACAGACCTATGTATGTTGTAGGTTCAGTTCCAATATGTACTGCAGTATTGTTTACAGTTGTGGACAGCTCTACCCAAAGGAAGTTTATGTTTGTTGTAAATAAGGGTGTATTTATTCGTTTGCACAATGCTATGAATAAATTAGAATTGCAAAGAGCATATGCAGTAAAAATGTGAAACATACATATTCAGTGTCTTGTACTCAGATACCTCAGTAAACACAGTAATGTCTAACTTTACTGTAGTTTTCAAATGGCTGTGCAAATAGTATATAGTGCTGTCTTGAGTATTTTTAGGAAGTGTCACCAAAATCTGACTTTTTTGCATTGGAAAAAATGTACAGAGTAAACTGTCATAATGAAAACATGACAAAGCCATTTGACTATCTTGTTCATAAACAATGGTGTCAGGACTTTTCATCTTGATGACACTGACACTTTCATTGACATGAATACCTGCTTTTGAGGAAGGAGCTATTCATTTTGAGCAAGTGACACGCTTTTGCAGGTTATCAACTAGGTTTTGCAGTTTGTACTAATTGTTTTGAGAAATGCATTAACTGTTGTGCAAATGTAAATAGTGTTGTGAGAAATGCACCAAAGCGACTGAGAAGAACTGTAAATACATATGAACATTTTGAGATATTTTACATTAATGTTTTCTATAGCTCTATTTTTATTTTAAAGTGTATTAATAACCTTTATTTAACCAGGTAAGTCAATTGAGAACCAGTTCTCATTTACAATGACGACCTGGCCAAGAGGCAACATAAAAAGCAAATACAGTACAAAGCAGCAGGGACACAATACAATAACAATTTCACAAATGCAGATAATAACATATAAAACCAAGGAAAAACTAAAAACAAGCACAGTGATCTTGTACTATTGACTGGATTGATTTTTTTTTAAAGATGATAGGGGGATAAAAGTGTTGAGCTTTAAGGTCTGCTGCTGATGCTTGGAATCATCTGCAGCAGACCTTAAACTGAAAAGAGTAGCGACCAAATGAAGTGCGAACTTTGGGTATGCAAAGGTTAATAAAACTACTAGAGCGCAGATTTCGACGTGTTTCCTGAATGTTAAGAAGTGACTGTAAATACAGTGGAGTTTTCCCAATAAGAGTTTTGTAAATGAACAGAAACCAATGAATTTGTCGACGTGATTGAAGAGAAGGCCAATTCGATAAAAAAATACAGGTACATGGTAAATAACATCCAGTTTGTGAAGGAGAGTTTTTGAAGCTGATCTGTAAATTAAAAAAAAGAAAGAAAGTGTATTCTAATGCTTTATTTTTGTTAACCCCTTCAGACCCGAATTATGTTCCAAATTTCTGAAAAATGTAAAAGTATGTTTTCACATTTCTTGAGGCTCCTATAAATGAGACCAAATTATAATAATAAAAATTCAACCCCCTTTAAGTATATATATTATTTGTCCATTTCATTGGACATCAGGTCAGAACAGTTGTACTTCCCGAACATTATACCAAGATAAAATACAATAAACACATACATGATTGCTGGTATAATCTTGAATTTTTTTTAACATTGTAACATTTTTACTTTCATTTTGAGGTTTTTGTTGTATAGATTGCACCTTGTTTATAACAAACCACATATCATAATGTCCACATGTGAGATATTTCCATCTGCTATACGTTCAACAGCTTCAAGATCTGTATATTCTTCATATGAAATTGTTTCAGCGATGAATTAGTACATCGATATTGTCTTTTTATATAAAAAAGTTCAATCAGCATTACTGGAGATTTCATTTCAGTAACAGATCTTGAACCTATTGTGTCCGGAGTGAAGTGATGCCATGCTGCTTTTCAGTGTTGTGGATTTTTTTCAAATGACAACATGCCGAGCCTTACCACCATTTAATTGGACGACAATCAAATCATACTCATTCTCAACCTGTTTGAGTTTCTTTCTTCTATTTTGAATACAAAATAATATATTGTGAAGAATGTTGGAAACAGGTAAAGACTGATTTTAATAGTATTTTCCTCCCACTATGGATGCCAATGGCTACTAGTAACTAACATTCCTCAAAATATCTTCTTTAACAAAAAAGAATACTAGAAACCCAAGAAGGTTTATACGTTTTCATTTTTGGGTGAACTATATCCTTTAATGAAAATTATTTTGAATAGTTTTAGTGTATAGGAACCATAGAATTAAAAGCATTTTTGTTAGTTGAAATAAAATAAATATTGACAAACTGTTAAATGTTTGATTTAAAGTTGTTGCACAAGTAAAACTGAAATAAAAAATAAAATGTGACAAAACAATAACAAAAGAATAAAATTACTTTACAATTAATTTGGCAGATTCTTTTAATCTTGATAACTGATCTCGGGCTTTGGTTCTTCAAACAAGTTCACGAATCAGATTAAAATGTCTGGATCAACTGATCTGAGATTGCTGCATGTGTTGTGAAGGACAGATCTATTGATCATCGAAATCATGATCAGCAATGCAACGATGGGCTGACGGCACAGCAGCGTAATGACATCATCTGTTTAATATTCAATTATCCATGTGAGCATAATTACAGAAAATAATTACATAAAAATCCAAGCAGTATATGGTTTGTTAAATAAGATATGCAATAACTTTCCACATTTGTTGTGGACTGCAGGCTTTACACTTTTATGTCAAGAGTATTTAGCAATTTATTTAATTTTATTTTTAGAGCTTATTTTCTTTATTATAGTAGGCCTATTCAAGTTTCTTAATCATGTGGCATAAGACATAACTGGCTGTTTAAATAAATTTTGCATCAAAAATGAATTTTGATATTGGTAAAGGTGTCTGCTAATTACCAGTTTATTAGCTGTCAAAACGGCGCTGTCAAAACCTAAACAAAATTAGGTGGCGCGGTGGCACAGTGGGTAGCGCTGTCGCCTCACAGCAAGAAGGTCGCTGGTTCAAGCCTCGGCTGGGTCAGTTGACATTTCTGTGTGGAGTTTGCATGTTCTCCCCGTGTTCACGTGGGTTTCCTCCGGGTGCTCCAGTTTCCCCCACAAGTCCAAAGACATGCGCTATTGGTGAATTGGGTAAGCTAAATTGTCCGTAGTGTATGTGTGTGAATGAGAGTGTATGGGTGTTTCCCAGTAATGGGTTGCAGCTGGAAGGGCATCCGCTGTGTAAAACATATGCTGGATAAGTTGGCGGTTCATTCCGCTGTGGCGACCCCAGATTAATATAAAGGGACTAAGCTGAAAAGAAAATGAATGAATGAATGAATATTGGTAATGTCTATTATCATACAGAAATTGTACTAAAGCTGGCTCGGTACCTTAAAATAGTACATGTTTGTATCTAAAAAGTCCATATTAATAAATGTTCTCTTTAAACCCCTTGGGGAGCATCACCCCTGTAACAGTTTTTGTATTTTTATATATATAATTTTTTTGAACTATTTTACTATTTTCCCCAGTATATATAACTAATAGGTTACTATATAATATCAGCACTCGGTACATACTTTCAGTATCACGTTTGCTTGAAATGACCCAATCTAATCCTGTTTATATGAAATAAGCCTGCTCCCGAGCAGGTTTGAGCTACCAGATCTGTTGCTATGACAACAACTCTCGGATGAGTTTTAAAGATCGAAACTATCCAGGATTGTGTCAAAACGAACATCAATAACCAAATCCAGCTAATTGAGTAATCCACATACGAAGAACGTGGCGCCATTTTAAATCACAGACCTTTCAAAACAAAACGACTAGCGCATACTTTTTAAATCTAGATAAAACAGAACAGAAATATATATTTACAAATATTAACAAAAGATAATAACGTGGTATTACCAGACTCCTTAAATCACACGTAATCCAGGTGGATAGTAATAAAGTTGTATCTCAATAACTGAAAAACAGAGAGGTAAAACTTCATTTTGTACTGGTATATATATGTCTCTCTTCACGGACCCATTGACAGTGCTCCACTTAAAAACCCTGGAGATGTACAGTATAGCAATGTTTGAAACACTTTAGTCTTCCTGAGGCTGGCTTTTAAAACCAGGCAATTACTTAATGCTTATTTAAGAGTACACACTTTAAGAGTACACTTCGAACCTTAATAATATAGGCTCTTCTATGCCAGAATTCTTTGTTTCAAAAACAGCTTTTGAAGTCTTGCGTGCTAAACTAGTCCTTACCTTACATAATAATTTACATAAGACTCACAGTAAGCTGGAAGTCTAATTTTTTTGCCTGCACTATATAGCTAATGATCAGTTATTCAGTATATTGTTTTTCTCTCCCTCAGGTGTCTGTTTGGACTGTCAGGACAACACTCAGGGTCACAACTGTGAGGAGTGTCTGCCCAGTTTTTACCGGCGTGGTGGCGAGGGGTCAGCGGACGCCTGTCTGCCATGTCCGTGCTCCTCAGAGACCTCCAGCGGCATCTGCCATCTCGGTGAGTCTGACGCTCTCTGACACACTGACAGGGTTCAGGGTTCAGATTCTGGCTTCGGTACAGCACGTCCTGAAATTATGCAGATGGACAAAAAAAATCAAGGAATGGAAAGTTTGGTTTTGTTGAAAGATGAAGAACAAACATTTATTTTCATTGAATAATGTGCCTGGATGGATCATGGAGGACTGGAATACGTTGATTAAATTTAGAAACATTTTGTTGTTGTTGATAATTTGTACACTCTAAAAAAAAAAAAAGGTTCCTCAGTGGTTCTTCAGTAATTCTTTAAGGTGGTTGAGGTGCTATATAGCACTTTTACTGTGTTAAGAACCTTTCAAGCACCATAAAGGTTCTTCAGTGGTTCTTTGGGGGGTTAAAGTGCTATATAACACCACTACTGGTAAGCACTTGTATTATTCTTCTATAGCTAATTCTCTCTTATGCCGCTTTTAGTTGTGGAAAGGATTAAGTAACAACATTAAAATACAGTATATTTACTGAATTTAACATGGTTCTCAAACTTTTTGTCCCCAAGGCTCCCCAAAAAGAAATATTCCACACTCATAAAACTGTAAAGTGTTTATCTTTGTTATATTTATTGAACACCTTTTAGATTATTTATTCAAATTAAATATAAAAACACGCAATTTTTTTTTTTATTATACGTTCAATAATTATAAAAAATAATTATTTAAAAATTGAATTTTAAAATTATTTTTGTAAAGCATCATGGGTGTATGGCTATACACATTAAACTCCTAAATATAATATATAAATATAAAAATCTTCCTTCCAAATAAATTAAAGATTTTGAAAGTGTATTGTTTGTTATTATTCAGTAAGCATTTAGTATAGGATTTTGAACATTTTAAAGCTACACTTTGATTTGAAAGTACACTGTAAGAAATGTCAGTCATTTTAACAGTAAAAGTCTACAGTGAAGTACAATCTACAGTGAAAACCTGTTAAATGATTAACAGCTCATTTCTGTACAAAATACAGAAAACAACTGTAACAGATCTAACCTTTGTTTCCGTGAAAGTAATCAGAGTGTCTGAAATCTCACCATACACTCTCATTCACTAGTCCCTAAATCAGGTGATTAGTTTAGTCCACTAGACAGAGTAAATGACCACAAATGAGTGAATTCAGACACCGATGAACACCTGCTGTTAACAAGCACAATCATTGAAGGAAAGAATAAGTAAAACTGTACAGCAACAACATTACACCAAACCAACTGAATTAAAACAGAGGATTAAACAACTCCACAACCAGCATTACCAGCTTCACTGATTAAAGTTTGACTTTTTACAAATATTTGATAATTAACAGAGGTTTTATATTTTTTATTGAAAATTTTTGATTAGACCTTACCATCATGGAGATCAGAGGCTGCTTTAGTTGGGCTCTTGATCCTTTACTCTTTTGTCTTAATGTTTCTCTGGCTGTTATAATTGTGTTTTCTGAAAGTCATCGGTTATAGCAAGAAAGGCAGTGAGAAGCTTTTTGTACTTACTTGTTACAGATATAACTGCTAGTATTTTATAACTTATATAAAAAAGATTTATGTGATGTTGTTGGGGACAATACTACAGCTTCCTGTGGAAGATCAACAAACAGGAATTAATATTAGAGTTTCATACACAAAACCTTAAGAGCTAGCAGCACGTTTAAGACACGTTTTTAAGTTCTCCTATAGATGAAACATTGTGAATGGTGTATTTAGGCCTGAAGCTTCTGTGGTTTCATTTACATATTATTAATTTCTCACAAAGAGCTAACAAGATCAGTCTTATTCTTAGATTTTCTTTTGGCTTTTCACGCTGTACAAATAGTGTGATTAACACAATTAATTACAGCAACAAAAATTAGTCTGAAAATAAGAAGTTGAAGAGCCCAACTAAAGCAGACTCTGACCTCCATCATGGTGACTTCAAATGAGCAACAAATATTTCATTAAGAGCTTTTGTTCACGTGACAGAAATGAAGTCAAAGGTCAGCAATAAGTAAAGCTCCTGATGTTTGTGGAGTTGTTTAATGATCCTCTGCTGAGATCTTGAGAAATAACATTTTTATTGTGTAATTATTTTTATTAATTATTCTTTTTACTTATAGTTTTATTTTCAGTTGATTTCATCTTTGGTTTTCGCTGTAAGTTGTGTTTTTCTTTACTTTGGTGATTCTGCTTGTTAACAGTTGTTCATCAATAATCCTCAATCTTCCTTTAATTAGATACTTAATTATCTCAACGTCATCACTGCCTTAGTGTTCAACCCTCTGTAGTGAGGACACTAGTAAGGATTTTGCTCTGGGATTTAAGGGGTTAAATGTGTTAGATGAAAAATACACACTCATTCATTCATTCATTCATTTTCTTTTCGGCTTAGTCCCTTTATTAATCCGGGGTCGCCACAGCGGAATGAACCGCCAACTTATCCAGCATATGTTTTACGCAGCGGATGCCCTTCCAGCTGCAACCCATCACTGGGAAAAAAATACACACTGTGGAATGTATTTTTAACAAAAATATTCTGTAAATTGAATTTATGAATGTAAAATGTTAAAAACAGTAGATTACTGGCAACCACAGCTGCCGGAATTTTTTTGTAAAATCAATAAAACAAAACTGCAAAACAGTGTAAAACCTTTTTGTGTCACCATTGTGCAGGATAGCGTCTGTGTTCAAGTCCAAGATGAACTAAGAATATCTGATGTTATGCTGCATTGTCTTTTATTTAAAGGTAACTGTGTAGTTACTAATGCAGTGAAAATCTGTTTGCTAATTGCAATCACAAATTAACACATTGATGTATTTAATGACTTTATATTTTTTGTGAGCTGAGCTATAACAGTACTCAATACCAATATGCTCACATTATTAATATGTTAAAGATATTATTTTAAAAGCAAATGACAGTTGTTTAAATTCAGTTTAATTTAATTTTCAGCTTCAGAAAATAAAACTATCTCTTTTATATTTATAAATTAACATTGTATCAGTTAATGAAATATGGTTATTTTCTGTAAATTTAAACAGTTCTATAAAACTTACAGAAAAATTCTGCCAACCACAGCTGCCGGTATTTTTCCGTAAATTTAACGGATTTCTTTTAACAATGTAGGTGCTATATAGCACCAAAAAGGTTCCCCTATGATTACGAGCCAAAGAACCACTTTTGGTGCTATTTAGCAGTTTTTTTTTTTTTAGAGTGTATGCTGTATATTTTTGTTCAATAAGGCTAGTTTTGATATTTTTGGTACCCATTAATTTTTTCCAGGCCAGTTTCATTAATTTGTCTCTTTAAATGCTTTTGTTGAACCACAATATCTGATTTTTAATTGTTTATTTTCAGTAATTTGTTTATTAATAGTTTTTCTGTTTCAAGTTGTTTCAGTGATCACTATAGTTCACTATAGTCACTATATCAGTATGGTTTTACTATTCTGTTTATAATATATAATGTCTATGTAATATAATATAATATAATATAATAATATATGGTGGTTCATTCCGCTGTGGCGACCCCAGATTAATAAAGGGACTAAGCCGAAAAGAAAATGAATGAATGAATAAATAATATAATATAATATTCATTCATTCATTCATTTTCTTTTCGGCTTATTCCCTTTATTAATCTGGGGTCGCCACAGCGGGATGAACCGCCAACTTATCCAGCATTTGTTTTACGCAGCGGATGCCCTTCCAG
>CAIGQV010017835.1:3477820-3496071 GCA_903798115.1 Danio jaintianensis | reverse complement strand
ATAATATAATATAATATAATATAATATAATATAATATAATATAATATTTGTTTGATATGGTACAACAATAATATTGTTAAATATTACAATTTAATATGGCCATTTTTTATTAGAATATGGTTTAAAATATGAATAAATGAATTCAATTTCAGCATCATTACTTAAGTCTTAGGTGTCACACATGCCTTCAGAAATCATTAGAATTAGCTGGTTTGGTGCACAATTATTTAAAATTATTATTGGTAATTCAATCATTAATAACGGATATTAATATTTTCAGTGGTTATATTTTGTGGAAACCATGATGCATTTATTTCGGGATCCTTTCATGAATAAAATAAACAGCATTAATTCAAAATAGATTTCTTAGAAGACTAAATATAAGTTAGAAATACATGCAACACAGTACATCAATTCAACTTAATTTCAGCAAAAAAGAGAGCATGAATATCATGAAATGCCAAATTCCACCTCATTCTTACCGTACTTTGTATCTGCTACTTCTGTAAGTCCTTTCAGGTCTTTTAACTGTTTAAATTGTTGCAAAATGTAACATGTCTGGTACACACTGTAAAGTCTTAGCTCTGATTTTCACTTGCAGACAGTTTTGTGGAACTTGTCATGCTCAAGTCTATGACAATCACCTAGTGTGTATCATCAAAAATTACGTTCTTAGAGAAGAGCTAATGTGTCACTGATGACTGTAAGATATTAATATTGATAAATCTGGACATGTCTGTGGCTAAATACTGCTGTGTGAAATGTGTTTAGAGAGAGCAAGATACAGGGCAAGTTCAAAGAAAGAGTTAGAAACCTACAGCCAGTGAGAGAGCAACATACAGGGCAAAAGAAAATTCAGGGGGAGGAGTCATAGACTTACAGCCAATAAGAGAGCATGATACAGGGCCAAGGGGTCAAGAAAGAAAGTTAAGAGGCAGAGAGGTGAAAGAGTCTGTTTTAGCCTACTTGCCATTGGAAAAAAAGTGTAACCCTAACTTGAAACACCTTGCAGACAATTACATAATGGCCTCTGGTCTCCTTACCTGTCTGCTGTAGCCATTTTTGGCTAGTGATTGCAGGCAATTACATTTCTAAAGCAACTTACACAAACCGTGAACACACACCCAGAGAAGTTCAGGGGAGCAGTCACAAATGTACAGCCAATGAGAGAGGCAAGATACAGGGCAATTGGAAGTTCAAGGGAGGAGTCATTGACCTACAGCCAACGAGAGTGCAAGATACACGGCAATTGGAAGATCAAGAGAGGAGTTAACCCCCTGACAGTGTATGAGTTAGTTTTACGATATGTTTATGCACTTGTGGAAGCTTAAAAAAAGGACCAACACCATTATACAGCATGGAAAAGCCAGGATAAAATGTAAAACTACTCCAACTGTGTTCGTCTGACAGAAAAAGTCATATGCACACAATGGCTTGAGGGTGAGTAAATTATTGGGGTAATTAATTTTCATTTTTGGTTGAACTATTCCTTTAAAGCCAAAAGGAGATTCAGGGGGAGGAGTCACAGACCTACAACCAATGAGAGAGAGCAAGATACAAGGCAAAGGAATATAGGGCAATAGTTCATTATGTAAGTGACTTGATTGTTGTTGCGAGCAACCGTTGGCTTGAGCCTACAGGTTTATTACATTAGGATAAATGATTGAAGATCAGTGAGAAAGTGGAAGTTGTTCATGTCTCAATGAATTTATGAGCAATCTAGGTTTAAATCTTGGTCATAGCATAAACATTTGATACTACCAAAGAGCCAGTCGTGGACCTTGTTTCCATTGCAGCTTCCTTTCCATTGGATGCGATTGCACAGCAACAGTGAGCGTGATGTGGATTTGGTTGTCACTTTACATTTATGGTCAGTGGTGCCTCAGGAGGAAAGTCAATGAGTGAGAGATAGAGAGAGAGAGTGAGAGAGAGGGCACTGAAAGTTCAGAACTCTTATATAAGTGTACTCTGTGTTGTTGATATGTTTATAGGTCAAATATGTAAGGCATAATGTACAGTCAGCGGGTCATTGTATTTACACTGATAATGATCCTCAGATTGTATATTAGGCTACTTAATACATAGCAAACAAATACTGTATATGTGGATGTGAAGTGTTAGTTTATTTTGTTATCTTATATAGTAAAGTGAGTGGTAAATGAGGGAGATGAAGCAGAACGGCAATGATTATTGTTATGGTGTGTGTGTTTTCAGGCCTGCAGCTGCGCCTCTCATCTTTTATGGATAAAGGCATTATCACTTTTAGTTTAGACATTGTTGAGGGGTGTAATGGTTAAAGATTAGGGCCCGTATTCACAAAACATTTTATTTTACCACTGAGAGTTCTCCTAAAATAGTAGCAAAAGTTTTTAGCTAAGAGTTTTCTCTTAAAACCTATTCACAAGGCTGCTATGACAAATGTTTACTATGGGATAGAGAAAAATCTTAAAGGCATAGGTCACCCAAAACTTAACAACTATGTCATTTACTCAACCCTTACTTGTCACTGACTTGTTTGAATCAGTGAACACAAAAGAAGTTATTTTGAAACATGATGGAAACCTTGTAACCATTGACTTCCATAGTATTTGTTTTTCCTACCATGGAAGTCAGTGGTTACAGGTTTCTAACATTCATCATAATATCTCCTTTTGTGTTCAACTGAAAAAGGAAACTCATTTAGCTTTGGAACTAATTGAGGGTGAGTAAATAGCAAGTAAATTATATTTTTTTTAGGAGAACTATTCAGGTTAGGGTTGACTGACATACTTACTAACTACAGTATGTACACAATGATTGGCTGATGCGGAGGGGTCTCTGTCAGAGATTTACTGATTGAAATATTGTAGAGCACAATATTATGTTGCCACATTTTAAATAAAAGTTTAAAAATAAAATTGTTGCAACATTCAAATGAAGACGATAAAATGCAGGCTAAGTGAAGAATCACATTCTAGAAAGTTACTTTTAATGTTTTAGAAATTAAATAAAGATTTAAAGAGTTTAGAAGCAAAAAAAAAAAAAACTTATCTCGGTATCATCTGAAAATGTTCTCTAAAATTAGCATTTTTCTCAGCCTGTTTATGTTCAGATATTTCACTTTAAAGGCAATGAATATAATCTATTCATTGCCATAAAAGTGAAATTACTGAACCTACACACACAAGTTTGATAAGAATGCTCATTTTAAAAGACAATTTCAGATAGCACTTTTGGATTGAACTCTTTATATTCTTCTAGTGATTATACAAGTTAATGTATTTTCTTAGAAAATAATTAAGAAAATATATATATATATATTTTTTCTATATTTAGAAAATATATATATATAAAATGGCCAAATTTGTTTATATATATATATTCATACCACAGTTCTGTCTGGTTCTCGAATCTGATTGGCTGATAGCTGTGAGATATTAAAGTAATATCAGCACTCGTTAAGCCTCTTCACCCTTATGTATTACAGAGGACCACAGTTTGACAAATATTACAGCTGTTAGACAACATAATGTACTTTTGAGGCTTTTTTAGGTGAGAATGTAGTTGTTTAGATTGCAACTATGCAGTTTATTTATAAGGATAGTGCCTTTTTTTAAATATTCATAATTTCGGAGATTCAGCACGTTGGCTGCCAGCCTGCCATACTGAGCAGAGCAAAGCCGTTTGACGTTCCGCCCCACAAGATGGCGACAGAGACCGCATAATAAGTCCTAAGGGGAGAAAAACAGCATTTTTTCAGCATACATTTCAAACTACAGCTGTACAAAACAGGTGTGACATTCTAAGTCGATCTCTCACTTTTATATTTTGCATTGTTGTATTTATACCATAGTAATCTGGTAGTGTTTGCTTTGCTTTGGCTTTTTCGAGGTTAATAATTGTGATCTCTCAATTGCAACAGAGAAATACTGGGAAATCTCTGTAGACTGATGGCATTTCATGCCGTTCAGCATTATAATTTTAAAATGTGAGCAAAATCACAAGTTTTGTCATCACTTTAGACATTACGCTAGAGAATCATTCAAATACTAGCTCTAAAGTGACGTTGGTGAATTAGTAACGGTTTCTGCTGTTCTGACGGTCAGCTGCAGATGTGTATGAACTGCAGAAGAAAGTAGTTCCTCTTACTAAAGGTTTTTTGAGACTCCGTGTTTGATTTTCTTTTTTATATACACGATTATGCCGTCGAACTGTTGTATAAACGCAATATCACACTTGTAGCAGACACGCACGCCTCCCACTAGTGCCGATATACAGCCATATCGCACTGCTACGAGTGTGATATTGCTCATATATATATTTAAAACTGCGGAAGAAAGTAGTTCCTCTTACTAAAGGTTTTTTGAGACTCTCCGTGTTTGATTTTCTTTTTTATATACACGATTATGCCGTTGAACTGTTGTATAAATGCAATATCACATTCGTAGCAGACACGCACGCCTCCCACCAGTGCCGATATACAGCCATATCGCACTGCTACGAGTGTGATATTGCTCATATATATATATTTTTTTTTTTAAAAATTTGCCAGTTTTTTGTGCATTTTGATATATTGTGAATATATACTCTTAGAGCAAAAAATATGAGTCCTCAATTTAGGACTGACATTTCCATTATTTTAAAGGTTTTCTCCTAAACTGGCAAGGAGCTACTTTTAGCCTTAAGTTGTTTTGTGAATACGTCCCCTGGGCTGGTGACTGAAAGGTTGCAGATTTAAATCCTGCAGAATAAGCAAAACGATCTGGAAATAAGCTAAATTGAGAGATTAACAAGTGGTTGATTAACAAGCTTTAATGCAGCCCTGTAGAATGGCTAGAAAAACCTCTCAGCCAATCGGATTCAAGTACCAGAAGGAAGGATAGAAATGCACTATGAATAATGATAGATAGTGGTGAAGCCTCGTCTGCTGGCATCACTCACTTTCTCTGTAGCCGATGCATGAAGCTGGCACAGGCCCGGCTGGGGACTTGATCACAGGAATGGGAGGACAGCCGAATTCCTCCGCCTTCTGGCCTCTTCCTTCTGTCACTGGTGGTCAGCATGTGCCCATCTCTCTGATTGCCTTCTCACAGATCTGTGTGTCGCAGTCTGTGGCAGGACGGCCAGTGTGAGGAGAGATCTGGATCTGCCTTGGCAACAGCGGCCATTGAGAAAAACAGATCAGCAGTGTCATGATGACTACTCAAACTACAGAGGAGCTTGTGCAGCTGTGTATGTGTGTGTGTGAGAGAGAGGGGGAGATAAAGTGTGTGTGTTTGTGTGTGTGTGTGTGTGTGTGTGAGAGAGAGAGAAAGAGAGAGAGAGAGTATGAGAAAGAAAGAAAGAGAGAGAGAGTGTGTGTGAGAGAGATAGTATGTGTGTGTGTGCGTATGTGAACATCATTGATTTTACAGATATGAAGTATGATAGCAGAAGGTTGAAGGTCGGACAGTGATTGCTGCATTAGTCATACAGCTCAGGATGTTAATCCAGGGCAGTCGTTCACACATCCTGCTAAGTGTGTGCGTGTGTGTGTGTGTGTTCCTATCATGAACATTTTAGTTGTGTATGTGAGAGATAAACACTCTTTAGGAAATGTTAATATTGGCTCCTAAATTTTCTACTTAAAAATACATTACAATAGCTTTTGGATATGTTACTATGGTAATACCATGGTATTTGAAGTACCATGTACATTTTCTTTTTCTTATTTTTTGAAGTTCACAACAAATAAGGGATTAAAACTCTCTTTCTTTCTTTTAAGTTAAAGTCACAATTATTAGCCCTCTTGTTATTTATTTTTTTTATATTTCCCAAATGATGTTTAACAGAGCAAGGATTTCTTCACAGTATTTCCTATAATATTTTTTCTTCAGAGTCTTATTTGTTTAATTTCAGCTAGAAAAAAAATCATTTTAAGGTAAATATTATTAGCCCCCTTAAGCAATATTTTTTTTTACTGTCTACAGAACAAACCACTGTTACACAATGACTTGCCTAATTACCCTAACTTGCCTAGTTAACTTAGTTAAGCCTTTAAATGTCACTTTAAGCTGAATACTAGTATCCTGAAAAATATTTAGTAAATTATTATGTACTGTCATCATGGGAGCGATAAAAGATATCAGTTATTATAAATGGGTTATTAAAACTATTATGCTTACGAATATACAATTGTTATAAAAAAAACACATTAAAATATATTGTTCCTAACTATTGATTCATTTTTGTTAGTCTGCACTTCTCTTGACTAGGTTTTGTGTTTTATATGTAGTGCTGTTGTGCCACCTTGTGGTTGAACTTGGACAACAGTATTCAACACTTCAGTTACGCCAAAGACTATGGTTACAATTATCCATGTAAATCCTGACATGACAAAATCGTGAAAATAGAGTTTAATGCTGACCTTTTTAGTTGTAGTTGTTTGCAATGTTTTAATTATATAAATTAATTATTATATAAATTAATCAATTATTAATAAATTATTATATAAATTAATCAATTACTACTACTACTACTAATAATAATAATTATTATTTTAATATTATGTTTTTGTCTTATGGCCACAAGTTTTTTTTTTACTATACCTAATTGTAAAAAAAATTCTGATCATTACTGGAAAGCAGGTTTGATTGATTAAAATTTTTAAATCAACAATAATGAAGACAAAAAATAAGATAATTTTCATTTAGTTCTATTAACCAAAAAATACATAATGTGGTTGTTTATGGTTCTGTTATAACCCTTTAATCTTCTTTTGTTGTCTGTTTAAATGAACAACAATTACATAAATGTGATCTGTCACAGGCTGACATTAAGAACAAATATTTTCAACAACCAACATTTCCAACAGAGTGAAATGGAATGCATTAATGACAGAATATGAATTCACAAAGAGTACAAAAGCACGAACACACAAACACAAAAGCACATTGACTTGTAGTTTACGTGTAGATCATAATGGTATCCTTTTCAAAAACGTTTAAATCCTTAACTTCCTGTGTTTGTTCATTTACAGATTCCAGCGGGCGCCCTGTATGTGCCGAGTGCAAGTCTGGATTCTCTGGCCCGACATGCGGCGTGTGCAAGGATGGTTTGTTTAAATCGGCAGGGGCGTGCATCCCCTGTGACTGTAATGGGAACGCGGACCCACGCTCCGTGCCACAAATATGCCACCCTGAGACAGGCCACTGCCACCGTTGCGTCAACCACACAATGGGAGCTCACTGTGACATCTGTGCTCGCGGATACACGGGGGACGCCCGACGTCACAACTGCACCCTGAGAGGTACGATGAGTGCGGATGAATTTTGGGAACATTGTCACTAACATGCTGTAAAGTACTAATTACAGTTCTCTCAGGTGTAGTTAGAATAGAATAGAATTGTAAAGGAGATGTTAGGTTTCAAGATTCCCTTTAAAATTATACCAAAATTTAGCAGGTACACCTCTGTATGTGGGTATTGGTAAGCTTTTAAATTTAGGTTGGTAAAATCCAGGAGAAAACCCCAAAACAGCTGCAGAGTGACACTAGTCTGAATTCCAATACAGATTTACACTGTATCCTTAAAATAAATGTGGAATTTAAAAAAAATATTGCGAAATCATGGTGTTTCCATTAAACAATGTTATGAGACTAAAACATATTTTCATAACACTTTTTTTTTTCTATAGCTTGTCAGACTGTATAAACATGTTCCAATGATGTCATGTAATATCTCATTTGTCATGATATCAGACTGAAGAACAATCAGGACACGCCAAACACAAACACTCAAAAGACTTATCGAGAGATTGACGCATTAATCCGTGACATGTTCAGTAATCCGCGTGTTGAAATGATATCTCATAGCAAACATAAACAATTTGTAGCTTTAATTTTACTCATAACATGATAATAAAAAAAACTTGCTTCAACATTTATCAACAGTTGTTGGGCTGATTGTATCATCAGGTTCAGCGAGAAGGGTCAGACCGGGTGCAGATGCAAGCTGGGCTGCATGCAATGCTTTTAATGTGCACACCTAACCCCGCCCCTAACCCTACCCATCACAGTGACGTCAGTAGCTCCACTGTGTGCATTGTGTCTGAGATTGCATGGCTGAGACTGCAGTCAGGTACTATTGGGTTCAGCGCTTCTTGATTTGACACTTATCCTAAGAGAAGTCTAAAATCTTCAAATACTGCCTGAATTTTGATTTCAACAGCCATTTGACGTATTTGAAGATTTCAGACTTCTCTTAGGAAAAGTGTCAAACCAAGAAGCGTCAAACCAAGAACATGTCAAACCAACAATCAAAAATCACAGATATTGTAAGATTTCCAAATTGTTTCAAATTGTCTCAGATGACCGAATCGTGGCTAAAACCGTACAGTGTGAGCCAAGCTTACAGCATTTTTTTCAATATGCAATTTGAAGGTGGAAATGCAGCTATTATTCAACAGCAACACCAATGGTGAAAGATATACACTGCAAAAAATGCTCTTCTTACATACTGTACACTGTTAGACTTTGCAATTTTACAGTTATGTACTGCAAAAACACCCAGTAAAACACCACATACATTCTTTACAGTTCGCTACTGTAATATGCACTGCATTGGGGGTAATTTTAAAACTTTTACAGTAACTTACTGCATATTAGGAATTTGCGGTATTCTACTGTAATCAAAGTAGTCAAGTACTGCTACTGTAGTTGAAGACAAAAATGAGACAATTCATGAAAAAATATATATTAACTAACATCTTGTATCACAAAATGTATTTAGAATAGATTGATGAATGACAATTATTTCTGTAAACCATTTAAAATGGAATAGCAATGAATAATAAAAATACTGTTGTGCATGATCTCATCACTTGTTTGGAATTTATTCAATTCATAAGTAAATACTAAAAATAAAGATTTTGTACTGCCGGTGTTAAATGTAAATAAATTACAGTAAAAGTACTGTAAAAAATGTCATATTGTAAAACAAAAAGTGCTAAAGGGAATTTTACCATAGTCTAAATAAAAGCAATTTCTACACAAGTAAAACATATTGTCTTGTTTTCAGAAATAATAAGCCAAAATGAAGTGGGTTTTTTCCTTAAAACAAGTAAAAGAATCTAATTTCAAAGTGAAAACACGATCATTTTGCTTGTGGCAAAATAAATGAAGCATTTTTCTCAAAATGGTTCAATTTAAAATCCACCCTCTCTAACCCCCTCCTTAACGAGCAGAAATGGGTGGTGTTTGTGTAATTATTTGTGTGAACTGTAATTAGTATTATAATTTTCATGGATTTAAAAAAGTCACTTTAATTAATTCTTTGAAAGACCGTATTTTGTGTTTAAAGTTTTTATATTTAGTTCCTAAATGATAGCAAATGGCTGAAATATGAACTTGAAAAAGGGTATCATTTAATTTAAAAGTATAATTTAAGATAAGTTAAATAAAAAAATAAAAAAAATACTTCATATTATTTAATAAAATAAAAACTTTGGTTTCAGTTTTCAGGCAAATGCATCCAGATTTTTCAATTTCAGGCCAGAATATTAATTTCAGTTCATCCCTACTTGTATTACTTTATCAAATATATAGTTTTATTCCTAATAATACAAAGCTTAATTGGACTATACCAAACAGTTTTTGTCTCTATGTAATTAAGTCATGCGACACATCTTCAGTGATGTGTCACAAAAAAGAATCTGCTTTGGTGCTCGGTGCAGCTTGGGGTAATAACTGTCTCAAGGTAAAGCATGTAGTAAAATATATTGTTGACACACTTTATATTGCTATAAAACAGAAGAATAAAAAAAAAAACATCTGTGATGCTCTAGAACTTGTAAATATTCTTACTAGTTGATGAGTAACATTATTTTGCCAGTTAATTTAACTTTGCTACTTTTTGTTTCAATAGACAGTTTTAGAAGATACATTTCTTTATTTGTAGCTGTTCTTTTGAGTTCGGCTGGGTGGTTTGATTATATATGTAACCCTGGACAACAAAACCAGTCATGTGTGTCTTTTTTATGATATAATATATGTGATTGTGATTTTGACCATTTTAAGGTTATTTTATCTATATTTATATTTTCGGAACCCTCGTATTCCAGTTTTTTTACAACGAGATAGTAGTATCTCAGCCAAATATTGTCATATTTTAACAAACCATACATCAATGGAAAGCATAGTTTTTCAGATTTCAGATGATGTAAATGAGTATGCACACTTAATATTTTTTTTTTTGTGCATTTCTCAGTGAAAATATGTTTTGGTTTCATTTAAACATTAATATAAGAGTTTGGTCACAATAAGTTATTGCAATAAAAAAAAATGCAAACTACTAAATTTGAATTTTTTTTATTTTCATGTAGCTCTTGATTTTTCCTGTTTATTAAAAAAAAATATGTAATACTTTTCCCTAACATATTAATTTGGCTTTACTAATTTTTGGACCATGATCTTAAGTGCACTATGTAAGTTTGACATCCAGTGGTTGGACTAGGTATTGCATGCCTGGTTCAAAACACACACAAGCGCAGGTTGCTAGATTGACGACATTAACAAAAGTGTGCCTAACTATCGAGCCTAAAGGCTGATTTAATGCTGATTTAAGTCATGTTCTAAACAAAAAGCAACAGCACGCGATAGAAGGAATATTTTCCATATACTTTTTGTCCTTACCAACACCTGAAATTTATATTTTAGATACGGCTTCTATTTCTTGCAGCTGAACAATAGGATATACTGACAATGTTTACCTCAGGTACACCTCATGTGTTTTATTCAGTGTTAAATGCTAATAATTTGAGTTTGAATGCCATTTTATCTGACATTTATTGTCATACTACTGAAAGCAGCAGCAGATAGTTTACCTTAGATCTTGAAAATAAAATAAATCGTTAGAAATTTAACTTTAGAACTGTGACAAACCAGCACATATCATATGTACATGTTAAAATTTAATAAGTATTAATTAGATTATAAACCTTACCATTTCGTTGGCATGCAGTAAGTGCACTATTATGTGCTTCTGAATGGCTGTTTTGACATTTCTGTGGTGTTGTCTGGTACAAACAGCCAAATTGCTTATCACTGCAAAACTTGTCACGTAGCATGTTGTTAGGACACGGGGTTACAATGTAACCTGCTCACCTAATGTTTACATTCGCAATATTTATATTATTTGCTAATTAATAACCTCATGTGGATCTCTAAATCTGCGTCTCACTTCGGAGTCTGCTATTGTCCACCGGAGGTCACATTTTGGTCATGGACGCATATTTTGAGAGCCTTCCTGACTGAATGAATGAAATATGCAGTTTTCCATCAAGGCAACTGAAATATAATGCTGAAATATAATTGGCTAAAGTGGCAGTGGGTGGGTTAAAAGAACCAAAACAAAGACAGCTCTTCCGGCACATAACAGACATTTTCAAAGCAGAATAACTGACTTCACCATTGTTTTTCAGATAAACAAGAATGTTTCTCAAATATCTGTAAACATATGTTTTTTTTTATGCTTTAGAAGAGTCAAAAACTTACATACAGCATCTTTAAGCTTTTTTTTTTTTCTTTTGCTTAGATTACTTTTTTGCTTTGCTACTGACTAATCTAATGTATATGCACCAATATATTATTGTATATGTATATATATATATATATTTTTTTTTTTAATTTATTTTTAATTTTATTTTTTTTTAACCCTGCAAACGTTTCGAAATTTAGCATTTCGTTCTTCCTCAAAATACCTCAAAATGTTATCTTGCTAAATGTTTCCAGGCAGACTGATTGAAACATTAAATTGCATACCTGTCAAAAAAAGGATTTTTAAAAATAATTTTCTCTACAGTTTTTGAATGGGTTGTGACTGTTTGTAATCTGAACCAGTCATGCGTCACTGCATTTTTAATCAGTAACTCATAATGTAATGCCAAGTGCTTTTGTTTCTTGAAGTGGTTGCCTGGATCGGACTGCATGAATCACACTTAATGAATGCAAGCTTTATGGAGTCTCTGTAATTTTTTATGATTTTATTACTAGCCATAAGAATCTCTGTTAGTAAAAGTTGTTTACAATTGACGTAGATTTCCTTGATAACATCTTTTTTCAGGTAATATGGGGTCTGACATTAAATTAAGTGTAGGGTGAATGACGTGGACAAGTTGAAATGCATGTTTTGTGTAGTGTGTTTTGAAGAGTTTGAACGGATATGCCTCCTATGCTGCACATACACATAAATCAGTTAAGTGGTAACTTCCGTTTTGCTTGTAAATGCAAGAATGGCTTCTGTCATGTGCTGGTGTCACACTACTGAAAACATGAACATGGAAGTAGTCCTATGTAAATATCATAAATGTGATTAAAACATGTCATATGTCTCGACTGCTTCCTTTTGGTGACCTATTTTAAATTTTTTTATAGAAATAGATTTAGAAACACTTTTTTTTTAGGGCAGTATGAATATCAGTGATCACTGATGATTTTCCCAGGCACATGACTACGTTTTGGTATGGATAAAAAATATAGGAAAAAAAAGTATAGAATTTCATATGATAATGATTTTAAATGAAAATTGTTACTGTATTATGCCACTGAGCATGTCTAGAGACAAGAAATGATTATTTGTAGTTGTCAGCTTGACATACAGTATTTTGATATTCAGTAATTTAATAAATCAGTAAATCGTAATAATGAACATACATAATATTGATATCACTTCAAAATATTGTGAATAAGTATGTATTGTTTAAACTTAAAGAGAGCTTTTAAAGGGGAGCCATTATGCCTTTTTTTACAAGATGTAAAATAAGTCTCTGATGTCCCTAGAGTGTGTATATGAAGTTTCGGCTCAAAATACAGCACAGATCATTTTTTATAACTTTTTGAAACTGACTCTTTTAGGCTTTGGTCCAAATTGTGCCATTTTGGTGACTATTGCTTTAAATTCAAATGAGATTGTGCTCTTTTCAAAAGAGGGCGGAGCTAGAAATGCCTGTGCATCAGCATAGCAGCAGATTTAAAAAAGGACTAATGTTATCTGTGTGAAAACTGAAAATGTGAAAAGAAGTTTTTATGCTAATGAGAGAGAGATCATCACTAATGGGCGGGTCTTTCCCTCTCTGATGGCATGTACAAAGGGAGAATGTCAATCAAAGTGTTTCTGCAGACTGTTTTTATCAAGTTTAATTATTAAAAAATATAATTAATTAATTTTTACCATTAGAGGCTGGCTATATTCACACACTGTTGCCCCACAACTGTATTTAAACCACTTATAAAAAGGGGTTTTTACACAATTAAGAATGTCCAATTTAAGAATATGCACAATGTATTTGCAGTCGGTGGTGTTCATAATGGTGCCAATTGCTTGGACAATTAATTAGTTAGCTAAATAGTTTAAACATTAACATGTCCACATGTTAATCTGGCTTACTGCTTGGTGAAATATTGATCAAAAATTCTGTGACTAGGGCTGTTGTATGTTAACACTGTGCAATGTGCTCCAATATTTAACATTAGTTAATTGAACTAAAAAACAAAACTACAAAAGAAACCTTTTTTTTAATCTCTGGTGATTTTAATTTCTTAGTCAATGCCTAAAAAGTTAATAACATACATTTTAGTTGTATGTTTTAACTAATATTAACATATTAATATATTATAATAATTGTATAATTATTCTTTAATGCATTAATTAACATATGAGATTTGACTATAAAGTGTTATCTATTGTACTTTATCATCCTTTTGCAATGTAATTTGGTTACCCAAACATGTAAATAATGCAATACACAATTTTCTTTTGTTATTATGCCAGTTAAAGTAATCTTTTTTTTGCAGCTTAGGTCAATATCATGATAATACAGTATATATTGTGAAATGTGTTATTCACAACAATAAAATCTGATACCGTCATAAGCCTATTGTCAGCTACGAAGCTGAGTCAACCCAAGACACAACACTCATCATGATATCAACCTCCATCTGACTCACTATCACTCCATTAGTGCCATTTAGTGCCATTTAATACCTGTTTGGCATCTATTAAACCACCTTCTTTTAGTAATTGTGCCTGAAACTCCTTATCAATATCTCACTGGGTAAAAATAGTTGAATGGCAACATAGAATGCATAAAAATGTGCCAAAATAAAGGCAGTTTTGACTCGGCGGCCCCGTTTTAAATCTGGTTCCTTCTAAACCAGAGGTGTCACACTAATTTTCTGAGGGCCACTTTAGCATTATGGCTATTCTTAAAGGGCCGATTAGAACTGTTAGACTATAAATGTTACTACTCCTTACCATAATGGCTAAATAATGGTCTCTTTATTTCATTGTAACATATTAAATAACAACTAAATACATGTATTTGCATGAATGTAAAATAGATGTTACTTCTCTGGGTTATTTTAATATGAATCCTTTCAAAGTAAACATCAAAGACAAATATCATCAGACACAAGTCGTTACCTTTCTTAAAAACAAAAAAAAAACAAAAAAACATTGTCACATTTGAGAGAAGCAGAACTATGGAACAACAAATTATTTTTTGAGCTGCTAATGAGTGACATGGAAATTTTGTCAAACAAATCCTACTTAGTTGATGGCTAATATGGAAACACTGCCCTCTAGTGACAGCATGTTGCAAAAACAAACGTGTATTATGGGATATGTAGTTTATAGTCAATATACGATATGAAAAGGCATGAACTTTTGTTAAAATGATAGGTTCACACCAAATTCGAAGAACTGCATCACTTGCTCCTGATTATCCGTAGGATGTATTTCACTTACGTGAATTTTCAGCACAAGTTACTTTTAAGCAAATATGTGCATTTGCTACTAACTTGTTGCACATTCTGCATACATCGTAAAACAATTAAGTTATAAAGAAAACAAAGATGTTTAGAAAATATAATTTCAGGTTTTAATATTTTTTCATGTCACACTTAAATGTCCCTTTCATTCATTTGTAACTGCAATTGACTAGATGCTTAAAGCCAAACTTAGTACCTGCTTTATTCGAAATGGCTTTTGATACACAGCACTATATAACACTTTTCCCTGATTTATTGTGTTATTGTGTTTTATTGACATTCTTATATGATTTATGGAAAATATATTTGTTTTTTAAAGTTTTGTTGTGTAATTTGTTTTAATGTTGTAAAGCACTTTGGTCACTTTTGGTTGTAGTAAGCTGCTATTTCACTGTTAGACTTTGCCGCAATTTTACAGTTATTTACTGCAAAAATGCCCAGTAAAATACCACATACATTTACAGTTCGCTACTGTAATATGCACTGCATTGTGGGTAATTTAAAAACTTTTACAGTAACTTACTGCATATTAAGAATTTGCGGTATTCTACTGTAATCAAAGTAGTCAAGTACTGCTACTGTAGCTGAAGACAAAAATGAGACAGTTAATTAAGAAGTTTTAAAATTACACACAATGCAGTATTTAAAATGAATTTAATAACAATGAATGATAAAAATACTGTTGTACATGATCTCATCACTTGATTGGAATTTATTAATCCAATTAATGAATTCAGGTTTTGTACTGCTAGTGTAAAATGTAAATAAATTACAGTAAAATACTGTAAAAATTGGGCATTTCACCATAAAAAAAAGTTGCGGTGAGGCTATTTTACAGTAAAATGAAATTGCGGTAGGGCCCTGCTACTGTAAAACACATTTACAGGTAAGTTACTGTAAAGGGGCAGCTGTGGCAACAGTGCTGCCAGTAAGTTACCGCAAAAATACAATAAAACAGTATAAATAAAGGTTGATTGGATTGATTGATTGATTGAAACTTCAAAGTGGAAATTGTATTAAAAATATGTCAGCACAAATGAAATAATATAAATGAAATAAAAGCCTATTTACATTGCTTACAATGTTCAAATGTTGCAAGAAAACACAGTGCAAATAGAGTAGGCATAAACTCAATCCTATGTTTTGGTTTGTTTTATCGTTTTAGTATACAGCAAACAAATTGCTCCAAGTTAATTATTTCTCATTTACTGTATATCTTTTATCATCTCTGCTAACACACTTTAATCACTTTCTCTCTCTCTCTCTCTCTCTCTCTCTTTTTCAGCCGTGAAAGTCCTCCCGACAAGTTCAGTTTCTTCTACACCTTCTTCCCGGCTCCTCACTTCCTCCTCACCCACCACCAACCCAAGCCTACCAACCCTTCAGTCGGGCACAGGAGACTCAGCAGGACACAACAGCACCGCCTCCGCTCTGACAGTGGTGTCCTGGACGCAGTTCAACATCATCATCCTCGCCGTCATCATCGTGGTTGTGGTTCTCCTCATGGGATTTGTCGGAGGGGTGTACACATACCGCGAGTACCGCAATCGGAAACTCAATGCCCCGTTTTGGACCATTGAGCTGAAGGAGGACAACATCAGTTTTAGCAGCTACCATGACAGCATCCCGCATGCCGATCCAAATGGGCTACTGGAGGAGGAACCATGTGTGGTTGCGGCTAACGGGCAGTTAGCGCTCGCTACTGCCGCCAACATGTACAAAGCGTGAAGTCGTCACTACGATTGTACAATCTTCTTTTATAGGGATAGTTCAGCCAAAAAAATTTATTTGCTGTTATTTCGCAAAGAGCTGTGGCGAAAAATTGTTTGAAAATCGAATTTGAGATGTTCAAAATGCATCGCTATTCTCTCTTGAAACGATTCTGAGCTCAGTTTTTAATAGCAAATGGCACTCTAAGCTAGTTTTTAACATTTACATTTGAGTCATGTAAGTTGGCTTACATGACTCAAGATTAATGTAAATCTTGTCACAAGATTAATGTAAACAGCTCGCCACACTGGAAATTACTAAGCAAAATAATCTTGTTTTCACTTTGGAATAAGATTATTTTGCTTGTTTTAAGGAAAAACTCACTTAATTTTGTCATATTATTTCTTAGAACAAGACAATATGTTTTACTTGTCTTGAAAATGCTTCTTGATTTAAGAATTTTTAGATATTTGGAATAGAAACAAGACAAAAACTAAGTAAGAAAAGCATTTTTTGCAGTGTATGAACACTCTTCTAATTCGTTTAAACCTTCCCTAACTTTATTATTTTAGGTTCATTTTGTATTTATAAGGTATTGGATGCATGCAGAGTACGGCTGTTTGTAAAGCACACAGCGCCACCTCGATTCAAGAGCGAATAAAGATTTTTCGCCACAGCTCCAATTTTACTCATCCAAGACTTTTTTTTTTTTCAGACACTGCAGAATATTTTTAGCTTAAACAGGGGTCCTAGGTGGTTTATAAAATGTATTATAATGTATTGTGGCCTAATGGTCACAGGCCAGGTTAGTTTCAGTTTCAACTCCCATTGGTTTTCATTGTATGCACCAAAAAAACAATGAAATCTGTTTTTTTTTCTTTCTTCTGAATGAGTAAACCCTATAGAAAAAATACATGAGCTTTATATGTGAAACACACATGAAATACATATGAAACACACATGAAACGTGTTGTTTCAGACCATTTTAATGTGAAAAAAGCGTTTTTCTTTCACATGAAAATATTCCAAAACCACATTTCATATGTGTGTCAAAACATCTTTCACACAGTGTTTAAAGTGTTATATAAAAGTAAAGGTTACTTGATTTGTTTCACATGTCTTCCATGTGTGTTACATTTGGTTTTAACATATGAAGCTGATGTGAAGCATTTTGTCTTTAAGGAAAGTATACCAAGTATTGATTTTCGGGTGAGCTATCCTTTATAATAATAATAATGAATATGAAAGAAGATAGCCTGGGAACCAAAGCTGACTTCTTTATTCGATTCCACTCACTATTCAGCTCCCCATTGCTTCCTGTGTGATATCCTCATGCAAAGCGTTTTTCACTATTTCCTATAACATTTCAGAGAGGACTGAAGGAAATACAAGACAAGCCATTAACCTGTTACTTAACGGTAGCACTCAGAAATAAACGTCAATAAATTGTGAATACATTGCCTCTTGAGTAAGCCTGAAAGGATGTAAAGATGCTAATCTGGCAGGTTGGACTTCTACATACATTTCTGAGGCGACCGTTTGGACCCACATGCTAAGATAATTCACCCAAACCTGCTGTTGGTATAGCAAAGGTTTTGGAACTGGCCCAAATACACCGAATGGGAAATTCACTTGGCATTTTGGATTTTCAACAGAAATCAGTGGACGCTCATTCAAACAGCAAGGCTTTTGTAAAGGATACGTTGAATGCCAGTAAATGTATGTGTGTGTGTGTGTGTGTGTGTGTGTGTGTGTGTGT
>CAIGQV010017835.1:3419743-3473623 GCA_903798115.1 Danio jaintianensis | reverse complement strand
ATGCAGAGTTAAAAATTACTGAGCAATTCAAGTTAGACAGGTCAGGGGGGCATGAGAAACTAAAAAACCACCTCAACAAGTTAAGTAGAGATGGACAAGAGAGATAGTAGACAGGTCAGTGCAGGAAGGTTGAAACTATGACAAAAATGTAGAATAATGGGAAACAGGTCAGTTCAGGGGTCAAGAGAGATAGTAAAAAGGTTATTTTGGGGAAAGAAGGGGGGCTTTAAATTGGGGTTGTAAAGTAGTAGGAGCTGGGAGAGGCCTGTTGAACCAGGAACCAACTGTGAAAACACAAAGGTGGGGGGAAGCAAGGATAAAAGATGTGGTAAACTTGGGGGACATTGGATTTGTCCTGGGGAGAGACCGAGATGGGTCTGCTCCAGGCTGTCTCTGCTTTTTTGGAAAATATTCCAATAAAGTATATTCTTCTGATATTCATAACCTCCAGACTAAGTGTGATTCATTAAGAGAAAAGCCGGAAACCACGACATCCCCTCATACTTTCACTATTATTTCATCTGTATTTTGTTGTCATTCTAGTTCTTCTTCATTCTTCGTCTCCCATGGTTCTTTTCAGACTGTGAAACAAAGGCCTGTTACTTGTTTAAAATAGAGTTAATCCTTGTCCTGGCACACATGTAATTGTCTATGTTTTTGCCATCTTTGGTTTGTTGTCATCATGGTTCTCGCTCCACTGATTCTTTTTCAACTATAAAACAACACCCCAGTTTAGTGTTGACAGTGACACTTGTGAACAATTAGGGTATAAGCACAGCTAGTGTTTTTTCCCATACCGATAAACTTCCAGTGAATAGTTAATGTGACTTTTTTCAATTTTATACGGTTCCTTTTACAGCATTGATGTTGTAATGTAATTTAAATATAATCAGTTAAATAGACTTCAGCATTCATTTAGTTGTTCAAGCGTAAAACAAGATGAAAAGCTGTTTACACGCACGTGCCATCAGGATCAGCAGCCGAGCGCAGAAACTCCATTGAAAATACTGGGGTAAAATAAATTTGTATATTTTAAAGACATGGTGCGGAAAATTTTTATTTAATGTAGTGCTTCTTAAACATTCTGAGACCCACTTTATATTGTATATCAATCAGGCAGTGAAGATCGTTGATTTTTAAAGAAAACAGACCTTTTTTGGATTTTGTAACAGCATACAGTTCACCGGAAGCGTTTGACCAAGGTTACTGAAAAATTAAAGTTTCTCTGCATACTTCTGCATATACCGCATTGCAGAGCCATTCAAATGATTGGAATTATATGCGGTGAAGACAAACACTATACAGTGTGTAAGTATTGAACTTTCAAGAAACTTCTTTGTGCTTTTATTTCCACTCCTCATCGGACTTCCCCAAATGGATTTATAAAAACAATCAGAAAATCTGAGCATATCAGACCGCTGATCCTTTACACGGCTTACTTTATGGTAATTAATCAGAATCGGTTTTATTGCCAAGTGTGCTTACACACACACACACACACACACACACACAAGGAATTTGTTTTGGCTACAGAAGCTTCCAGTGTACATAAAGTGACAACACAAAATAAATATGGGAAAAACACGACACACTGAAAAGAAAAAAAAAAAGAAAAAAATCATTGGATTTATTAAATTTTTTAAGGTAAGTGGTTGCTAACTATTAATATGGGCTGAATTTAAACAAATTAAAATGAGTAATGTTCAACTAAACTATTTCAGCCCATATAATTTGTTTGCAATCACTTACCTTAAAAAGATTTAGTAAATAATTTTTTTTTTCAGTGCACTACATTTAGAAGTGACCAAATAGACTAGGAAATGTGTACATAAGCTTACTGAATACGTCTAACAGACCTCTGAGATCATAGAATTACATTACTTGGATGTTTCAATAGTTTACTCACAAAAAAAATGGTAAGTCTGCTTTTGACTATTATGTCACTCTGAGTCAGAACCAGCTTACAATATAGATCAGTTACTCCAACAGCCTAAAATTAGCTAAGTTTAAATTCAGATTAAGAACATATTGAGTAAGCACTGTACAGTCTTAAAAAAAAAAAAAAAAAAAAAGGATATTTACTAACGTCAATGCAGTTCCAGACAGAAACCTCAACATCAATAGTTCCTGTTTATTCCACCAAAGTTTCTTTGTAAAAAATAAAGATATATACAGTAGATACGGAAAGTATTCAGACCCCCTTAAAAATTTCACTCTTTGTTATATTGCAGCTATTTGCTAAAATCATTTAAGTTCATTTTTTTTCAAAACTAAAATATCACATGCTGTTTTTTAGCAAACTCCATGCCATAAAGGCCCAACTGGTGGAGAGCTGCAGTGATGGCTGACTTTCTACAACTTTCTCCCATCCCCGACTGCATCTCTGGAGCTCAGCTACAGTGATCTTTGGGCTCTTCTCCCCAGGAAGGGTTCTGGTTGTTCCAAACATCTTCCATTTAAGGATTATGAAGGCTCTTAGGAACCTTAAGTGCAGCAGAAATTTTTGTAACCTTGGCCAGATCTTTGCCTTGCCACGATTCTGTCTCTGAGCTCTTCAGGCAGTTCCTTTGACCTCATGATTCTCTGACATGCATTGTGAGGTCTTATATAGACAGGTGTGTGGCTTTCCTAATCAAGTCCAATCAGTATAATCAAACACAGCTGGACTCAAATGAAGGCGTAGAACCATCTCAAGGATGATCAGAAGAAATTGACAGCACCTGAGTTAAATATATGAGCGTCACAGCAAAGGGTCTGAATACTTAGGACCATGTGATATTTCAGTTTTTCTTTTTTAATAAATCTGCAAAAATGTCAACAATTCTGTGTTTTTCTATCAATATGGGGTGCTGTATGTACATTAATGAGGAAAAAATGAGCTTAAATGATTTTAGCAAATGGTTGCAATATAACAAAGAGTGGAAAATTTAAGCGGGTCCGTACCCACTATATATATATGTATATGTTTGTGGAACCCAAAATGTTTCTTCTATGGCATCAATCAATAACAAAATAACTAACTAACTAACTAACATTTTAGAACCTGCATTTTTTTAAGATTATGATTAATCTACAGATGCACTGACCATTTGATCTTATTTTTTATTCTTATGTTTTTTTAATACAATCTTTTTTTTTTTTTACATTTTACCTTCCATTTTATTTCTAAATCTATTATGATCATTTTAAAAGTATTTTTCATGTAAAAACTTTGAATTACCAATTTGCATTTTTGGTCTGTACAACTTTCATTTTATGCACGGAACAAATAAACTTTCCTCAATATATATTCCTGTACATTCCACAGAAAAGAAAATCTAAAAAAAAGGAAAGAAAAAAAGTCAGAGAAATTGATGAGGTGAACTATTGCTTTAAAATAATTCAGAGTTTTATGTGGACAAACATCTATAAGTTGTGCATTTAATTTACTCACAAAAAGTGTAAATACCATCACTTTTACCATACACAAACACCTTCTTTAATCATCCTGACACAGCAACAATTTAACCAATGGCGTGAGTTTAGGGTGGGGCCATATGTCAAACTGGCCAATAGAAGACGAGTCGCATGTTTGAAAACCTTTTGGTTACAGTTTGACAGTCTAAAACTTACAATATTTCTTAAATTGTAATCTTCTTGCTTGAATACCATTAAATAACTGATCTTTTCTGCAACTTTTTTGATTGAGGAAGGCATTGTGCCGAAACGTTTGTGTTTTTGTATCACCTGAAGAATGTAAAAGAAAATAAAAACTATATTTAGCAATTGATTGATGAGTGCGAATCATGACCTTTTGAATAATATTGAAAAGATTAACGCACCAAAAAAAGATTTTTCAAAGACCGCGAGCGCGCAGTGCAAACTTCATTACGCAACTTTTTTGATTACCACATTAATTTGTAAAGTAAAATAACGCTTTATTTCTGTATGGCTGCTTTAAAATATCCATCATGAAAAGCGCCATAGAACATTCTATTCAGTAAGACAGCAGGCTAAATTATGCAGTAGTATAACCCTGATGTGCCTGAAGCTATGTGTATTTGTCCGGTTTCACTGTACTTTCCCAACAGATATTTGAAACACCAATCAGAATGCATTTGAAGTTACAATGAACTGAAAAAAAGAAAAGCCTATCGGAAATCGTTTCTGTTTCAGGACAGGCTTTGTTCCTCAAAGGTGTAGATCCTTCTCACACTTCTCACACGCCTAGAGTAATTCTGACCCAACCCTTCATTTACCAGAGAGCTCCTGGCTGACGGCCCGGCCTACTTCAGTTTGGAATCTGAGTAAACGATATGAGCTGATTATGATCTGATGGAGTGTGTTATTAAAATGTGTGGCCTGTTTCCGGGTAGGGGTGAATATACACGTGAATAACTCAAATGCTTTCTTTTATGGACATAACAAGTACATTTGTGTACTAATGTCAGCGAGAGTCAAAGAAAGCATGACATGACATTTATAATGATTCAAAATATTTTTATTTTAAATAAATGTGTATTTTTTATTCACTAATGCATTCCGAATCTTCCACAAGGATGAAATTTTGCTTTATTGTATAGAGTTCTATATAAATAAAGGGTGACTTGAATACATTTAATAAATGTGACTTTTAAAAATCACATTTTACACTGTTTTCAACGCTGGTAACAATGTTTGTTGAGCAGAAAATTATCATATTAATTCAATTCATCTTTTTTCAATGTAGTTTGTGTGAAAGCAACTTAACATTGATGAAGAAAAGAGAATAAAAAGCCATGACGATATTTCAGATTGTTGAACATTTTTGCAAATCAGGCAGGCAGAACAGTAGTGTTAGAATGCTGGTGTAGTTCTAGATAAATTAAAATGACTTCAGTTTGATTTCACCCGCTTCGAATGTTATCAGTCGATTGAATGGGTGTTATCAGTGGTTTATCAGCTGATAGATATGGGCCAGTAGGGGCCTTCTGCGCCTACTGGTAGGCTCAGAAGGCTGTCATCAACCATGCACATGGTTAATCAGCTATATGAGATATCAAATATCTGCTCTTCTTGCGTAAATCCAACAGAGGTCACTCCGATTAACCCGCCCTCCTATACTAATAGAGAAGAGTTCAGATCCAGATCTGTTTTTACATTACTATGACGGTTGGGTTTAGGGAAGGAGGAGGGAGCTCTTGACTGAATAGCTATGTATAAATCAATAATGGTTCGTCTTTATATAATTTATACAGTTAGGATTATATACAGTTTGCAGTGTTATATTCAGTGTTGCCAGATACACTTGAATGTTTCCAGCCCAAACTGTCAAAAACTCTCCCAAATGCTCAAAAAAAAAAAGGCCTAAAAGCTTAAAGGTATATATTTAGGTACACACACTTGGTTTTTGTTAAATATTTACCATAAAATGCACGCTCAAAGCATCCAAACTGATACCAAACCCACGCAGAGTTTTTCAACCCACTTAAGCTTTTGTTTTTACAGCACAACCAAATTCTAAACCTGCAGAAAGACGTTTCTTCATCGTCTGACATCATCCAAAAGTAAACAAATATAAATTTGAGTAAAAGTATTACAATAAATAAATTATATATATATATAATTTATTTTTATTTATTATTCATTATATATAAGAATTACAAAACAAATACAAACACAATTTTAAAGTGGATTTATTTCATAAACATGTATTCATTTTTATTTGCACATATTTGTACTATTTAAAGCTAGGATGTTTGAAAAAGTTAACTAATAAATATGAGTTCAGCTGACTTGTTTTTAAGTATAATAAGTTCAGCCAAGTAAAACTTTGATATATAAGTTATAGTAAGTTAACATAACTCAAATTATTAAGTTGTCATAGCTTATTGGCACAATCATTTTTACAGTGTATGTCCCTTTTGCCAAGTAAAATTATAATTTAGCCTATATTTCATATTTCAGCTTAAAGATATATCACTTACTTCAAGCTAAAATAAACCTCTCCTCCACTTCATTGAAAAGATTTAACAAGGCATCTGGTCAATTTGTAAAATTATTTTTGACAACTGAAGTTTGCACGCTCTGTGTGCATTTGTGTGTTGTTTTGTGTGTGTGTGTGTGTGTGTGTGAGAGAGAGAGAGAGGGAGAGAGAGAGAGAGAGGGAGAGAGAGAGAGAGAGAGAGAGAGAGAGAGAGAGAGAGAGAGAGAGTAGGTACTGAGGTACTGAGAAGCTGCTGAGCGTCAACCATTCCAAATATGGTCAAACCCAAGCTTCTGATTCTAGGGGTAATTCCTGTGGTTAGAAATAAACATACAAAACTATTTCTGGAGATGTTTTGAACTTACCTAAGCCACATACATGTAGATATCAGAGAACAATTTAACATTAAATAAATGCACTCAATGTCACCTTTAAAATCTGATTAAAAAATGTATGGTGTATGCATAAGAAATAGATCATATATGTCAACTAGTATGTTGGGAAACAAATGGTTTTAACCCAAAATGGCCATCATGTCAAATGAGATGAGTCAGAGATTCAATCAAAGAAAATGTACTGAACACTCAAATAAATATTTTTTTGTTGCTTGTTCAAACTACTTATCTAAAATGAGCTGAAACAACACAATTCTTGAGATTTTGTTGGCACAACTTAATTGTTTTATGTTCAATCCACTTAAATATGTAAAAACTAATAAGTGAACTTAATTCGTTCATCTTGTCCCAACACAAATCGATAGCATGGAACCCAGCATTTTTTTTACAGTGAAGATTTTAAGAGTTTGGAGTTTCATCAACACAATCCAGCTTCAGCACTCACACAGAATTCGTAGGCCACTTTGTTTACAATTTCAAATCAACAACAATTATACTCTAACAATTGTCACTAACTGCATCATGCCTAGGTGTTTTAACCTGATTGGTTAAAACATAGATAAGCTTTCCTTATGTGTGCGTACAATTCAGAACAATGTTTCCAATGATTACTTAGGTGTCAAGCATACAAAGGTCAGACATAACAGGAGGATATTTTCATAGTCAGGGTGACCAGAGGTGAAATTCAGCTGCAGTCTTTTACACTCCACCGATGAAGAACACACACACATGCTGTGCACAAAGAATACTTCATTATTTCAAGAATGTCTTGCTCTCTAGCGGGCTTCTTATCAGAATGGTACAATAAACATCTTTCCACTGGCAGCTAACTAAACATAGAAAGGCCCTTTCATATAATAGGATCTTAAAATAATTCTTTAACACACAGTACATTTCACATCTAGTGACAGCTTTTGAAGTAGCTTCAAACATCCAGTTCCACATGAGAGGTCTTAGGAAGAACCTTAGGAAACAACATAACTTGACAAATAGAAAATGCAATGACACACATATCGTTCCAGTTTTACTCGAAAGAGGGGTGATACTAAGATCATAATATAGCACAACTTTATAATGTTGTAACTTCACAACATTATAAATAATCATATGATATGGACAGGATATTTGCCAATCCTAGAGCGGCCATCATTTGGATTTCATTCGGTCATCCTTCGAGTGTTACTGTGTATTTGTGAAATCTGTTCTGTAAGGTCCAGCCAGTTGGTCCAGTGTCTACTGGTGGATGAAGGTGCACTGTGTGATTTGTTTTTCCAGTGCACAATGTTGAATTAGTTTAAATTTAACTCATATCAAACTCCAATTTTAATATGAGGTGGTTTCGAATATGAATATATTTATCTTCCATTTTATTTGACTCCAATCATAAAACATTCATTCATTTTCCTTCGTCCCTTATTTATCAGGGGTCATCACAGCAGAATGAACTGCCAACTATTCCGGCATATGTTTTACACAGTGGATGCCCTTTTAGCCGTATCCAGTACAGGGAAACACCCATACACTCTCACATTCACACACACACACTCATACACTATGACCAAATTTGTTTACACAATTCACCTATACAATAAACCTATATGTCTTTGGACTGTTGGGAAAACCGGAGCACCTGAAGGAAACCCACGCAAACACGTGGAGAACATGCAAACTCCACACAGAAACGCCAACTCGAACAAGCGACCTTCTTGCTGTGAGGCGACAGTGTTAAACACTGAGCCACCTATCATAAAACATTAAGAAGATTATTGTACTATCTAATTGAGATAAATGTTTGATTATTTTATTTAATCTTGTTTCTATATATTACACTCGTTCATTCGGATTCTTATAACATCTGAGTCTTGTACCGGCCAAGTATATCGTCTTGGTCATTAGACAGAGGCGAGTAACCACTCATTTTAGAATATTTTTTGTGTGGTCCCCATAGATCTGCTACCTACTAAATTGAAATAAAACTATTTAATCATACCATGATCATCACTATAGAATTAAGCAGACCATATTACTTAAACCATTAGTAATTTTATGTAATAATGATAACATATGATTGTATAAATAATATTATAAGTTTAGAAATAAAGGTCCACCCACATTTAGAGTGATCTCAACAATACTCTGTTGTTCTAAATAGAAAAACCCATTATTAGCCTATACAGTATACTTGACTTAATGGCAATTTGTTAGTCGGAGCTTTAAGAACATTGCATAGTGTGCCACGCTGCTCCATCTATCATGTTTTAGTCTGCGGCTAACCTGAGCAGGGGCTTGTGATGTAATGGACTTAACGTAATCTACTAGAGTTAATAATACAAGATAAATTAGAACAATCTGAAACGTAACAATTTATTTGTCCGGTAATTGTGTTATGTCAATTATTTATTCATTCATTTTCCTTTGGCTTAGTCTCTATTTCAGAGGCAGCCACAGCGGAATGAACCACCAACTATTTCGGCATATGTTTTATGCAGCGGATGACCTTCCAGCCACAACATAGTACTGAGAATCACCCATACACACTCATGCACACACATACACATTCATACACTATGGCCAATTTAGTTTATTCAATTCACCTTTACCGCATGTCTTTGGACTGTGGGGGAAACCGGAGCACCCAGAGGAAACCTATGCAAACACGGGGAGAACATGCAAACTCCACACAGAAATCCCTCCTGGCCCAGCTGGGACTCAAACCAGCGACCTTCTTGCAATGAGGTGACAGTGCTAACCACTGAGCCACTGTGCCACCCTGGCAATTATTCATTCATTCATTTTCTTTTTGGCTTAGTCCCTTTATTAATCAGGTGTCGCCACAGCGGAATGAACCGCCAACTTATCCAGCATATGTTTTACTCAGTGGATGCCCTTCCAGCTGCAACCCATCACTGGGTAACATCCATACACACTCATTCACAAACATACACTACGGACAATTTAGCCTACCCAATTCACCTATACCACATGTTTTTGGACTTGTGGGGGAAACCGGAGCACCCGGAGGAAACCCACGCAAACACGTGGAGAACATGCAAACTCCACACAGAAATGCCAACTGACCCAGCCGGGGCTTGAACCAGCGACCTTCTTGCTGTGAGGCGATTGTGCTACCCACTGCACCACTGTGCTGCACCCACCCTGGCAATTCAGTCAATTTATAAACAATCCATACAAGACATCAAATTCTCAAAAATAAATCTAAGATCAAAAGATGCACACCTGACTTACTACTGTGTACTCACTTACTTATGTACTCACTAATGTACATAGTATGGAGCTTTATCGCTCCGTACTATAGGCTAATCTGGTTGCAAAATCGCCCTGAGCTTGATACTTTTCCTTAAATACTCAGACCAAGACAGAATCGTCTCCAAGGAGGGGTATGTGAAACATATGGAATTGCAATGGGAGCCCACCTGCTGTGGGAAACAGGAGGTAATTTGGGTAGAGGGCCATGACAAATGACCTCCTCTGCAGTGGGTCAAAGATACCTAAAGTTTCAAGTCTTTACTTAGATTATGCCTATTTCAAGTAGAACGAGACCATTGTACCAGTCGCAGTGAGACATTTAAAATGATATCAAACATGGCAGATCAAGTCACTTGCACTCATACAGAACATTCATAGTTTGAGATGACTTTTCTCAGTGAGTTGGGAGAGTGGGTGAGCAGAAGGGAGGACAGGAGAATGAGATTTTCCATGGGGTGTTGTCCATATGTGGATGCATAAAAGTATCTGAGATTTCTTCAATCTTACAGTTCAAATGGTCAAATATTTATGATCTCTGGAACTTTCCTCAATCATCTATTTACTGTGCATCCTTAAAGTATTCATAGCGCTTCACTTTTTCCACATTTTTTATGTTACAGCCTTATTCCAAAATGGATTAAATTTAATTATTTCCTCAAAATTCTACACACAATACCCCATAATGACAACGTGAAAAAAGATTTTTTATTAAAACAAATTTATTAAAAATAAAAAACCTGAAAAATCACATGTATATAAGTATTCACAGCCTTTGCCGTGAAGCTCTAAATTGAGCTCAGGTACATACTGTTTCCACTGATCATTCTTGAGATGTTTTAGCAGCTTAATTGGAGTTCACCTGTGGTAAATTCAGTTGATTGGACATGATTTGAAAAGGCATACACCTGTCTATATAAGGTCCCAGGGTTAACAGTCCATGTCAAACACAAACCAAGCATGAAGACAAAGGAATTGTTTGTAGACCTCCGAGACAGGGGAGGTGAACAACAACCCGATAGTCACTCTGTCTGAGCTCCAGTGTTCTTCTGTGGAGAGAGGAGAACCTTACAGAAGGACAACCATCTGTGCAGCAATCCACCAATCAGGTCTGTATGGTAGAGTGGCCAGACGGAAGCCACTCCTTAGTAAAGGGCACATAGCAGCCCGCCTGGAATTTGCCAAAAGGCATCTGAAACAAAATTCCCTGGTCTGATGAGACTAAAATTTAACTCTTTGGAGTGAATGCCAGGCGTTACGTTCGGAAAAAACCATGCACCACTCATCACAAGGCTACTACCATTCCTACAGTGAAGCATGCTGGTGGCAGCATCATACTGTGTGAATGTTTTTCAGCAGCAGGATCTCTGGAGAGATCTGAAAATGGCTGTACACTGTCGCTTCCCATCCAACCTGATAGAGCTTGAGAGGTACTGCAAAGAGGAATGGGCAAAAATTCCCAAAGACAGGTGTGCCAAGCTTGTGGCATCATATTCAAAAAGACTTGAGGCTGTAATTGCTGCCAAAGGTGCATCAACAAAGTATTGAGCAAAGGCTGTGAATACTTATGTACATGTGATATTTCATGTTTTTTATTTTTAATAAATTTGCAACAATTTAAACAAATCTTTTTTCACATTGTCATTATGGGGCATTGCGTGTAGAATTGAGGAAATGAATGAATTTAATTCATTTTGAAATAAGGCTGTAACATAAAAAAATGTGGAAACAGTGAAGCGCTATGAATACTTTCCAGATCCACTGTACATGCAATTATGAAACACTGACTGACCATTTCCAACTGGCAATAACATTCAATTGCATCAATCATGCTCAAATGCATCACCATTGACCTTTACATCACTTTGTCACATGAAAAATGCTGCATGAATGAAGCCATACTGTGTTACGGTATTAAATCTTGCCACACAACGTCATGGAATAATATGTTTATTTTGTGTGTCTGGTCTTAAATCCAATCAGGGTGATTGTCTGTAGTTGATAACTTGAGAGTTAACAGTATCGCCATGATCAGAGCTGGAATGAATACCTGGAATACTTTTTAACTGATGAGGTGTAAATAATTTAGATTATTATCAGTACATTACAGAAACCATCAAATAAACCATATTTGACTGTCATAACAGCAAAAAAAAAATTCTATGAAGGGTATTTTATGCACACGTGTTTGAAATTCCTTTTGAGCCAAAAATGCTAAGAAACTCTTTCAGTTATGAAAAGGAAGGAAACATTTTGCTCAGGGCCAAGATTGTCATGATGCAACCAGCGACAAGGTCAAACTGTCAGGCGGTAGATGTGGCTATTAACATGACATGTTTTTTTTTAATTTTTTTTATCAAATGTACTGGTTCAAATATTTTTTAAACCCATTAGTATTATTGAAACCAAGTAAAAATTTATTGTGGCAAAAAGCAAAATACTATCCCATCCTTGCGTTCTATACAAAATGTTAAATTCAAAGTATATGAGAACTTTGTAGAGACAAAATTCAATCTAAATTATATAAATCTAAAGTGATGAAACATTACATTAGAATGATGATTAAAAATGAAAGCTGCTTTCTCTAACACATCTCATAAAGATTCTTTGCATGTATCAGACAAACAATACAAAGGCAATTTGACACATTTGGGTTCTGGTGCTTATGCAAACAATCTGGTTACGGTAATGTAATCACCACACTTCTGCAGAACACCTTTTAAAACAACAGCAACAACGGTTTGAACATGCTCTACATACCTAAAACCCACATGTCTATCAGTGTGCTTTACTGTGGTTTCTGGTTCAACCATTTTTCTGCAATTCTTTTTCATATACTGTAGTATTAAACTTTGAATGAATTCTTGCTATATAAAAAAAGATCTGAAATCCAGGTTTTAGGGATCTAGCATGTATATTAGGTGTTTTGTATATTAGTGTTTTGCATGTTTCATTTACTGCATGATCATTTTCAAGATTAACCCTGGACTTTGTGTTCCTTGTGTTTGTTTTATCTTCTGTTCTGTCTTCCTGCCATTACTTTGATTATCCACACCTGTCTGTGATTTTCCCCATGATTAGGCAACATAGGCTCATTCTGAAAACATAGCCCTATATACTTTTTTGGAGATCACGAATTATGTAGCCAGAGGTACGTATGGCTGCACTTTGTCGTTAAAACGAACGCTACGGGGTGGTATGACGGTGTTCCTTTTCGCGCTTAACAGCTGACCGCTTACCTCCATATGGACGGCTTTTCCGCTGTGACCAGTTTGTCCAGTGGCTTGCTGCATACTTCGGCGGACTTGTGACATGGAGCAGAGTTGACCGCGACGACAGGGTTCAAGTCCAGCAAAGAACGGTTCCAGAAAGCAGGTAAGACCAAAACAAAAGCCAAACAATAAAAGAAACAAGTAAATAACAAGGTGCGGATGTGGTAAAATCTGAAAATGTGGTAAAAATCAGAGAGCTTTTCTTTTTCTTGATTGCTTTTTAAAACACTGTCGGTTGGATTTAGGGAAGTGGGTGGGTGGGTGAAAATGGCACTCACAAGAGAAATTTGAGATCTCAAAAGGCGTACACAGCGGCCACTGGTGGATTTGCAAAACAAAAAAACGTACCTCCTGGGTATTTGGCACTCTCCAGAAATGTATATAGGGGTATGTATTCAGAATGAGCCTGGGTTGTGATTAACTTTTATAAGCCCCTGTGTTTTTCTAGTTCAGTTCAGTTATTGGCTTCCTGTGCTGTGCTCCATTTCCCTGGATGTGTATGTGCTGTAAATCTGACTGTTATTAAAACGTTTTAAACCCAATGGTGTTCCCCTCGGATTATTCCCCACAAAGATTCTACTGAAGTCTGTTTTGGTTGAAGTCCAGAAAATATGTCATAAAAAAACTTTCATTCTGCACCCTTTGGAGATGGCCTTTTAACATCATTAAAGACTTATTTATGTTTATTCATGGAAAGACCTGGGGCCTCATTTATTAACTCTGCATACATACACACATAAATGTGTCAATATCCAAGGTAAGATCAACGTCAACATCAAACATTCTTGTTGATTGGTGAACTTAAAAAAAAAAAATCCAACCCAGGCTCATTCTGAAAACATACCCCTATATACATTTCTGGAGAGTGCCAAATACGTCCAAGGAGGTAAGTTTTTTTTGCAGTTTTTGTTTTCGCGAGGCGGCTGTGTACGCTTTTTAAGATCTCAAGTTTTTCGCGCCTGCTCTTCTCGCATAAATCCACCAGAGGCCGCTGTCGACTGACTAGTTAACTGACCCACTCTCCTCCTTCCCTAAACCAAACCGACAGTGTTTTCAAAAGCAATCCAGAAAAAGAAAAGCCCTCGTGGCCGCCTGATTTTTACCACATTTTCAGATCTTAACACATTCTCACCCTGTTATTTACTTGTTTATTTTATTTTTTGGCTTTTGTTTTTGTCTTACCTGATTTCTGTAACTGTTCTTCGCCAGACTCGAACCCTGTCGCCGCAGTCAACTCCACTCAAGGTCACAAGTCTTTCAAAGTATGAGGCGAGCCACTGGACAAACTGGTAACAGCAGAAAAGCCGTCCACACAGAGGCAAGTGGTCAGCTGGTAAGTGTGAAAAGGAACAGCGTCATACCGCCCCAAAGTGTTTGTTTTAAAGAAGAAATGCTGCCATACGTACCTGTGGCTACATAATTCTCAATCTCCAGAAATGTATGTAGGGGTACGTGTTCAGAATGATTTTAAACTAACTTTTAAACTTTTAAACTAACCAACTTTTAAACTAACCAACTACACTTGAAAACAAATATTCTCTGGTTCCGTAATCTGTATGAAATGAAAGGCAAGGTACAGTCAGTCCCATCAAAATATGATATGATAGCAACTACTGGAACTCCCACAAACTTGTAAACAAAAGAGGTCACTGTCATTTTGGGAGATCTTCCCTCAAGATCAAGTTGAGAATTACTTCAGAAGATCAGCGATATCGTACAAGACATTATTCAGAGGATGATAATGTGTAGGTGGCACGGTGGCTCAGTGGTTAGCACTGTCGCCTCACAGCAAGAAGGTTGCTGGTTCGAGCCCCGGCTGGGTCAGTTGGTGTTTCTGGTGTGGTGTTGGTGTGAATGATGTATGCATCATCGAGTGCGCACCCACGAACTGTACTCGAGTCCGCCTGAACGAAGTGGTCTGGGGTACAGTTCACTTCTGATATTAATGCAATCATACCAAATAATGGAAGTGAACTGCCGACTATACAACAAACGTTAGTTTTTATAACGTATCACCTAACGTTACCTTGGCGACAAGCGGGACTGACCCAGTGCAAACACAGTGATAATGTCTGCTTGTCTCCTCCAAAAACAACTTCTGCAGACATCGCGTGATGTTCTGAACATTTTTCATGTTTTTTTGCGGCAGATAGACACAAGTTGCTCTTTGTATGTTACCGAAACCAAAAGATTCAGTAATGTGATGTGCATGTGCATCTACCGTGATATGCATACGTCTTTCCATTTTGGTGCCTTGGCTTTCGTGGCTGTCACCTAGCCACAGCTGTACACACAACATGATGCAAGGTTCAGAAGGAAAAAAAGATGTTGTGAACACAATACAGCCGAGAAGGTGGCAAGTGGGGACAATCGAACTTGGGTTTGGACCAGGCAATTGAACCAAGTGTGAAAACACCCTTAATCTCGTTCCCTTTGAATACACATGCGCAATAGATTGTGCACCTGAAAATGCAGATTTTGTGTGATTTGAATGTTTAGAATCGAAACTTGAGAGACAGTTGTTGTTTAATTTTATGAATGATTCCAAATATGAAATTTAATTGTAAGCTTGGCAAACAGTTTTGGAGAATTTGAATTTATACAGAACGCCCAAGCATATTGCCCAAAAATGGAAAAACATTTTTTAATGTATTTTGGTTGCTGATTTACACAACAATAGCATTTTTGGAGATTGAAAATGCAACCTTTTTGAAAATTGTAAAATACTAAAATAGTAAAAACACACAAATGTGACTGGAGATGATTGAAAATGTGAATGGTGAACATCAGGACTATATATTTGTCAGACACATAGGTTGTTGTGGGGCGACGCGGTGGCGCAGTGGGTAGCACGTTCGCCTCACAGCAAGAAGGTCGCTGGTTCGAGCCTCGGCTGGGTCAGTTGGCATTTCTGTGTGGAGTTTGCATGTTCTCCCCGTGTTCGCGTGGGTTTCCTCCGGGTGCTCCGGTTTCCCCCACAAGTCCAAAGACATGCGGTATAGGTGAATTGGGTAAGCTAAAATTGTCCGTAGTGTGTGTGTGTGAATGAGTGTGTATGAATGTTTCCCAGTGATGGGTTGCAGCTGGAAGGGCATCCGCTGCGTAAAACATATGCTGGATAAGTTGGCGGTTCATCCCGCTGTGGCGACCCCAGATTAATAAAGGAACTAAGCCGAAAAGAAAATGAATGAATGAATGAATGAATGAATAGGTTGTTGTTTTTTTAAATTTACAAATTGATATCACAAAGTTCTGGTTTGACATGCTGTCAGTCATTTGTCACAAAATCCATGTGAACGGAGATTGTTTTGACAATAATGTTCATGAAACATATTTTGTTGTAGTTTAAACATTCCTTAAATAAAACATGTCATAGGTACATCAATGCAAAAGCAGAGCGTATGTGTATATGTAAGATGTATGTACATATGTACGTTTGTTTCCAATATAAAATAAAAAAATCAATACATTGCTTAATGAAAAGATAATATCTTTTCAAATCCATTAGTATTATAGAAACCAATTAAAAATTAATTGTGGCAAAAAGCTAAATAATATCCCATCTCTGCTTTCTATATTGCCAAGAAGGCGTTTCAAAGATGGCCGCCGAGAGAAATTAATACTTGTATGTAATTTAATCTCAGCATGCATATGTACTACAAAAACCTAATATTACTGAAAGAAGTTGACCCCTTGATAGACAATGCATAATCCGTGCACTGCCCCTGGTGATTAATCAGTTTTATGGATGTTGACAAGCGTCAGCATGTTTAGAATCTCTGCTATTTCTCAGGGCATATTTCACTTTATATCTGGGGATATCTGCTTCTCTTGTTGCTCTTTGCTTGAAAATTACAATCGCAAGCTGCAAAATGTGGTATTGTGTACTGTAACTATTTTGTATTCAGTGTTGTGTGCAGCATACTTAATTGTGTGTAACAAATATCATTGAATGTCCTCCTAGTTGTCATATAGCTCTCTGTGTGCAACGCATTCCCCCCTCTGGACTTGCACAGTGCACGTTTCAGCATCTCGGATTATTGGGGGTTCTCCCTGCATTGTTAAGGAATTCAGATGAACAGTGTCAGTTACTGTTTATTATTTCCTTATACTGTAAAGGCAAGCATTTTGATGTAGTTAAATGCGAATAGTGATTGATTGCAACCATGTCTCACAGGGGACAAGATGCTTCAGATATAGAAAGCATTTGATTGGTCGAAAGATTTGATGAAAAGCTGAAGTGCACAAAGATGCAAAAAAACAAACAAAAAAAACCCCCATTAATATTCATGGAAGGGAGAAACGGCAAGTTTTTAACACATTCTAAATGTGAATTTTGTCTTTGTTTTGGAGTTTACTAGCTTATAATCTTAAAACTAAAGTATAACAGGCAAAAAAAAGTTTTCATTTTGATTTCAGGGAGACTAAGTTTTCTCCTGGTCAATAATAATATAGGCTATGCTACAAGATTTGCAGCCAAGATTACACAACCTTGCACAATTATTAATTATTATAATAATTATTATAACATTAATTATAAGTTATTATAATTATATTTGTTTAAAGTTGTCCTAAAAGCAAAATGTGTATAAACGTGTAAAATGTGCACAGCCTATAATATTTTACAATGACATATACTATAGATTATTATTATTATTATTTCATTCATTATACCGTTTGCTTATTATTAATACAATAACAATAGTGTTTTGATCCACTTCAAAAGGTTACTACTGTACTCACATTATGATTCATCATCTCCCCATTGAAATTCATATTTGTGTCAAGCACCAATAATAAGCATCATGTCATTAAGCATGACATAATCTCGGTAGTTTATAATGCTTAGACCAGCATTCAATGTGACGCGGCCGCAATGCTTTGAACGCCCTGTGACGAACTGTAATGATTGTTTATTTGCTCAGGCAATAGGAATTTGACTGAGAGCCAATAAGCGCAGGTCTTGCGTGATCTCAGCAGGAAGCGACACTGGATTGACTGGACTGCGCCGAAACTGCACGAGTGGTTGTTTGTTTTTGGGCGTTGAAGAAAACACGTGGGAGAATCGTGTATATAAAGAGTAGATGTAATGAAGTGGCGATTATTAAACCACCAGTTATGGAGAGGGCAAACGAACAAGCAGACATGGTTTTAATGATGCCTGAGCCGGAGAGCCGCCTGCGGTTACAGTACCGCTCACTGCGGCGACAGGTGTTATTCATCCAGACCTTCAGCGTGCTGTTCTGCGTCACCTGTTGCACCTTCACGCTCATGTATCACGCAAACGCGTTCATCTGCAAGGTAAGACTTACGTCAAACGTCAAACATTCTTGCTGACTGGTTAACTTTAATAATTTATTTCACACTAGTAAAATATAATATGATCTTTTATATATATATATATAAACTGCTTATTGCTTTTTTTACTGGTATTAAATATATTGCATATTTGACTATTGTATCTTAAAGGATAGTAAAAGGGTCAAGAGACAAAAGGGATTTTATTTGCATAAATGTTAATTTGTTTACACATGCTAATTTAATAATGTTTCATCATCATTCAGCATGACAGATGTGTTTATGTACAAATGGAATACTATACCTGTTGACTCTACTTATTAAAATGTGACCAAGAACCACAAAAGCAGTCTTATGTTGCACAGAAATATGTTTGGCAATAGGCAAAAATACATTGTAAAATACATAGCCAAAAATCAATAGAATATTAAGTAAAGATTATGTTCAGTGAAGATATTTAAAACATTGCCTACTGTGTATAAATAAAAATAAATGATCAGTAATCAAAAAGATCTTTAATATAAAGGTGCTTCAAATAGTGATTATTAATTATTGCTAAGGATTAATTGGCATATAGTCACTAGTAAGAAAGAAGTAACCTACTAGTACCATATATGATGCCATATAGACATGAACTAGTAAAACTAGGACAGGTGCTAGTAGCAAATGTAGAGGAAAATGGTAAGAAATGTGTTACCAGTAACAACAGAATAGGATAATGACTAACAGCAAAGAAATAAGTAGCATAGTATCCTATAAAGATGTATGTAAAATATTATATATTACACTTTTTGATTACTTGTAAAAAATGTAATGCACAATTATGCCTGAAAGAGTCTTTAAATCAATCATTATTATTAATTGTTAATAATTATTAAATTAATAATTGTGTGTTTGAATTACACTGATTTAAGTTTTCTCTCTTTTTAATAGGACAAGGTCACTGAAGAGCCACCTAGACCTGGTAGGTTCATTGATTGTCACTGAAGCTAAAATTTATCTTAAGTTTTGAATTTAGAGTCTTTTATGGTGTTATACAGTGCATTTTAAATATGACTTTTTGGTATGGAAATTCTTGGCATCTTACTAATTTTTTTTTTTTTACTGATGTAGAGATGCAGCATATCCAATCTATTCAAACAGACACAACTTTCATTCGTCTGATAGGTAAGAAGTGCATTTAGAAGTGATTTACAAGAAAAGTAAGTAGAGAACTTAAACATAAAAAGATGAACAGGAACCACAAGTTGCTTTAAATAGCACCTAATTACATTTAGAAAATGATCAATTTAGCTTTTTTTTTGGTTGTTTTTTGTTGAGATAATTAAGTGTTTCATAAGATATATAATCACAGGTGAAAAAAGAAGAAATTTTTTAACCAGATCTTTGACAATAGCATGCCATTTACATTCTCGAAGATTTCTTAACACTATTGTCATGGTTCCTCTGAAAGTTTCTGTTGATTGCAGTTAATTACATCTTAACCGTCAGTCAGCAGAGTATTAGAAGAGCAGCTGCTTAATATTTGATAGCACCATAATTTAATGTTATACTGACAATAAGTAACTTTGCAACTATCCATTTATTCAGCTAAGCTTAACCTTATTGTGTAAAATGGTGCTGAATAGCACTAAAAGTGGTATTTTGACTCATAATCACAGGGAAACCACTTTAAGTGCTATAGAACCTGCATCTTTAAAGATGGTGCTGTGTAGCACCTTAACCACCCCAAAGAATGTCTAAAGAACCATTACTAATGCTATATGTGACCCTGGAACACAAAACTAGTTTTATGTTGAACGGCTATGTTGTTGGCAATAGATAAAATACATTGAAGGGGTTCAAAAATCATTAAAATATGAAGTAATTAAAGTTCCTACTGCCTATCGTAAATATACCAAAACTCAATTTTTGATTAGTAATTTCTGAGCATTTTTGAGAACTTACCTTAATTTGGACAAATTTTCTGAGCGTTTTCATTCATTTGAAGTCTCAGATTTCAGATAGTTGTATCTTAGCACAAATATTGATATTAATTCAAGCTTATTTATTCAGCTTTCAGATGATGTATAAATCGCAATGACAATTATGACTGGTTTTGTGGTCCATGGTCACATATAGCACTTAAAATGGTTCCCCTACAATTATGAGCCAAATAACCACTTAGCGGTGCTTGATAGCACCTGCACTGCCACAATGAATGGTTAAAGAACCAATTTTTGTGTGTGTATACTCTACTTATAATGCAATGGGACTAAGTTGACATTTAGTTGCAAAATTACTTAGTCAACAGAACATTCAACAACACTTTATTTTAGTCCTATGGACTGGAAGGAATAACTATCCACTGCTCCAAGTGTGTGCTCACAGAGTGTGTTTGTATTTGTTTGCTGGTTTTGGTGGTTTATGAGGACACAAATTTGTATAATGGCATGGGTATGACCTATGTATTACAATGTTGATGTAGTTTATGAGGATGTGCCTTGTGTACTTTTAATTCAAAATGCTTAAGAATCATACTTAACCAAGTCTTTTTGCATTAAAAATTTGTCTCAGGTTTTCTGTGAAGGTTGGGTTTAGCAGTAGGGGTAGGGTAGGGCCATATAAAAAGCATTTTTTACTTTATAAAATACATTACGCCTATAGAGGGTCCTCATAAACCACCAAAACAAATGTTTTCACATTTCACATTTCAAATAGTACATATTAGAACACAATTAGTCCAATATCTGTCAACACTTGATTTGAATGCTCCTTCAACAGACATTCTGTTACCTGAAAGACATTTTGTACATTTTTCAACTTATTGTACTAACACTCACCCTAACATAACAGTCTACAAATTCTCGAATGAGACTTAGTTGACATTCAGTTGCAAAGTAAATTGTACTCAAGAGAATGATCAACATCTAAATAAAGTGAAGCCAAAAAGTCTGGGAAAATTTTTGACCAAATGATATTTACGCTTTTCTCTTCTTTCTAGTTAAAAACAGACTTGATGTTAAGACAGGAGATGTGCCATGGAATTGTGGATGTGCCACATCACAAAAGCTGGCAGAAGTAAATAGCGGATACTTCACTTTGGCTAAAGATGGTAAATCTCTGGAAGTCATTCGTTCGGGAACATACAAAGTTTCTCTACAGATCACGTACAGAGGACTTGATAAATACATCAATGAAACCATTCTGAAGCAGGATATTGAAAAATATCCTGTCGGCTATGGTGGACGCATTTCTCTGCTCACCTACATGGAAACAATGAACTTTACATCCCCATACTGGAGAAAGAGTCTGTTCTCTGAAGGTATTTTTTCTCTTGAAGCTGGGGATAAACTCATGGTAGCATCCAACAATCTGCCACTCATTGACATTTCTCACCAAACAACTTTCTTTGTGGTTTATCCACATTTTTCATCATGGTGACAATTAAAGTAGCGATGTATTATATTTATCTGTTTGAGATGTGATTCAATCATTTGGATCTCAGATATATTTGAGCTGTAGTGTCATGTATGAAAGAAAAATAAATACAAGTACAGTGATGGTGTGTCACATGGTAAAACTGGGGTACTTTGAAATATACCGGCACTGCTGTGTTATGACATGCTACTTTAGTTTACTTTTACCAAAACCATAGTACCTGTTGTTGTTGTTTTTTTTTTTTGAATGACAGGATTGTTGCTTCTCAGATCAAATCAGGTATTGACTTGAGTTTTTAAAAGCTACGTTTGAAAGCAATACGATTGTGGAGGATTTGTAATTTTGGAATGAAGATGTCATTTTATTTTATTTTAAGTGAATGGAATGATGTCTGTCGAAGTGCATAAACATATGTAAACATTTTCTGGTAGCTTAGGATTTGGGGTGCTAATTCAAAGGTATAAGAAGAATGTGGAGTGACGAGAATGACCCATATCTCTATACTATCTCTGTATTCACTTATTTAGAGGCCCTCTGCTCTGTTGTGTTTTATGGTGCTTCATGGGTGCTGTCATCAGGTGCTGTCATCAATTTACAGAAATCAACAAGTATCATTTTGTAGGGACTTGCATGAAGAATCATCTTATGTACATATTCAAAGTTGCTTATTTATTTGGACAAAAGTCATCAATAAATACTCCTATATAAAAGCTGCCTCTGTTGCCATGTATTGTTTTTATTTATTAATTTATTGATTACACACACACTTTTAAGACTACTGGTTTATGCAGTACTGGAAAGTGTCTATATAGGATCATTCATTAATTTTCCTTCGGCTTAGTCCCTTATTTATCAGAGGTCGCCAAAGCGGAATTAGCCACCAACTATTCCGGCATATGTTATAGGCAGCGGATGCCCTTCCAGCTGCAACTCAGTACTGGGAAACACCCATACACTCTCACATTCACAAACGCACTCATAAACTACAGCCAATTTAGCTCATCCAATTCACTCATAGCGCATGTCTTTGGACTGTGGGGGAAACTGGAGCACCCGGAGGAAACCCATGCGAACACAGGGAGAAACCATGCAAACTCCACACAGAAATTCCTCCTGGCCCAGCCGGAACTCGAACCAGCAACCTTCTTGCTGTGAGGTGACAGTGCTAACCACTGTGCCACCTTGCCACCCCTCTATATACAGTCGTGGCCAAAAGTTTTGAGAATTACATAAATATTGGAAATTGGAAAAGTTGCTGCTTAAGTTTTTATAATAGCAATTTGCATATACTCCAGAATGTTATGAAGAGTGATCAGATGAATTGCATAGTCCTTCTTTGCCATGAAAATGAACTTAATCCTGAAAAAAACCTTTCCACTGCATTTCATTGCATAACTCAGGTGAGAATGTTGACGAGCACAAGGCTGGAGATCATTATGTCAGGCTGATTGGGTTAGAATGGCAGACTTGACATGTTAAAAGGAGGGTGATGCTTGAAATCATTGTTCTTCCATTGTTAACCATGGTGATCTGCAAAGAAACGTGTGCAGCCATCATTGGGTTGCATAAAAATGGCTTCACAGGCAAGGATATTGTGGCTACTAAGATTGCACCTATATCAACAATTTATAGGATTATCAAGAACTTAAAAGAAAGAGGTTAAATTCTTGTTAAGAAGGCTTCAGGGCGTTCAAGAAAGTCCAGCAAGTGCCAGGATCGTCTCCTAAAGAGGATTCAGCGGCGGGATCAGAGTGCCACCAGTGCAGAGCTTGCTCAGGAATGGCAGCAGGTAGGTGTGAGGCGAAGACTTTTGGAAGATGGCCTGGTGTCAAGAAGGGCAGCAAAGAAGCCACTTCTCTCCAAAAAAAAACATCAGAGACAGATTGATCTTCTGCAAAAAGTATGGCGATTGGACTGCTGAGGACTGGGGCAAAGTCATATTCTCTGATGAAGCCCCTTTCCGATTGTTTGGGGCATCTGGAAAAAGGCTTGTCCGGAGAAGAAAAGGTGAGCGCTACCATCAGTCCTGTGTCATGCCAACAGTAAAGCATCCTGAGACCATTCATGTGTGGGGTTGCTTCTCATCCAAGGGAGTGGGCTCACGCACAATTTCGCCCAAAAACACAGCCATGAATAAAGAATGGTACCAAAACACCCTCCAACAGCAACTTCTTTGAAACATTGAAATTTTGGGTCCATGGCCTGGAAACTCCCCAGATCTTAATCCCATTGAGGACTTGTGGTCAATCCTCAAGAGGCGGGTGGACAAACAAAAACCCACTAATTCTGACAAACTCCAAGAAGTGATTATGAAAGAATGGGTTGCTATCAGTCAGGATTTGGCCCAGAAGTTGATTGAGAGCATGCCCAGTCGAATTGCAGAGGCCCTGAAAAAGAAGGGCCAACACTGCAAATACTGACTCTTTGCATAAATGTCATGTAATTGTCGATAAAAGCCTTTCAAACGTATGAAGTGCTTGTAATTATATTTCAGTACATCACAGAAACAACTGAAACAAAGATCTAAAAGCAGTTTAGCAGCAAAGTTTGTGAAAACTAATGTTTGTGTTATTCTCAAAACTTTTGGCCATGACTGTAGGATCATAACAGAGAAATCTCATTTTGGTGACTGTATGACAAAGTAATATATGCATAAATACTAAATACAAGTAAGGGGCGTACTGTAATGTTTCAAATACCTTTTGTAAATGTAGAAATGTGGATGAAATAATGTTTCAAATGACCCTTGATAAACGCAGGGAAGTGATAGAGTGTGTAATCTTTTAATTTGCTAAATTGTCTGGATTTTCAAATGACATCTTTAAACATGCAAATAAAGTTTAAGAGAGGCCATTGCAGGGGTATTCTCCACACTAAACTCCATTATGATAAAGACATTTATGCTGACAAAAAGTATTCATAAATACATTTGTACATTTTGGGGGCAGGGTACATTGTAAGCAAAGAGACAAGCATCAGAACAGTTATTTTTTAGCATCCACTTCTGTCATGTAGTCTGTCACGTCATTTAGTCTGTAATTAAAACAAATTAAAATGCATTTAATCATATACAGTAGTCAACATTTGTGGATCAAAGTCAACGGGATCGAAAAGGTCTTTCAAAATTGTCCTAAGACAAAAATTGTCCTGTTTTTTTTCTACTTCAAATATAAAATTATAAAATATTACATTATTCTATTCTTTTTGGCAAAACATCATTCAGTGTAACAAATCATCCAGTAACACATTTATAGTGGCAAACAAAGTTTTTAACCCCTTGAAATAAACTGGTTTTCTGCAGCAAAACTCAAGAAAATGTGATGTGATTGGATCCTCATCACAATACAACAGTATATAAACACAGTGTGCACAAGCTGATAAAATACAAATGTATAGTTTGTACTTGTCAGATTCTTTCATTTCTATCTGGTAATAACCGGATTGCAAGTCCAGAACTGAAAACCATCGTGAACCTGATAAAGCAGAAAAAGACTCTTCAAGGTTGGGCAAAGCGTAGGAGTCTTTCACAGTTTGAGAATTCAGCTTTCTGTAATCCACACATAGTATTACGTCACCGTTTTCTTGGGTTTGACTATGATTGGGGATGAAAAAGGAGACTCAGATTCTCTGATTACTCCAGACTGTTTTAACTCTTGCAAGTGCCGTCAATGATCCTGATCAATGACGCCAGATCATGAGGGTGGATAGGACGTGCTCTTTGTTTAAATGGAGTTTCATTAGAGAGCTTTATGTGATGTTTGACTTTGGAAGTTTGACCGAAGTTGAGGTCGTGTTGAGCGAACACATCACACATGTCACTAAGTTTCTTACTGAGTCTATCTTTCCATTCTTGGGACAAAGGGGAGTCCACAAAGTCAAAAGTAATCACTGACTTGGCGCTGCACTGACTACTAGGCACATAACCCATCTCACATTTTTGGGGAAGGATACTTTCAATGGGATGTACTTCAGCGACAACAGCACTTGGCTGCAAGACTACATCGCGACTGGATTCATTCTGTAGCTGGATAGCCCACTTCTGCTGAGGAACAGATGCCACTTGGACTACACTACTTGGGAAAAGAATACCCTCAGGGAGTGAAATAGTTATCGGGGGCTCCAAAAGAACAAACTCTTTGACAGGCAAACAACCTGTGCTTTCCCACAGAGAGCAACTGTCTGCTTCGCTGGAATGATTACAGGTTCTTTGCTTTGCAGCCTCACCAACCCAAGACATCCACTGGTATTCAGATTGTGCCGTAGTTCAAGAGTTTTTAACACGGAATTGTATCCATATCGTGTAGAACATGGTTCAAGGTTATCCAAATTAGAACATTCAGCATACAAGGAATCGAGAGTGTTAGTCCCGATCAAGACCTGAGACTGTTTTCCAGGCTTAAAAACAGGAACGATTAGTGCAAGTGTGAAAATCTCAGATCCTACCATGTCTTCTGGAAAAGTGATGGGGATTTCGATGTATCCTTTATATGGAACTGGTTGACCATTGGCACCACTGACCTCAAGCAGATGATTCAAGGGCTTAATGGGGTGATTAGTCAAACAAGCTTGATAAAAGGACCAAGGAACGGTAGTCACCTGTGACCCTGTGTCAAGCAAGCAATGACATTCAGTTCCAGAGATTTTGACTTGTGCAGTACACTTGAATCCTACTAATCGTTGTATACTTGATCGAGTGTGGGCATTGAATTTACGATGCACTTTTGAATGTTTTCTGTTGGAACGACTTTCTGCACCCACATGACTGTTCTCTCTGTCCCACTCTTGTTGCTTCAACCGCAACTCATCTCGTTTCTTTTTAACTAACTTGGAGTTGGGAGGATTCTCACAGACGACAGAGATGTGGCCATCTTTGCCACACCTGAAGCAGTAACCAGGACGTGGTCTGCCTTTGGTTACAGGACCACCGGCTGACTTCGCTGGTTGCTTAGCGACAAAGTCAGGAGTAGTGGGGGAGGGCACGGTCTTATGCTTTGGTTTGACAGCCTTTCTGGGCTTTGAGTAAGTCAATGAAGTTAAATGTTCCTTCAGCTCTGCGATTTGCTTCTTTAATTCAGCTGTCTCACACAACAACCTGGACTTAGGAAGGGGTTTGCTTACTATGGCAGTGTCTTGGCTGTAAGCATGAACAGGTCTAGACAATTGGTGTGGTTTCTGCTTAGAACCACCAATGTGGCTTTTCATGCGCAACATTTTCTGTTTGTTTTTGTCTTCTCTGGTTCTGATGGAACACAATAAGTCTTGGAATTCAATAGGGTAGTCTTTATGAGTATCAAGATGGAGTTCAGAAATAAGGACATCATCCCAACAGCCTCTGCAAAACTGCCGTAGAAGTTGGTGGTTAGTTTCCAATGATTTAATTCCACCTTCCCTGACTGCCTTGCCCAGAGCAATTTGAAGTCTCTGGAGATAGCTAGATGCTTTCTCCCCATCATTCTGAAATGTGTTCATGAACTTTGAGAACAACTCATCACCATCTTTGATTGCACCATAAGCTGAATCAAGCATATTGAGGTAAGCTCTGGGAGAAGCACAAGGCCCTAAAGATTTAACAATGTCAGTGGCAGGAGGTAAAAGACTCTCCATGACTCTCCTTACTCTTTGTAAGTCAGACACAGAAGTGTCATCAAGAAGAATTTCAACATTACAACGCCAAGTGTCATAATCAGATTCATTACTGGGCTGGGGAATTCTCCCTGAGAAGGGACGGAGCTTAACCACAGTGGTGGATGGAATCGCTGAAGCGACTTCACTTTTGACTATATGCTCAACGATAACTTTCTGCACCTCAGCTGGATTGAGTTGAACATGACTCATGGTACCTGACAACCGTCTGTCAGTACTGGGCAAGTCCTCATAGTCAGGTGCTGGCTCATTATGAACTGGACTGGGAATCTGAGCATTCGTCTTAGAAGCATTCTGCTCCTTGATGGAACTGAGCTCAACAAGTGCAGCCTCATCTTCATCCACCTCGTCTGGAGTTAAGGAACTTGAGATCTGAGAGAGTTCTTCTTGTAATAAAGTATTAAAATATTTTCCAGTTAGCTTAGCAATGTTTTTCAGGGTGGATAAGTAAGAGGTGGTAGCATCGGAACTTTCTTCGCAAGAATAGACACTGCTCAGGGCTCTTATCTGGTAAGTCAAACTTGGGTTTTCCATGCTTGTGTAGCTAAGAGGTAGGAAGGGACTTATTGATTCAATAGCTGATCCAGAGTTGTACTCTACAATGGTGTGGTCATGATACTTGGACTCTGGATTGTTAACGAGAATGATTCTTGCGATGGAACCATGTCGCTTTAGAAGATCAAGGATCCCTTCGTCTTCAAGAGTGCTTACTGGTCTATTAATTAAAAGGGCAGTTACAAGTTTGACACTTTCCTTTTGTACTACTTCCATGTTCCTGATGTCTATTTTCTTGTCATGTAACTGTTCTGAATGTCTCTTCTGTCTATTACTATATTTTGTTCTTTTAAATTCCTTTAAATATAAAATAAATAAAGCTATTAATTACATCTCCTGGCTGAACTCACCAAATTTTATGTAGCACGTGTCAAATAATATGCACTTGCTGCTAATATTAATCTTAGGCCAGTAGGTTCAACTATGGAGATGTAATTAAAACAACAACAATTAAGTCAAAATAAATCTTTGTATTGAAAATAGCTCTTGTACTATGTGTTTTTTTTTTAAAGGAAATTTTTTTTATTAAATGATATACAACAATTGTCACAGTTTCCTTTGTTCAATATAAGATCACAAGTGCATGAATGTCAACTCCAATGAAATTAATTGAACAATTTCACCTGATTTTCTAGTTGTCTGTTTGTTCAGTAGGGTTCACCCTCTAAGCTATGCAACTTTCCTAGAATACAACACTTTTGAGATAAAAATAAACATTTACAATGTTAATATTAATACATATTAATAATGTTAACAATTCAGTCAATTAACAAAAAAAACTCCTTGGTGTTGAACACAAGGCCAAATAAACAGTTCAGAAGAAAGTTCAAAACTTAGTCCAAAAGATTTGTTTGGAAAGTTTGGTTCAAAAAAAAAAAAAAAAAGATTCAGTTTAGTACGTTCGTTTGAAAGATTCAATTTAAAAAGATTTGACTCAAAAGATTTGATTCAAAAGATTCACTTCAAGGAATCCAACAAAAAAACAATAGAATTGTGGAAATGATTCGATTCAAATGTTCCAAGTGACAAAAACAGATCCGTCAGAGTAGAAACGAAAATACGAGAACGAGAAAAGTCTCTCAAAACACAGCTCATTTCGGTTTGTAAACCTAGTGGGCAATCAGAACTTTCCTACCCATTTCCTCAGGCGATGGTTGGAACTTAACTTTCACAACAATCATTGTTCATCTCGCTGGGAAGGCTCGCCATCTTACATTAACACGCTGAAATGAACGTAGTTCCAGCGTAGGACAAAAAAACCTGACCAAATCCAAAGAAAATAAAACATGTGAAGACATCTATGTTAATCCTCTCTGATGGTATTTTAACTTTTTCAAAGTTATGCTGCTGCTCATCTCTAACCAGCCTCGAAAGGAAAGAAAATGGCTACTCCCATCCAGCAACTAGCGTGGTGGGGCGGAAATTTAGATGCACGCAATTGGTCAATCATTAAAATGTCAATCACCACATTTTATGTTTTTCACTGTTTTTATAAAAAAAAATTGCTTGTATTATTTTACAAATTTCTGGTTAATGTAATGTTTTAACAGACTTCTTAATTATTTTCTTTTTATAATTCATTTTCTATTATACAGGGTTACACAAACATTTCTTGTTTCTTGTATTTTTGAACAAACTCATTAAACATTCAAATTGTTTGAGAAAAAGGTAAGAGAACCCATAGATGAATTACCTCAAAGAAAGCTTGTGTTATCAGCTTGAATAACTTCAGAGACATTCATCACTCCATGGTCAGATAAATTTAAAAAAATACCATAGCTACTCTTCCAAGAAGTGGACAGCCAGCCAAGATGACTCCCAAGGCGCAATGCAGAATCCCCAGTCAGGTCAAGAACAAAGCATGAGTAAGAGCTAAAGGTTTGAAGACATCATTGGAAGATACAAACATCTGTTTATGAGTCTATCATAAGCAGGTATTGGCAACACAACATAAAGTAAGCAGCTGCTTTCCCAAAAAGCATTGCTGCACTTCTGAAGTTTGTCAATAACACATTTGCAAACCCCAGTGCTACTTGGAAAATATGTTATGGACTAATTTAACAAAACTGGAATTGTTTGAGGAAAATAACATTGTAGCCATTCCCAGGCTAGAACAATGAGTGTGCCTAACAGCCAAACGGAGTTGTGGTGCAGTTCACGAAGTGAAATCTGATCATCCTCCTTGAGACTTGTACGTTTTATGTTGTACGGGTATATTTTTGGTAATAGCCAAATATACATTGTATGGGTCAAAATTATAGATTATTTTAATGCCAAAAATCATTAGGATATCAAATAAAGATCATGTTTTTTAAAGATGTTTTGTAAAAAATTTTATCGTAAGTTTCAAAACTAATTTTTGATTAGTAATATGCATTGCTGAGAACTGTAAATGCGATATTCTCAGTATTTAGATTTTTTCAGAATCCAGATTTTCAATAGTTGTATTTCCAAACATTGTCCTATCCTAACAAACTATACATCAATGGAAAGCTTTCATATTTGCAAAAATCTCAAAGTCTAAAAATCAACACTTACTGTATGACTGGTTTTGATGTCCAGGGTCACAAATAAGATCACACAGCTAATAGTGCATGTCACAAACCAATCGAAGGAATCGTCTATAGACAGACAAACAAATCTGGGGAAAGTTACAGAAAAATATCTGCCACATTTAAGGTCCCAATCAGCACAGCGGCCCCTGTCATCCGTAAATAAAAGAAGTTTGAAACCACCAGGTCTCTTTCTAGAGTGGGCCACGGGGCCAAACTGGACCATAATGTGATTCAGCTGCAAACACAATCCAAAATCATCCAAGAGCATTTATTCATTTTCCTTCGGCTTAGTCTCTATTTCAGAGGTAGCCACAGTGGAATGAACTGCCAACTATTCCAGCATGTGTTTTACACAGCGGATGCCCTTCCAGCTGCAACCCAGTATTAGGAAACACCCATACACACTCATTCACACACACACTGACGTTGCCCTTATGGTCCCAAAAGATCCATCACACAAGGCCTATTGCCACCACATTAAATCAATGCCTCACTCTGTGGCTTTTTTGTGGCCCCCCTGTTTTTTGGTATTGGTCATAATGTTATGTCTGATTATTACACAGCTTTCTGGAATACTTGATTTTGATTGGTCTGTCAGGACATTCTAAGGTATGTTATTCCGAGATAACTGCTGAATAACACAGGCTCATCTGGGTTCTTAAAATCATCTTGACCATCAGTGAATACATTCATACATTCATTCATCCATGCTTGTCTGTCTCTGCTGGTGTTTTGACTGTTTGGTGACATCTTATGCTGTGTTCACACCAGATGCGAAATGCGCGAATAGCGAGATTTATTCACGTGTAAATAGACACGTGAACATTTTGAGTTTACTCACTTTATTCGCGCGTCAAATTCACTTCACAATAGACGCGGATTCGCGTCATGGGCATGGCTTCTGTCTGCTCGGTGACTCTAGCTTCGTTAAATAGCTAACATGGATTTTATTGAGAGAATAACTGTGTTTATGTGCTTTAGGAAGGCTGATAAACAGCATCGATTCGTTTGGCGCCGTGTCTGAGTCCACTAGATCCGTTCAGAGGTGCACCCAGCTATGTGAGTTCATAAACTCCTACAGAAACTATACCTGGATGATGGAGGTACATGATCAGCGGTGCTCCAGAGCCGAGCCCAGATTGATGAACTGTTGTCTGCAAGATGATTTTCCCTCGGGACACCAACAACAGGCGATACGTCATAATCACGCCCCTACAAGAGAAAGCTCCTGATTGGTTAACGCGTTTAGCTTTTCGCGAAAGGTGCGATATATGTAGGTTAATGTATGCTCCATCAGCTTCACTCAACTGTTTTTGCTTCTGTCAGAATTGCCTTTAATTAATAATAATAATTTATTACAGCTCAGAACAAGGTTTCGTGTCTATTTTTTTTGTTTTGCTTTGTGGCAAGTAGCCATGTAATAAGTGGAATAAAGTACATCCAGGCAGCTAGTTGTTTTCACAGAATAAAGCCCTTCAGTCTTATACAACATTGCTTGACTGCACATCGGGCAGATGATAAGCCTGTTGGTCTTTATTCTGTGATATCAACTTCCAGGATGTACATTATCCCTTACTTAATGTATAGGCCCATACAGTATATGATTCAAACACAGCCTCAAAACAACATCCTAAATCAGAAGAACAATGACCCTAATCATTTAGGTAGATCCTCCACAAGAGGAAGATAAACAAAATGTGACTTCTCAGATTCATTCATTCATTCATTTTCTTTTCGGCTTAGTCCCTTTATTAATCTGGGGTCGCCACAGCGGAATGAACCGCCAACTTATCCAGCATATGTTTTACGCAGCGGATGCCCTTCCAGCCACAACCCATCACTGGGAAACATCCATACACACTCATTCACTATGGACAATTTAGCTTACCCAATTCACCTATACCGCATGTCTTTGGACTTGCGGGGGAAACCGGAGCACCTGGAGGAAACCCACGCCAACACGGGGAGAACATGCAAACTCCACACAGAAATGCCAACTGACCCAGCCGAGGCTCGAACCAGCGACCTTCTTGCTGTGAGGCGATTGTGCTACCCACTGCGCCACCGTGAGGCCCTTCTCAGATTAAATTAAATTTAATTAAATTCATGTTTATTTATATAGCGCTTTTCACAATATAGGTTGTGTCAAAGCAGCTTAACATAGTTCTAGTAGAGTCCAGATTTCAGAGTTGAAGTTCAGTTTAGTTCTCAGCACCATGCTGAGTAATGACTTTAAAATAGCTGTTCACACCAGACATCCTACAAATGTGTCTGAGCTGAAGCAGTTTTCTAAAGAGGAATGATCAAAAATTCAATCTGAGCTACCAGAAGCGTTTACTTGAAGTAATTGCTACCAATGGAGTTTCAAGGATTTATTGGCTCAAAGAGACGACTTACATTTTCATTCAGCACTGTTTCTTTAATGGGTGTGCTCAATGACAACACAATAAACTAGAACTGTTTGTTATCAGCTTAAGCACATTGAATTTGTTTATGGCTGTGACTTTTGTGACAGATTTCATGGTAAATTACTGCAGAAAATCTACTTTTTCCAATGGGCTCACATAATTTTTTCTTGTCACTGTAAAAATGAAGCAACACATTTATCTTATTAAAACAAAAAAGAAGATGTGATCATACAAAATTCATCTAAATATTTTTCACTTACATATAAAAGCAACGTGTAAACCTATAGGTTTGAGATTGAAGCTTTACAATTAAAATCAATTAGTATTTAGGGCTTTCTTTTTTAATATGTCATCAAATTATTTTGTTCTGTTATATAAATCTCTTTTCCTCTTTGACCCATTACTGTATATAGTTTATGTAGAGTCAAATATTATATCTTTGATTTATAACACCATATCATTAGTACACCAGTAATAAATTCTTACAGTTAATGCTGTGACCGCATTCACTGTCAGATAAGAGCCTAAATCCACAGTTACCTGCTTAGTAACTACTTAAGGACATACAGGTAATTTTTAAAGGTATAGTTTACTCAAAAATGAAAAAAAAATTCACCTTTAACTTGTTCCAAACATTGTTTTCTTATACATATATATATATATACACAAAAGAATATATTTTGAAGAATGTTGGAAACTGATAACCACTGACATCCACAGTCGGAAAAAACAATACATGGGTGTCATGGTTACTGGATTGAGTAACAATGGTTAATGGTTTGAAACAAGTCAAGGGTAAGTAAGTGATGACATAATTTTCTGTTTTGGGTGAACTATCCCTGAACTATGAAACATTCCTCTAAAGATACATTAGTAAGAAAACTAGCATTTTATGCCAGGATTTTAAATTTAAAATATTTGTAAAAAGATTGCCAATAGCGATAGTGTGTCAGTCTATAAATCTATTCAATATACAATATGTATATTTTGGAATGTCGTTTTCTTATTTTGATTCTCAGGTAAAGAACTCATGTAAAAGCCATTTAGTTATTGAACCTTTACTAATTAAAGAGCATTTGTTTTATGTTTTGTGTCATATTTAAGGATTAATTTACAGGCCCTTTAATGGTGATTATGGATTTTACAGTTGAGGAGGAAAAAAATTACTTTCATTCAGAGGCTGAGCAAAAATATTCAGAAAGTTTATAAAGTAAATCAGTTACTATTGTTATTATTATTAGCATTATTATTATTATTATTATATAGTAAAGAGTACTTAAAATGTATAATACTATCAGTATCACACAAAGTTTCACATTATTGTCATGGGCCAGGTTTGATTTCTTTCTTTATTTTTCATTTTTTCTCCTTTCTCAGCTGTAGATCCTTTCTATTTGCAATCATTGTTGTGGCACCTGCTATCACTCTTAGCGTCTCCATATCTACCTCTGTGTTTTCTGTTTCTTTGCCAGATTATTACTTTCTGTGTTGTCGGATCGCACTAGTTGCAACCGTGCACTTCTACTAAACCTAAACGTTGTTTTGTCTAGTCGTGTCCTGTCTTGTGTGTTTTGTCTGCACTCCTGGTGTTTGCTGTTACAGTTATTTCCCACTATGATTGAAATGTTTAGCATAAAGGTCAAAGCTCTGTTGTTTTAATTCTGTGGTCAAAATATTATGCAGTGCAATACAATGATGCCTGAAAGGTACAAATTTACAGCTAAAGTGTACAAATAAATGTTTCTCTAAAGCCTGTTGCATAATATCTGATATCTATTTTAAATGATGTATGTGGAAAATATCATGTCATAGAGTTCAGTGGATAGCAGTAGAATTAAACATATATTATTCTAAGGAAAAGGAAAACAGCATAACCTGCATGACTATTGCCTTTTGATAACTTAATCACAGCCATTATGCAAATTTGTCAACAGTTTAATTAGCTGAATGTTCTTCAACTGAGTATAATCATTTGTCAGCACTTTCCATCAACAATTGAAAAATCATTGTTGTAGCATACAGTTGTGGAGTATGCTATAATATGGCATTTGATCTTAACTGACAATGAATGTCCTTTTATTGCAAGATGCCTTTTATCAACCTTTGTGGAAAATTATCCCCCACTTCACCCAGACCTCGTTTTGAATATTTGTATATTTATATTCACTGCACTTCAGAACTCTTCAGCAAATTTGGGAAAAGGGATGGGTAGATGGTCAAAATGTTTTTTAGTTTTTTTTTTCAATCAAAATAGCTTTTTTGTACGTGTCTTTCATGCATTTCATGTAGACATAAAAGACACATCTATTGTTGTTCATGAATGTAAACTTTGCAAACTTTTTGAGATCAAAGTTTATGGCAGACACCCCAAGTCTTCCACGTATTCCCGCATATTCATATCTCATTCACGGGCATCAGGGAGCCCATGAATGAGATATAATGTCCCGAAAATGGAGGCGTCTGGAACCCCCTTATCTTCAAATAACCCCCCTCCCCTCCTCTGACTTACCCCATCCCCCCATTCGTATGAAATTAACTTAAACATATGTTTGACTGCAGTTTACAGGTAAAATGAGCAAGGGGCCGTATGATCCCTTCAACTTTTCTTCTATTTTTACACCAATGATAGTTACAGTGAAATATTATGAACTAATAAAATATTTTCTTTGCAAATGGTGTCTATGATTTGTAATTGAAAAGGTATACTATTTTTATATATAATTATGTATAATTCAGCTTTTAATGGCACACAATTAAGTCATGTATTCTGAATGGCATAGCGGTACTCTAATATTTATTATTAATGGGTTTTATTAATGCACAAAAATGATACACCCACCTTTCAATTCCTAACACTCTTTGGGTTCGGTCTTTCCTCAGTTTGACAATGAACATGATGTTTCCTGTCAGAACCAAATTATTAGTCACACTTGCTTTTATCTCAAAAGGGAACTTTGGAGCAGTTCTGTCCACACAACACGCTCCTCAGTAAAGGATAGTTAAGTCATTTAATTTTTTTTCAGATTCTCTTAAACATCAATATATATTTGTGTGTGTGTGTATATATATATATATATATATATATATATATATATATATATATACATATATAGTTTACAAAAAGTATTCAGACCCCCTTAAATTGTTCACTTTGTTATGTTGCAGCCATTTACTAAATTAATTAAAGTTGATTTTTTTTCCTCAATGTACACACAGCAGGCCATATTGACGGAAAAACACCGAATTGTTGACATTTTTGCAGGTTTATTAAAAAAGAAAAACTGAAATATCACATGGTCCTAAGTATTCAGACCCTTTGCTCAGTATTTAGTAGAAGCACCCTTTTGATCTAACACAGCCATGAGTCTTTTTGGGAAAGATGCAACAAGTTTTTCACACCTGGATTTGAGGATCTTCTGCCATTACTCCTTGCAGATCCTCTCCAGTTCTGTCAGGTTGGATGGTAAACGTTGGTGGACAGCCATTTTAGGTCTCTCCAGAGATGCTCAGTTGGGTTTAAGTGAGGGCTCTAGCTGGGCCATTCAAGAACAGTCATGTTGTTGTGAAGCCACTCCTTCGTTATTTTAGCTGTGTGCTTAGGGTCATTGTCTTGTTGAAAGGTAAACCTTCAGCCCAGTCTGAGGTCCTGAGCACTCTGGAGAAGGTTTTCGTCCAGGATATCCCTGTACTTGGACACATTCATCTTTCCCCTTGATTGCAACCAGTTATCCTGTCCCTAAAGCTGAAAAAAACACCCCCACAGCATGATGTTGCCACCACCATCCTTCACTGTTGGGATTGTATTGGACAGGTAATGAGCAGTGCCTGGTTTTCTCCACACACACCGCTTAGAATTAAAGTCAAAAAGTTCTATCTTGGTCTCATCAGACCAGAGAATCTGATTTCTCACCATTTTAGCAAACTCTATGCTGGCTTCATGTGTCTTGCACTGAGGAGAGGCTTCCGTCGGGCCACTCTGACAAAGCCCTGACTGGTGGAGGGCTGCAGTGATGGTTAACTTTCTACAATTAACTCCCATCTCCATCTCTGAAGCTTAGCCACAGTGATCTTTGGGTTCTTCTTTGCCTCTCTCACCAAGGCTCTTCTCCCCCATAGCTCAGTTTGGCCAGACGGCCAGCTCTAGGAAGGGTTCTGGTCATCCCAAATGTCTTCCATTTAAGGATTGTGGAGGCCACTGTGCTTTTAGGAACCTTAAGTGCAGCAGAATTTTTTTTTGTAATGTTGGCCAGATCTGTGCCTTGCCACAATTCTGTCTCTGAGTTTGTCAGGCAGTTCATTTGACCTTATGATTCTCATTTGCTCTGACATGCATAGTGAGCTGTAAGGTCTTATATAGGCAAGTGTGTGGCTTTCCTAATCAAGTCCAGTCAGTATAATCAAACACAGCTGGACTCAAATGAAGGTGTAGAACCATCTCAAGGATGATCAGAAAAAATGGACAGCACATAAGAAACCTCTGATTAAGCAGTGCTTTATTGCTACTCAGTTGACATTGGAATTTATTTGTCTTTCTTTTGCCAGTGGTGGACATCAACCCTTTAACTTACACCCAAATAACAGATTTTCCTATGTCAGATTTCTTTAGTTAAATTGTATTCCTGAAATCACTCTAAGCAAATTTAGAGTTTTAAAGGGTTAAGGCATAGGTGTCAAAGTCAATTCCTGGAGGGCCACAGCTCTGCACAGTTTTGCTCCAACCCTAATCAAACACAGCTGATCCAAATAATCAAGGTGTTCAATATAATCTTGATTAGATGCATCAGCTGTGTTTGATTAGGGTTGGAGCAAAACTGTGCAGAGCTGAGGCCCACCAGGATTTTAAAATTGTTTTTTCATTCATTCATTTTCTTTTTCGGCTTAGTCCCTTTATTAATCTGGGGTCGCCACAGCGGGATGAACCGCCAACTTATCCAGCATATGTTTTACGCAGCGGATGCCCTTCCAGCTGCAACCCATCTCTGGGAAACATTCATACACACTCATTCACACACATACACTACGGACAATTTTAGCTTACCCAATTCACCTGTACCGCATGTCTTTGGACTTGTGGGGGAAACCGGAGCACCCGGAGGAAACCCACGCGAACACGGGGAGAACATGCAAACTCCACACAGAAATGCCAACTGACCCAGCCGAGGCTCGAACCAGCGACCTTCTTGCTGTGAGGCGAACGTGCTACCCACTGCGCCACCGCGTCGCCCCAAAATTGTTTTTTTACTGAACTAAATTTTTCAAGTATTTCCTTTCCTTTTAATTTAGGAAACTGTGGAGAACAAAGTCATATTGATCTGGAGAAATCACTCGGTCAGAGACAACAATGGTGTTTGATTAATGAACAATTAATTATATTCATAAGAAAATCAATGAATGGCCAAGCATTTCCCATTACATACAAAACTAGTGTGCTAAAAATGATTAAAAGTTTTAATTTTTTTGCACACTTGAATCATTAATTATCAGCAATAGTTATCCACGTTGACTAGTCTTGGTAAAAATAACCAATTTAGTACTTTTATTTTATTTTTTACTTTTAGTACATAAATAAAATATCATGTAACTTACTTTCAACACAAGTAAGGTGTACTTAAGACTTTTACTAATATTAAAATATCTATATCTGTATACTTTCACTCAAGCATTGATTTGTGCACTTAGTCCTGAATTGATTTTTACTATAAAGTGAAACACCTTAAACTTGGAAGTTCCAGGTCTGTAGGCATAGCGCCAAGTGAAAGTAGAAACAAAGTAGTACATATGTAGAGTCCACTACATTACACATGAAGGTATCTTATTAAGCATCATGATAAACCAGCCTGATCTCACAAGGAAACATAACTATTTTACCTTTTGTCAGTTTAGTGGCCAATTTGTATGAATTATGTAAGTATGCAAAAATGTATGATATTTAAAAAGGCAGCAAACCCCAACCGTCATTTTGGGAAGAGTAAATTACTAAACTGTATGAATGAGATCATACGAACTAACAATTAAAACACCTGCTGTTAACAAGCATAATAACTGAATAAACTATAACTGACTTCAGTCACAGCTCTGAAATCACCTGAAAAAACCCCACATCAAATCTCTCAACATTATAGAGCTTTTCTTACAGTTACTGCTTGGATAACATGCTTAGATCTTCTTATTAAATGTATTACTGCGATATACAGTACGGAAACCAACATCCATCGTCATGATTTTTGACTTCTCATGAAAGAATTTTTTTTTTAGTTGCATAACACTTGTTAACAGAAGTGCTATTATTTAGCAGCGTATAGTGTTTTCATGTTGCATCATCAATTGGCCATGTTGGACAATAGAATGTAAGCAATGCCACTTAACAGAAGAAACGTGCATATTTTGCTGATTACTGCTGCTGAAAATAATCAATTATTGTCATGTTTTGGCCTGTATTACTTGGCCTGTCGCTCCAGAAAAAAACAAACATTTAGAGTACTAAGGACTACCAAAAGTTATAACAAATCATATAGAGCCTATTAAACTCAGTTTGTCAAAATCTTATATCTTTTTCTGCACAATAAGTCCTTCTCTATATGATTTAGCAGCTTACACAATTTTTTTTAACGGTTTAGACAGCATAATAAGCAGTCTCAGTTCTAAGAATTTCTCTTTCAGAGTTATGATGCATCAAAATTTGGTCCAATGTTAGGTCAATGGGATTTTTCTGAATTTTCAGGGTCATTTTCAGAAAACCAAAAGTTTGACCAGTTGGACAAGATATAGCTTAATTCTCCAACCTATTTTCCAGCTAACTGCCAATTTTGGCTATTGTAGCATTAAATCCCTAGGAGGAGATTGATATAGATCAGAAGCCGGAATAATAATAAGTTTAAATCGGATAATGTTGTCTTTCTCAAGCCAACATAACAATGGGGTAGAGCTGTTGTTGAAATCTAAGTATCTCCATAATGACTGCGCATATGACAAATTGTGATGTAAGTGAAAACACTCTGCTGTCCAGGAGAACCAGGGGTTTGTTCTTTGTACATGTATTACTCAATTAGCTGGATTTGGTTACTGACAATTTGATAGTTTCATTCTTCACTACAAAAAAAAAAAAAAAAAAAAGGAAGAAAAAATAGTATTAATTAAAAAAATGTTATGTAGGCTAATATACACTTGGAAATAAAGTACAGAAAATGTACTACCTGTTCCTGTGGGTTGAACCTGTTCAAGGAGTCCAAATATAACATCTTTCTACTGTTCAGTGACTAATATGTACACTTTAGGTACTAATGTATACTTTTAATTTCTTAGAGTGTATGACTGTATGAAAGTGTATGAAAAGACATTGTTATTGAGAGATTTCTTTTTTGTTTTTGTTAAGGAATAATTCAAATTTGATGCAGTGCAGGAGATGCAGACAGTCAAACATCAAAATGAATTAATTTAAACAGCCAGTTATTACACCATGGGATTAAGAAACTTGAACATTTTGCCAAAGACAATCCACTTTAAAACTAAATAAATTGCTAAATTTATGATACAGGAACATGTAAAACAAATAGCCAACAACAAATGTGGAAAGTGCTTGCATATCATATTTATCATTCATTCATTCACTCACTCATTTTCCTTCGGCTTAGTCTCTGATTTATCAGAGGTCGCCACAGCGGAATGAACCGGCAACTATTCCAGCATATGTTTTATGCAGCGTATGCCCTTCCAGCCACAACCCAGTACTGGGAAACCCCATACACTCTTGCATTCACACACACACTCATACACTATGGCCAATTTAGTTTAATCAAATCACCTATAGCGCATGTCTTTGGATTGTGGGGGAAACCGGAGCACCCAGAGGAAACCCACATGAACATGGAGAGAACATGCAAACTCCACACAGAAATGCCAACTGGCCCAGCTGGGACTCGAACCAGCGACCTTCTTGCTGTGAGGCGACCGTGCTAACCACTGAGCCATCGTGCCACCCTCATATTTATCAGACCGTCTCATTTACTACAAATATTGTCATTTTGCTCACATGGCTGATAATGGAATTTTAATGAGATGATGTCATTACACTGCTGTGCCACCAGCCAATCTCTGCACTGCTGATCATGATTTCGAGGATAGATAGATCTGTACTTCACATCGAACAGTAGCGCATGCAGTAATCTCAGATCAATTCATCAGATATTTTAACCTGAAAATTTGTTTAAAGTACCAAATTAGTGAGAAATCTGACATGAATAAAAGATCCAGGATCTGCCAAATCATCATAGATTTTTTTAACTGAGGTACAAAGAATAGACCTCTGAGCTGAAATGCAAATAAACAAATATTTGACAGGATTCTTAAAGTCGGTATGAATGGCTGAAAGTTAAGATTGTCCTTTTCCCGGTTTCTGAAATGCCAAAAAAAAAATATATATAGGGTGGTGCATGATCATTAGAAGATGGGCATTGCTAACAAAATGGTGGAAGATTTGAATGCCAGTTTGCACTCTTTTGTGGAGGATTTGAATCCTCTTTTCACTTGGACTTTTGTGGTCCACTTGAATTACTATTGGCACTCTCTGGTGCAGAATGTTTTGAGATGCCTGATGATGATGAGAACGAGGAATTAAATTTTACAGATGGAATCGCATCATATTCGTTCGAACCACTGCCTCCGCAAAGGCAGAAAAAAGAACCACAATGATAGACCGCCCCTATAGCCTTTCCATGTGACCAGAAGTTAAGAAAAGTCATTTTGAGGCGGAAGGCAAGGTTAAGGTCTTTGATTAAAGATTATGAGGGCAAATGTTAACAAAATAAGAAGAGCCAATTTTGATTTTATGCTGATTTTAAATGACCCATTTTAGACACTGTGAGAGAAATGTGTTGCTGCAATTATGCAAAAACTAAAAAGGGGGTTGACCTCAAATCTATGTACCTGCAAGCCTAATAAGAGATATCATTAATTGCTTAAAGAACCTTTAAAGTAACTATTTGTAAATTTAAACATTTTTGAAAGGCCTACTGAGGTTTCAAGCAATTTCTGTCTCCAATGGATACTCTGATGCACTATAAAATGAAGGCATATTCATACAGCATAATAAAACCTTTTGTGTTTTAAACGAATTAATTATCAATATTTAAAAACTTTACTCATAAAAACTTTACTGCACACAGGTCTACAAGACTTCCTGTTGCTAAAATTTTGATCACTTGATGTGTAAAAGGGGACACTCCCTTTCTAGTGTGGAATGCCATGAAAGGGATTTCAAACACATGACTCATACTACAGTGTGATGCAATCACATCCTGATGCCTTTTGCAGACACTGATATTTGCTTCAAAAATATTTCTTTTGTCAAGCACAATTGAACACTTACAAATTAGATTTTTGGGCAGAAATATGTATTAGATAAACATAAAACAAATAAAATTATAAATATTATTATTATAAATTTAATGTAAAAAGTAATGTTGGGGAAGTGTAAACTAATAAGCAGGAAATGTAAAATTAATGTCAGGAAATCACCATTGGATTTGACCAGTACTCCCTTTAAAGTCCTAAACGTAAAATTTAATAAAGCCAAATATAAATAGCTGTAAATAAGACTAACAACTTTTTTTTAAACCAAAGATTAATGAGATGTGTCAAAATGTATTCACTATTTACTCACCTTGAGTTTCTTTCTTCTTTCTTCCCAAAAAGAAGAACACAATAAAGGGGTTCTTTCAGATAAAGAAGAAGTCAGGGTCGGTGTTAGAGAGAGTCGAGGCTTTTACTCTCATAAAACTCAAAAGCAAATTTCTGTTCAAATTTCTTTCAACCAACAAGCAGGATGGGCAAATTTAATCCAGGGTTAAATTAAAGCGAGGTTCACTTAGCCGATCAAACAGCTCGTCAACCCAGCGTCACATTTCAACACAGAATTCACCCTGCGATGACCCACACAGAACCACACTGAGCCATCTAAAACTAAAACTATCTCTAAAACTAACATTGCCTCTAATTCTGACTGAACTATCTTTTTTGTGTTCAGGTAATCTATATGGCTGGGTGTGCACAACTATTTCCCAGCTCTGTGTCAATATGGTGCTGAATGAGACTAGTTCGGCCAGGCAGGGGCGAGAACACATCAGCCAATTCCACCAGTACTTGTGCAATGTCTGTGAGGTGAGAGGGTGTGAGATGCTCTCCTGCAGGGATCAGAGCCAGGGGGTGGGTTTATTCTCCACCTCTGAGCCCAGATCCTCTTCCACACTCACCGCCATTGCCAGCATCACCAGCATCGCCTTACATTATTTAAAACAAAAAGATTTACACAATAAATTTGGGGTGTCCTGCCCCTGCCTGTAAGGACCACTTTATAATTAATAACCACTTTATAACTTGACCTTAAAGGGCCCTTGACACTTGGCTAGTAATTTTGAATTAGACGTAGTAAGGAGTAAAACAAGCACTTTCTCTCCCAGTGAAAATTTACACAGCTTGGCCCCCCTGTTATACAGCTGCCTTTGTTTGTGCTGGACCTGGAGCAAATTCTCCATTGACAACCGCCCCATTGTGTGGAGCTTTGCTCGCATGTCCAGCACATATTTAATTTTGTTTTTACTATTTGAAGGCCCCTGATCCCAAACCTCCTTAAGAATGCCTAACACCCTGCAGGGCTGCTGTCCATAGAGAAGTTTGAAGGGGAAAACATGTGGAAGCTTGTGAGACCTCCCACACTGTAAATAAGAGGGGATTCAGCCTTCCTCCCCACCCTCGTGACAGGAAGTGGGGCGTGTGAGGAGAAAAAACTCCCCCACAGCTGGCACTCAGGAACCTCTAGCCACATCCAAGGAGGGGTGGGCAATCCTGCCCTCGCTGCAGGACTCAAGGAAAAGGGAAGGGAGAGGACAAGAAGAGGTATTAGAAGAGGAGAGAGAGTGAAACTGCTGGTAGGGGTTCACCGACCCCTATACATGTCACCATCTGATCCTCTGCCAATTGGATGGCCAGGTCAAGGGTCACTGGATGATGGCACTGGACCCACTCAGTAGTCTTCTTGGGCAGATGGGCGATAACCTGCTCTAGTACCACTTGAAACCAGGACCTCCTCTATGTTGTTTCCCCAGGCCAACAACCACTTGCAGCATGCATCCCTCAGCTGTTGTGCTAGCATGAAGGGTTGGCCACCCTTGGCCTGGTCCATAGTTCAGAACTGATGCCGATGTTGCTCCGGACTCAGACCGACCCACTGGAGAATGGCTCTCTTTAGGTCCGCAAATACCAGGAGATTCTGTAAAGAGAGCTGTTGGGCCAGTACCTGCACCTCCCCCGAGAGCAGAGGTATCAGACGCACCAGCCATTGATCTCGGGGCCATCCCCGGATTCATCCTGCAGACTGATTTTTATTCTAGGGTAGGTGTGCAGGGGTGGCCGAGCTTCAAGATGATGTCATGTCAGCACGAACCGCCTTCCCACCCAGCTCCGGAACATTTCATCGTCCTCCTGTTGCTCCTGCACCAGGGTGCGGAACCGGTGCTCCTGCTCATCCCACATCTCCTGGAGCACTTGGTGGTCTCGAGTGATTGAATCACCTGCACAAACGGTGAGGATGGATGGCGAGGATTGCATGGTGGCGGTGAACTCCTTTCCTGGGTCGAGGCACTACTGTGACACAATAAAGGGGTTCTTTCAGATAATGAAGGAGTAAGGCATTAGAGGGAGTCGTGGCCATTCTCTCTCCCAGTCACTCTCTCTCTCTCTCGTCTCCTCAGCCTGCAGGCTTTTCATTCTCCTCACTCTGAAAGAATGTAAATTATCATATGCATTTGTTTTATTTCAAAAAATATCTTTTTCATTAAGAAGGTCCATACAGATTCCAAATGCAGAAGTGCTGATAAAGATCAGGGCCTCGCTAAGATGTGTGTGGGGGTTTTACAATGTGGTCACATATTGACGAAGCTCTTCATTGGTTAGTTGAAATGTCTCAGTATTTGGGCTTAAGTCACATGGTCAAGGAAGAGCCAAAATTGGACAGCAAACTTTGCTCTGCTCTTTTTTGCTCTGCGCTGCTCTTTCCTGCTCTGATCTTTTTTGCTCTGCTCTGTTCTTTCCTGCTCTGCTCTTTCCTGCGTCTGAAGTCTTTCTGCTCTGGCTCTACTGCTTTCTGTCTCTCTTATTGGGCCTTACTCTCTGTTCTCTCTCTCTCTCTCTCTCTCTCTCCCTCTCTCTTTAAATTCAATTCAATAATTGCTTTATTGGCATGACAAATGTTACAATTGTATTGCCAAAGCATTTCTAATGTTTACATAAAAAAAGAACATACACATATAATAAAAACACAGTAAACACAGTAAATTGTAGTAGTAGTAAAAAAAAAAGTAGGTTGGGGGGGGGGAGTCTCCTCATCCACCACCAGTGTGCAGCATCCACCTGGATGACACGACGGCAGCCTTATTGCACCAGACCGCACACCACCTGATTGGTAGAGAGGAGACAGAAGGATGAAGCCAGTTATGATATGGGGATGGTTAGGAGGCCATGATGGACAGAGGCCAGTGGGCAGATTTGGCCAGTTAAACCCCTACTCTTTTTCGAAGGATCCTGGGATTTTTAACGACCACAGAGAGTCAGGACCTCGGTTTAACGTCTCATCCAAAAGAAGGTGCTCACTGAGCAGTATAGAGTCCATATCAATATACTGGGGCATTAGGACCGACACAGACCACAGGTTGAGTGCCCCCTGTTAGCCTCACTAACACCACTTCTGGCAGCAACCTAGCTTTCCCATGTGGTCTCCCATCCAGGTACTGACCGGGCGGAGCCCTGCTTAGCTTCAGTGGGTGACCGTGTGAGAGTTGCAGAGAGCTATCTGCCAGCTATTCACATATCAATAAAAAATAATAATAGATCATAATAAACTGTACATTTAACAATCAACATTTTAAGATAAAACAGTAATAAAAACAATAATAATCAGTATATTTTCAATGATTCATTTAGAATAATCTAGATGTGTGTGCGTGCGTGCCTGCATGCGCGTGTGTGTGTGTGTGTTTGCAAGCTTATCACTGATGTTTTTATTGGTCTGCTTTCTCTTTTTGTGACAGGCGTTAATGTATTGTGCCACTAGAAGGACACAATCAGTTTTTTCCCCTAGTAAATATTGAAGTTGTGTTTTACTGTCTGACTCAGTGAATTGAGGGTAAACGCTCTGGATTTTGGGGTAGAATGTTTCTCTGATGTGCTGATAGTTTGTGCAGCGGGTGAGGAAGTGTTCCTCCGTCTCCACCTCTGCCTGGGCACATTGTGGGCAGATGCGGCAATCTCTGGGTTGCCAGTTCTGTCTGTATCGGCCCGTCTCTATAGTCAGACTGCTGTTAGTCATACTTGCTCTCTATTTCTCTCTCTCTCTCTCTCTCTCTCTCTCTCTCTCTCTCTCTCTCTCTCTCTCTCTCCTCCCCTTTCCCTGTCTCTCTCTTTGTCTCTCTCTCTCTCTCTCTCCTCCCCTTTTCCTGTCTCTCTCTTTGTCTCTCTCTCTCCCCCTTTCCCTGTCTCTCTCTTTGTCTCTCTCTCAGGTAACTTTATTTTACATTTAAAGGGGTGGTCCACAGTGTTTTTTTAAAGGTTTGATTGTGTTTATGGGGTGCTAAACAATGTGTGTTCGTGATTCATTTGTAAACAATCACATTATTTGTTCACATATCTTACCTTCATTTTATACAGCTACTGAGCTAACATGGAAACGACCATCATATTTCCTGGTTCCTCCTATAAGGCCCACCCTCAAAGGGCTCTGATTAGTCAGCTAACCTAATGTGTAGTGATTGGCGGATCGGCTTCATGTCACTAGGAAACGTCATGCCTCTCCTGCATGCTGTCTGTCAGACTGTAAATAATGTCAGTGAAGCCGTATCAGTTTGAGCCTAAGTCAGACACAGAAAATGAAGAGGACACAGCTAAACCCATGCAAACGCGACTCTTGCAAGATGTTTCTAAATGGTATGTTTTTTTTTTTTTTGTTCGTTGGTAAGAGGAGGAATGTGGTCAAGACATCAGCATTTCATTTCAGCATCTCATATTAGTGTATATAGGAAATGATACATTATAAGATGGCTGTAAAGTCTCCGTTTCTAATAGATAGCAGGTAAATCGGTCTACTTTGGTTTTTCGTTCACTTTCTGAGGTTTAACCACATCATAAAAATGCAATCGTAATGACATTGTACTGTAGTAAGCTAGGACAAATTAAAACGCACTTCAGGTATTTATAAAGAGTATGTTTATGCTGAATAAATAAAGGAAAATATAATGAAAGCACGGACAAACCTATTCTGAAAACAACGCACTTTTGTAAATATGAAACATAAAAAAAAAATGAAACATACATTGCAGAAAAAGGAATAAATTATATGATGTGATATTTTCTTTATTCTGAGTAAAACGGTTCACGAAATTACCGTAATAGTACGCGTGCTCAACAATGCATTGCTGCCATCTTGACTGTTTTTCTGAAGTGCTGCTGGCTTGACCGCAGTGTTGTATATCCTTTTATAGGGGAGGGGGCGGTGGCGGCGCCTCAGGGAGACTTGGGATGTCTGTACATAATATACTCCATTATTTCAAATGTAAAGCTCACGGAATGCTGACGCATACCGATACATTGCGGTCGCTGTTGACGATTGTGGACAGGGGTAAAACGGATACTCTGTTTGTAGCTAAATCATACCCGCCAAACTCCCGTTTTTCCAGAAAGTCTCTCGTATTTCACACCCATCTCCTGCACCCTCCCGTCTTGTTATTTGTCCCGGAAAACTTCCGTAATTTCATCCCCACGCCAGGTCATCAATTTTGGTATAGCATCTGATCTACTACAACTCATCTATTTTAATTTTTAAACAGCTTTGCAGCAACTGTAACAAGAATTTAGGTCAAAGTTTTAAGATTTCATTTGAGAAATTCCCATATTTTTTTGTGTGTCCAAATGTCTCATTCATACAAACAAAGACTGAAACACCTCTGGAAAAATTAAGGAAATAATTAAGGAAATTATCTAGAAACTAAACCCACGGCAATCAAATGCTCTGGATTCTAAGCATTGTTTCATTTTGTTGAGGAAATATACTGTTTACACCTATGGTGTTGATTGTTTGATAAACGCAAAGTACTTCCTTTTGTTGCACTCACAAACAGAACAGAAACTAGCACGAGTGAAACCATGACTCTGCAACTCACTGTTTTGTGTCTAGTTGAGGTTGCATAATACTGCTAGTCCTGTATTCACTTTGTGCTTAAAATGTGGTTTGTGGGGATTCCTTGTACTTTCATACTGGTAGCACCATTATTGTTTGATATTCTAGAGAAAACAATGAAGAAACATTTGCAATACCAAAACAGTGATGAAACTTTGATGGAAAACAATGTTGAAACTTTATTTAGCACATTTCAATCATTCATTCATTCATTCATTCATTCATTCATTCATTCAAATATGAAATAGAATCCTTAAGATCCCACAGTGTGTACACTTATAATTAAAAATAAAGTAGCAAGAGGAATCTGTGTGTTCACCTGTTATGAACCAAATTTAACATTAATTGCATGCAAATCAAATTAAAATCTACAAATGACTTCTAAAAATGTCAATTATGGTGCAGTAAATTAACCCTCCTGTTGACTCACTGGTCAAAAAAGGACAAAAACGGGAAAAGAAAATCTTGAAAAATGACCCCAACATTAGAAACAAATTATCATTTTCTATTTTCTTTCTATTTTCCTATTTTCATGAAATTTCACAAATTTATGGTACAGCGGTTGTCCTTCGGGTCAATTTCGACCTGTGAGCTATAAAACCATTTTAACATCACAAAAACTACTGGCACACACAATGCACACTACTACCCTCCGCACACACACACACAATAACTTAACTTTTATGAATACTGTCTTGCTAAAAACATTTTACACTTATTCTTTAGCATTAGAAAAGATACCATTTACTTTAGTCAAAAACGAGTGTTGGCCACTGATTAATCATTCAAAACCTCCACACTAATGAGAGAAAACCTAAACAGAGTTTGTGATGAAGATGAGGTTGTTTCTTCCTGCAAATGTAAGGGTCCATCTATTAGTCCTATGACGGAACTAACAGCGTGGGAGAAGGTTAAATGCATGTAAGCTTTTTTAGCACATATTTAGAAATATTTTTATTTGTTCAAATTAATTTTAATTTGTTTCCAACTCCGAATTTAATCTGACTCCAATTTATAATAATTTAAATTTAGATTCATCCAATTCAAGCTGATCACCTTATAGGTTGTGATTTGGTCTAATTTAGATTGATTAACCTAATAAATCCTTATTTTCAGTTAATGGTTCATCGTTTACCCGAAGTCGCTTAGAGTCAGTATGCTGGCCAGTTACATTTGCTCACGGACACATCCTCGCCAGTTCTGTTTCATAGATAGAGGATATAAGTGTAAACTAATTTCCTTTAAGTAATATTAGGCCGCCCCATGCTTGCTCATACATAAAGAAAGTTTGATTTAGCCACTAGATTATATCATACTAAGTCAGTTATTGTCAGAAATCAACAGATTTCTAATGCTGTGCCTATGCTCCATCCATTGAGCCTGAATGTATGCAATCTTGGTCATAGGCTGCGGAAACATCAGCCTAAACAATCTACTAGATTTAAATGATTTCAGGAGATATTAGAGTTAAACATGAATTTTACATTTATTTGTCAGGCAAAGATTTTTCATTCCAATTCACATAATTAAACAAAATAAGCCAATTCAGATTGTACAACATCAATTACCCAAAGATTCATTTAAGAGTTAAAGATTAATGCCTGACTATGTAGAAGTATGTTGCAGTATATAAGCCTTGATGCAGAGCTCAGAGACTCAACACTGCAATGGGGTATCCTGGCTACAGAATCCCACAGACACTTCTGTACCTTTCCCTTAAATACTCAAATGACCATAAATTCAAGACAATAAAAGCCTCACAAAGACCCATGCCTGGTCTTGAGTTGATGTGAAGAACATTGTCCCTGGAGTGGAGCATCTGGCAAAGATCTTATCAAAGTCAAAACCCAAATCAACAGATTTTATTTTACCAATCACCAATTACCAATCACACATTTAAAATGACACCAAACATGAATATAGAGCCCCAAGATACACCATATTAAAAAATTGGACATTCTGTGTGGAATGTGAGTGAGCAGCTCTGGTGGAGAAGGTAAAGTCCAGGGCAGAGAGGGGGGCTCAGGATGGGTGACTGGGACAGTTGAAGAACTGGTTTCCTAGCTGATCTTCTTTTCAGATTAGAAAGTTTATTGTTTTAGTACCTGACCGTTCTTGTGGTCTTGTCTTGTGTGGAGTTCCATAACAGTTCTCAGGGTTTAATATTATGGAGAGATATGGCCATCCTTACACAAAATAGACTTGAAGATTGAAAGACAATTTAGATGCTTTATTTAAGAGGTTTAGTAAAGGTGGGTCATTTTTGGTGTATACAGAATTCTGAGACAACACAAGGGTCAAGTTCAAAGAATGCACTTCCGCTAGCTCAGACCCGTTAAAGGACATTACATCATAATCCTTGTTTTTTGGCTGTCTTGACAATGTCTATTTTTACTGAAAGAGATTCTTGCAAAAATAAACAGCAATCATGCTGAAATTCAGATGATGACAAAAATAAATGATAGAAACTACATTTGCTTCCTTATCCTGCATGAACTTGAAACTTTGGGAGTGATTCTATCACACAATTTTTCAGCAAATGTGTACACGCACGATATCTAAAATATGTCGTGCCTGAATCTAGAATGCATCATTAATGAAGTCTTAACTTTAACTGCCTGTGAACAACCAGGAAAATCAAGTGTACTGTAAAATAATGAGGTGTGCCATTCTTGCCTAAAATATTATTGTCTGTGTGAGTAGAATGAAACTTGCCATGAAAGTTCTCACCTAGTGATTATTCTGAATTGTACAAGAGTATCACTGACTCTTCTGCATAAAGGAAGTTCGGAATTTAAATGATTGCAGGCATTAGTCTAGTAGTATAAACTATGTTGTTTTAGAATGCTTGGAATTCTTGTGTGGGAGTGGGAAAACAACCGGTTAAGTCCTGTAAAAGGATGCTAAAATTTTCACTGCACTTTTTTGGCAATCCCCACATTCTCTTCATTTTTATAACCTATTTATTAAAGCTACCTTAGCAATTGTAAGGATAATCCTTCTTTTGATGATGACAGGAGTGTGAGATAGAAACTCCTTTCTTAACATGTCTAAACCTGAAGTTTTTGAAGTAAATATGATGATTTTAAAATCAGTTTTTTAACACATTTGTTTAAAAACAAATGTATACCAACCCTCATTTGTCCCAATACACTCCTTTTTATTTCAACCACTAATACAAAGAGGAGAATATTTCTTACATATTGTAAATAAAAAAATAAAAATAAATAAAATAACATTGATACCATTTTAGTCACTTTAACACTGGTGTACAGCAGCAGCCCTTGTACCCAACAACTCTGTACATTTCACAAGTGTCTTTTTTTATTTGATGTTTGTACGAATTTGAGCGAAAGTGCCCTGCAAAGTGGATTCCATGGGATATTCCACCATGATTTCAAGTGTTCATATACAAATGGCATTGTTGCGTGAGATATGTGAATTTTTATTGTATTTTTTTCGAAAGTATATTATGTCACACTTCAATACTTCACACACTTGAGGGGCTGTAATACACCAGGAGCTCCCTCAAATACTGGGGAGCTAAGCCGTTCAGGGCTTTGTAGGTAATTAATAAAATGTTAAAATTTATACAATATTTAATAGGGAGCCAATGCAATGATGAAAGAACTGGAGTAATATGATCATATTTCTTTGTTCTAGAAAGCACTCTAGCAGCTGCATTTTGAACCAGCTGAAGTTTGTTCATTAGGCCTACAGGGCAACCGCCTAGTAATGCATTACAATAGTCTAACCGAGATGTCATGAAACCATGAATAAGTTTTTCCGCATCAGACATTGATAGCATATGTCAAAGTCTTAAGATTAAAAAATGCAGTTTTACAGATGCTTGAAATCTGCCCTTCAAACAACAGCTATCAAAAATCACCCCTCAAATTTTTGACTGAAGATGAGGACTGAACTGAGAATCCATCAAGGGTTAGACAGTGTTCTAGGTTTTTGCGTGTGAGGTTTTTGGGTCCAATAAGAAAGACCTCAGTTTTATCTGAATTTCAAGAGTTCCCACTTAGATATGCTTTAGCGTGAATAGCAGGTTTGGCATGCTGGCCCGGGAGAGAACCCTGAGCTCGAAGATAATTGAGCTCAAGGCTCCCGCCCAGTCAAGTAAGCATATAAAGGGGTTCAAGATCAGGTAGGTCTCGAGAGCTCCCCTTAGAAAAGGGAGGAAAAAGGTGGAGATGGGGTGGAAGGGGGGATTCTTCCGAAATGAAGATAGATCGGTAGAGGAAATCGGTTTATTTATTGTGAGCTTGAATCGATCTGATTGGATTAATACTGATTACCTATGAGTAACCAGTCGTGCTCAATCATATCACGTGCTCCTCTCGAAATTAGTTTGTGAAACTTCACTTAGTAATACGAATGCAGGCAGTGTCATTATGCAAATCCTTGATTGAATGTCCTGAAGTGGAATAGTCCTGGAGATTTCTCATGCTTAGGTAGAGAGCAATGCAAGAGAAGGGAATAGGGAGCAGTGCACACTAGCTGTGTTTCCATCCACCTATTTGTATGCACATTTTATTGCATTAAAAAAAATGCTTGATGGCAATGCAAAGATGCGCATACATTTTCAAAATGCACATAAGCTTAAGTGCACAACTGAGAAGCATAAACGTTTTATTTGAAAATTATTTGGTAATTAATGAACAAATCAGCAGACCGATCACATTGAAACATCTGAAATGTTGTTTTTGTCATTCTAAAATCCCTTGGCTAAAGTCCTTCATCAATGTGGTTTGGTATTAAACATGTCGGACAGTGAGAAGGGGGGGCAGGGCTTTGCGAAGGGTCAATTAGAAATGAAGTTCATGGATGGAGCTCTTCTAGTTGGTTATCTCGTTCAGGTGTAGGGTGTTAGGACGGAATTGAGAAACTTTGGTGGGGGCCTAATGGTAACGATATTTAACAAAAAATAAATAATAAAATAAATACAAGCATTTTAAAACATAACTAGTACATATTCATACAAGTGTTCTTTTGCACTTTCGGTGTTGTTCATTAGTCAGGTTTACCCCTCCCTCACCACATAGTTCTCAAGCATGCTTTTACATACGCAAAAGTGAGTTTTGCAACAGGAATATCGCAAAAAGGTGTAGCAAAGGTCAAAGTGCTAGGATTTTTTTGTATTGCCATATCTGAGAGGCTATGAGTGCCCATTAGTGGTTGTACAGCAAATCTGAAATAAGGAAAGGAAATGTTAAGGAAAATGTGTCAAACACAATTGTGTCATTTTGTTTAAGTGAAATACATTTGACTATGACTATAAAGTTTATCTGCAATTTTGAATTTAAAACATGGGTGTTTCGATTGACTGTAAGTGCTGAGGCAGACCTGCCAGTGTGGCTTCAGCATCACCATGGAAATGACTCCCTCACCGTAATCACCGCTCCTCACGTGCTGATCAGGAACAGCTGCTGCTCGTTGGAAGGGGAGTATTTAACAGACGCCGTCGTGGAAGACGGTGAGCATGATGACAGCAGGAAACCCACTGAGTTCTCGCCTTCCACTGGGCACCCTGATCGGCACTTCACACCGCACGATCACCGGACCCTTGGACACGAAATTCACCGCCCTGCACATCCCAGCGCACTTATCCTTTGCTCCACTCTCTTAATAAACACCCCTACGGGGATTTTCACTGCCTCTCTGTGTCCGTGAGATCTCTCACCTCGTTACAGTGCAAATAGATATGTTTAGCTTTTTACAACAGAGCTGTGGGTGTAAATTTCAACTTACAAGTACAAATATAAATATGACATTCCCACAGATATCCCACAGTTCTTGAGTTTACTACTGATTTACCTTTATAAGATCTGCAGCTTAATAGTCACTAGCATGTGTCGGACTCAAAAACTGGTCCTCTGCATGTTCAAAAATCAGTCAGG
>CAIGQV010017835.1:3336844-3365554 GCA_903798115.1 Danio jaintianensis | reverse complement strand
TCTCTCTCTCTCTCTCTCTCTCTCTCTCTCTCTTGTGTGTGTGTTTCTGTTTTTAATATTTATTCAGATTTACTTTATATCAGTTTCAAAAAGAAAAAAAATGCTCTTAAAAACAAATGTTACTCGGTCAAATGTCACAATTAAAACTGATTGAATGAAATGAATAAATAAATGCATGCTTTTGCAGACTTGTCTTGTTTGTGCTGTTTTGTGTACCTCATAAAGAAAATGTGCCAAATGTAAAATAAAAATACAGGCAGGCCTCTAATTACATAACAGACTGTTATCATCTCCTCTCGCTGCTCGTGAGCCATGCCTTTACTCATACTTTCATCAATGAGTTCATGTTGACATAGTTTTGATTACGAACTTGTTATCACAAATTTGACTACATTCATTCATTCATTTTCTTTTTGGCTAAGTCCCTTTATTAATCAGGGTCGCAACCGCCAACTTATCCAGCATATGTTTTATGGAGCGGATGCCCTTACAGCTGCAACCCATCACTGGGATACATCCATACACACTCATACACTATGGACAATTTAGCCTACCCAATTCACCTGTACCGCATGTCTTTGGACTTGTGGGGGAAACTGGAGTACCTGGAGGAAACCCACGCGAACACGGGGAAAACATGCAAACTCCACACAGAAACGCCAACTGACCCAGCCAAGGCTTGAACCAGCGACCTTCTTGCTGTGAGGCGAACGTCCTACCCACTGCGCCACCGTGCAGCCCCTTGATATTTCAATCTTATATGTAATTATATATACAAGTTAAAGATAACATTTGTAATTATTGAACAAATTAATATTCATAAAATATTGTCAAAAATAGTATGTGTAATTCTATGTAATTTATGTACAATTCATATTTTACAGAGGAACAGACTGTGTTAATTGCAGTATGGGATCATTTGTTTTGTTTTGTTTTATTGTCTGTTTAATTGTAAAAAAAATATATATGTAAAAAATATGTAACTCTTATTTTCTCTTCAACGTGGGTAACGTAAATAAACACGGGTTACCAGGGTAATAATTCGTTCCTTTTTTCATTTAATCTGGAGCATGGACAACAGCATTACAACAGCCCAACTTTTTTCACTTCCTCTCTTTTTTTTCTCTCTTGCGCACCCCCTTAAAGGAGCCAGAGCCCAAAAATAACTTTCTCAACTAACACATAGTAAACCTTGCACCAGACATCTTGAAAGTAAATAGAAAATTTTATAACATTTTAACATTTAAATATTAATTACCAGCATATAAATTAAAATAATGAATTTAATATAAGGTTACAAATATATAAGCCTGAAAGTTACATGCTTGGTTATTAGCATATAGGCTAGAATTAAAGCACCACTATGTACGCTTTGAACTTTAAAATCGTGTTAAACTCAGCTTCTATTTATGTTTACTGAAACTAAATTACAAAATTTCAGGTACATTCCTTGCAAAAAAAACAACAACAACAACAAACATTTGTATATGACCTGTGTCACTCAAGCAACTTGTTATTTATTTAATTTACAATTTTGGAATTAAAACCTTGAAAACATTTTTTTTTTTTACCTTATTTTAACATTTACCCGCATTTAACATTTACCAACTGCTGTTTTTTTATTATTATTTTTTATTATTATTTTCATTATATGGTTAACTGCTGTATACTTCTCTTATGACACCCTGCCAGCACAAACTTCAAATAAGGTGCTGTTCATATATTGTCTTTTGCCTTCAATAAGTTGAAAATATCTCAAGACCCAAGGCACATAAGCAACACATAAACTCTGCTAATAAAAACATTTGACAGCGTGTTTAGTGTGATCAAGCTCCCACAATAATATCCAGCTGCAAACAGCAGTTTTTATTCAACGTTGTATTATTGAATATTTTAAGGAGAAAAGTAATGGAAGTAAAGACATAGGATACCTACTGGGATATGAGTTCAACAGTGACCATGTAGGGTATAGGATTTTATTTTATTTTTTTATATAATACAGGGTTAGATAAACAGATTTAATATAAATATAAATAATTCATGTAGGTAAATAAAGTAAGAGCTCTGTTTAAGTTCTAGAGATTAAGGAGTTCAGTGTGGAGGGGGAGGAGCTGAACATGCAGCGCCAACCGATACCTGAACTCTGAAATCTGTGAGATTGAAGCAGTGCAATGACAAAACAAAAACAACAGACTCTGATTGCATTACAAGTACAGTAGGTGGCGATATGCACAAAGAATGCAGTTCGCCATAAAACTAAGAAGAAGAAGCATTGAAAGCGCTCTTCATAATACATTCATATTTTCAGTGTTTATTTGTATGACAGGTAAGATGGGTGATGTGTATCGTATGTTATGTTTACTATGTGTTTATCAGTGTAAATAATGTGTTTGCATGTCTTTTTATGTATTTTTATATTGATAAAATTAACCGCGGCTGCGCGCACACGCGATGAGAGGCCGCCCGTGACAGCAAATAGAGACCGCCGCGCACCATATTTTAAATATAGTACATATATAATATACATATCAAATTATGCTAAAATGTTTATGCAATAAGGGTTTAATAGCTGTCCTTATCTGTGGAGAAATGCAGCGCATTATAGTTTCTTTTCATTATTATTTATATTGAGAAATTGTGTATTTTGTGTTTATTGAGAGAGGGTTTCACACATCCATGAAGTCACACTGTCAGCATTAAAAACACTGTTCAGAATACATTCTCATTTTTTGTGTTTACAGTACATATTAAAACAATATTATAATGATACCATAAAACTCTGCCTCTTCTGTGTGTGCAACGCATATTTATTAGTTGTCATAGTTATTGTTATTATTTAGATTTTTGAAGAATTTGATTACAGCTCATTTACAAAATGCTAATGCAGTACCTCGAGAAGTATCATTGAAAATCATTTTACTAATCTGTTTTTTTGTTCGCAGGTATTTCACATGTTCTGATTACTGCTTATGTCATAGGGCATTTTCACATTTCCAAATTTCATGCAGGTGCATTGTCACAGATTTAAGTAGGTTAAACTAGTGCTTTCTACATAGTTTAAAAGGTCTCAAATTGAAATTGCAAATAAAAAGCGTAGCTCTATTTTATTGCGGATAGGAAATGGAAGATGTAATGCTCCATCTCTGTTTCTATCTCACTGTGGACCCTTTGAACTGGTGGTGTGTCTGTGAGGTAATGTTTCCTCTCCTCTCGGCTATTACAGCGATACCTGTGGAAACAGACACAAGCGTGTTTGCAAAACAAATTTTCTCTACTGCCTCTATCAGGAGGAGTAACTGTCTATGAGCAGATATAGATAGCCGCTGATGGATCAGCTGATAGACATGGTTTCTTCAGTGTCCATGTCACCACTCATTGAACAACGCTGATCGTTATAGCCAGTCATAGCATTTATGTTGAGTGTGTGGACAAAATGCCAGTCATAGATGTATAGCTGGGTAATTGGTTTTGATTCAATAGTTTCTTGAAACTAATTAATTACAAAATGCAACCTTTGGAAGTAATGTTTCTGTATATTCCAATACATTTGTTGTCCATTTCTTTTATCAGGCACATAGCAAACAACAAATAATTAAGAACAAAACATCCAAGTCAGTCACGGTAAAAACAAAATGTAATTTGACCATCCCTTTGAGCTGACTTGAGCATAAATAGCATATAGTAAGGCTTCATTTTCTTGGTTTCAGTCTTGCTGTAACAAGGTGGTTTTGGTGAGGATTGAACCCAGGTCTCTGGGACTCAAAGCTGGGGCTTTTCCCTGCTGAGCTAACTCCTCTTCTGATGAATCCAAGAGCAGAAGACTAATAAGGAGACTTGAACTGTGGTTTCAGGAAAAAAATAAACAGATCTTTACTTAAAAATAGGATTTCAAAAGTACAACAACAATACTTGAAGCCGAGCTTCAAGGAAATAGATAAAACAAAAACAGACACAAGGGTCAAAATCACACTAGCAAAGTGTCACTTAGGTTCTCACGAGATACAGGAGAACACCAGGCAATCATGGCTCAAGACTGAACACAATGGTTTGTTACACACAGACTTATAAAGGGTAGAACACAGGTGTTGTTAATCTGGTTGATTGTTGACAGATGACAGATGGCAGATGGCGGGAAAGTGTGCCATCCACTGTTCTGGAGGAATTGCAGAAGTAGGATGCTGGTGTGTAACAAGCCAGGAGCGCCTCCTTCTGGCCAGGAGGAGAAACACAGCCCAATGAATCCTTACAAAACCTTCTAGTGGTGTGAAAGGGCTTCTTCCAAAACATGGCTTCTACACTATTGTTTGCATTAAACTCACAGATTAGGGTTGTTAGTGTAATGTGGGCAACCCTAAATGTCAGTGGGTGAAATCATTCACAATGCTATTTCTCTGAAAGCTTATACTGCAGTTTTTCTGCCAAAATAACTGTGCATGTGGGAGAAATGTGACGTCTTCTCATAAATGGTCTGTTGACCGCCTCTATTACTGAATGCTCTGTAATACATTGACTAAGTTGGTGGGGATTGCAAAAAAAAAAAAAAAGCTTCATCCTGTTTGCAATGGCTAAGTTATAAGCCACTGCACTGGATGAACATCTGAAGCTCTCAAACGGACTTTCCAAATGGCAGCAAAAAAAAAAAAAGACAAAATTTGTACAAGCCCCAAAAGACCAAGACAGCCACTTATTCTCCAAAAACAATCTCATGCACAACATGCTGCCATGAGACTTCTTCTGACTGATGCACCAAAACCAAACATCTTCAATGACTGACGTAGTGTCTATAAAAGTACTATAATTTAGCTGGAACATCAAATGGTCAACAAATGAATGAATGGATGGATTGGCACAACTAAAAATGTACTTCTGAGTTAAGTTGTTACCTTAAAACAAATGGTTTCACAAACGTGACCCAACTCCAGTAAGTCTGTCTATATTGTTCAACACTAAATCTTATGATCAGGAACCAGCTGATAGGTCTGCCATCTCAGTTCAGTGTTTTTATCCCAAAGCAAGTGACCAAGTCATGTGACAATTGAGGGCTTGTTAAAACCAGAACACCATGGGATTAAATACATCTTGATGTAAAACAAGTAGTATTTTCTCTCAATGTCTTCCGACAATTATGCCCAGCTGGTTTTCCTGACAGAGGCATCACTGCATCACAACCAATCCATCTTCACTGGGGTCTCAAATATGACTGATGTAGTGTCCTGTAATACCAGCAACGTCAATTCACGTAGTGCACTAAAATTAGTAGTTTTAGTAGTACTACACCATTTATCAAATAAAACACATTTCAAGTGCAAATTCAACAAATGTTTCCTGGGGAATATTTTTGTGTTTGCGGAAACGTTGTCTATATGCTTCTGGCATATAGCTCATATGCACGTAAAATTGCAGATTTCACGACATCATATTTCAAACTTTCCTCCACCAAAAGTGTTGCACAAACTTCCTAGGCTTTACCGATCAGCTTGCACTGCAGAGCACAGTCCAGATGTCCTAAGGCCAATTTAATGTTGAAGCAATACGCTCGAAAGCACTAAAATAAGAATCAACTTCATCTTCACGAAAATTTGGTACAAGTGAAATTTGTTTACTTACATCAATTTGGTTGAACGTGGGTGCAGAATCTGGCCTGGTCTCCTGACCATTGCACTGACCACAGAGGATGTCATAGCAGCTTTAGCAGCAGCATCAAGCTCCAACTGACACAGCTTTACCTGTTTGTCAGCCTCAATCTCAATATGGCGAATCTCAAGCTTTAGGTCAAGCTCAGCCTTATGTGCACGTGCCTTTTCCTGAATCTCATACTGTAATCTGGCTAGACGTAACTTAAGTCTTCTATCCCCCTTCAAGTCAGTAGAGACATGGGTAGACGGATCAAAGGGCGGCAACACAACCTTAGCCTCAACCTCTGCTTCGACTTCAGCTACATTGCCACTGTGCCCTGCATTCTTACTTCCAGGACTGCATGGCCTTTCAGCTGAATAATGAGATTCAAGTTCATCTGGAGCTTCACTAGTGGTTCTAAATAGTCCCATTTCAACTAAATGATCATAAACAATTATCTTCACGGTTTTCTTCAAAAACTGGCAGCTTACCGAAATTTGGAAATATGCAGCGATTTCAAAAATATCATCCTTCCGTAACTTATCAAATTGTTCTAACAAAGAACTACTAAAAAATGCTTCCAAATTAAATGACGCTATTCTCTCTCTTAACTCACTCTTTTCTAACCTTTCCTTTAGTAAACTAAAAAACTTACTTTGTTTCACAATGAGTTTGAATTTCAGCATAAACCAAAATCCTCAGAAACCCATATCGGGAAGGTTAGTATCCCGGACGAGCCCCCAAAAATGTTATAACCCCTGGCAATCTAGGGGAGTGGGGTTGCACACTTGAGCTGGGGATTTGGTTACGCAGAAACTCAAAAGTAAATTGTGCTACAAAGTGAGGATGGACAACAAGAATTAGTGAACAAATGATAGTGATTTATTTACAAAAAGTGATGGTGAATCAGTGAGTGAGATACAGTATATACAATGTCAGAGACAATAAACAACAAAACATTAGAAAGACTATGGGCTATGGCTATGGGTGGCGCTAAACAAAAGAACCAAACAGTCTTAGTAATATTCACAACAAATCCCCTCTAATCTAATAAACAAAATATATGAAAAATAAATATTCAACGTCAATGACGTCCTATCTAATCTACACTGACTTAACAATTAAACCAAAAATACACAGGTTAGCACACAACCTCTTACCTGGTGTATCTCTAGACATTGGTTAACCTATGTGTTGAAATGTATGTCACATGACGTACTTACCAACAGCTTTTCTAACCTCAATGAGAAAACATGAGGATAGGGAAGGAATGGCGACACAAGGCTAAGAACAGACAGTAACAAACTCAAACAACAATAATTTCAAGAGTTCGCCCTTAGCTGATGATTGATTATAAAGCGTGTTTGGCATGCTGTCCCGGGAGAGAGCCCTGAGCTCATGAGATCCTCAAGCCCAGGGCTCCCTCCCGTTGCAGGGCGAGAGGGGAGTTTGAGCTCAGGTAGGTCTCGATAACTCCCCTGCTTGGTAAAATTATGAATAACTATGGAGAGAATTAATCGCTCGTCTATTGTGTCGATTTGGTTGGTCAATTTACTTATGTTACATGTTTTTGGTCTGTGGGAGGAAACCGAAGAGCCCGGGAAAAAACCCACGCAAACACCGGGAGAACATGCAAACTCCACACAGAAATGTGAACTTGGCCAGGTAAAGGCTTGAGCTAGTGACATTCTTGCTGTGAGGCAACGGTACTAACCACTGGGCCTCCGTGCTGCCCTGTCAAGGAAAGGGGAGGAGTAGGGGTGGAAGGGGGGATTCTTCAAGATGAAGATGGCTAAGGTAAGATACTCTGGTTATTTATAGTGATTTAGGAATCATCTGATTGGTGGATCATGACTTAGTGCTGAAAGAGAAAGAGAGGAAGCGGAGGGACTTGTCGCTGTAAGGAAGCAGAGCACACGGCGCTGATAGGAAGAGAAAAGAGGGAGCGGAAGACTCACACTTGAAAGAAGCGGAGCGTTCGACGATGGAATAAAAAGAGAAGCGGAATACTTCAACGCTAAAAGGAAGCGGAGCATCAATGCTAGGGAGAAGAGATGGAGCGGAATACTACAACGCTTAAACGAAGCGGAGCATCAACACTAGAAAGAAGAGAAGAAGAAGCGGAATACTATGACGCTGAAGGAAGCGGAGCATCAATTCTAGTAAGAAAAAATGGAGCGGAATACTACAACACTAGAGGAAGCGGAGCATCAACACTAGAAAGAAGAAATGGAGCGGAATACTACAACGCTAAAGAAAGCGGAGCATCAACGCTAGCAAGAAGAGAAGAAGCGGAATACTACAACGCTAAAGGAAGCGGAGCATTGACGCTAGAAGGAAGAAAGTTTATTTATTTATTTTTTTATTTTTTTATTATATATAAACTAAGGACCGGGCGGGGGCAGTGATTGATTCCTGCGGGAATCAAAGCCCGGGAGCACTCCTGCGGGAGTCAGAGCTGCGGGGCCAGTCTCCTGCTGGAGTCAGGAAAGGGAGGGGGCAGTGTAGGGCCAGGGGCAAGGACTCCTGCGGGAGTCTGAGCTCGGGGTAACTCCTGCGGGAGTAAGAGCTAGGGAGTGAGGGCCTACGCGGAAGGAAGATTAGTAAACAAGGAAGTAGGGAAGCACTGGATGTTGGAAGGAAAAAGAAAAAAAAGAGAGAGCGGAAGACTTCGATGCTTGGAGGAAGCGGAGCACTTAATGCTGAAGGAAGAAAAGGAGCGGAATACTCAACACTTAAAGGAAGCAGAGCACTCGACGCTGGAAAAAGAGAGAGTGGAAGACTTCGACTCTTGGAGGAAGCGGAGCACTCAATGCTGAAGGAAGAAAAGGAGCGGAAGACTTTGACACTAAAAAGAAGCGGAGCACTCAACGCTGAAGGAAGATAAGGAGCGGAAGACTCAAACGCTGAAGGGAGCGGAACACTCGATGCTGAAGGAATGAAAGATTTATCATTTATCTAATGGCGGGGGGGGGGGTACTCCTGCGGCAGTGAAGCTGCGGAGCTAGTGTCCTGCAAGAGTCGGGAAAAGGGGATGGGGCGGTGAGGACTCCTGCAGTAGGATTAAATGTATGGGGACTCCTGCAGGAGTCAGTTCGGTAGAATAGCTGCATGCGAGAGAACGGAAAAAACAGAAGAAATGGGGTAGTGCTAGGAAAAGAGAGAGGTACGAGTTGTGCTTTAAGGGGGAGAGAGAAAAGAGGAAGAGGCTGTAACGTGCTCATGTCTTTGGCTTATGGAGGGAGGGTGGTGGCTGGTAAGGGTCTGCTGGGCAGCTTTGAGGTGGTAGAGGCTAAGGCGGATGTATGATTTAAAAGCGTCTGAAGACCAATAATTTGAATGCGGGATGTATGAGCTCTCCTAAAGAGACTCTATAATGGCAGTGGTGAAATGTCACGATAAGCTCAGCAAAGCGTCTCTGCTGCTGCAGAGGTGCGATAGAAGTCAGTATCAAAGAACTCTTACACAGGCATTTTAACAGCTGTGACAGTGCTGGGGAGTGTAATTGTATAAATAAATGGAAGTGTATGTGAGCTCAGGCAGAGCGTCCCTGCTGCGGCAGTGGTGCAGAGGAGAATTTAAGCTAAGCAGAGCATCTCTGAAGTTGCAGAGGTGCAATGGAAGTCAATAATAATAACAACAGGTAAATACCCTTCCGCGGAGGCGTTTAAACTGCTGTGGCAGTGCTGGGGAGTATGTCAGTAGTGGTATGTTAAATGGAAGTGTATGTGAGCTCAGGCAGAGCATCATTGCTGCGGCAGTGTTGCAGAGGGGAAATGAAGATCAGTGGAGCTTCTCTGCTGTTGCAGAGGTGCGGTGGAAGTCAATATTGAAAGGAAAGTACACTTCCGCGGAGGCGTTTTAACTGCTGTGACAGTGCTGGGGAGTGTGTCGGTAGTGAATGGCTAAATGGAAGTGTGTTTGAGCTCAGGCAGAGCGTCACTGCTGCGTCAGTGATGCAGAGGGAGAATAAGGCTCGGCGGAGCGTCTCTGCTGTTGCAGAGGTGTAGTGGTAGTCAGTATTGGAGTGTTATGAGTGCTCCCGCAGGAATGTTAAATACTGTCAGTAGTGATATGTAGAGATGAAAGTGAATAAGGGCTCAGCTAGAGCGTCACTACAGTTGCAGTGGTGCTATGGGTGAGTGTAGCTCAGCGGAGCCTCTCTGCTATTGCAGAGGTGCAGTGGTGGTCGGTATTGGAGAGTTATGAGTGCTCCCGCAGGAATGTTAAATACTGTCAGTAGTGATATGTAGAGATGAAAGTGAATAAGGGCTTAGCTAGAGCATCACTGCAGTTGCAGTGCAGTGGGTCAGTATGGAGGCAATGTGCGCTCCCACAGAAGCATTTACTGCTGTATTAGTGCGGGGGAGTGTGACGATAGTGGCATTTGGAAATGTAAGTGTATATGAGCTCGTTACAGCATCACTGCTGCAGCGATTGAAACTCGGGGCGACCCCTAAATGGGTCGGAGCTGTGGTGAACGAGAGTGAATGGAAGTATGGGATAGTTCGAGTTTGGAGGGAAAAAGTTAAAGGAAGAAAAAAGGGGAGGATAGTAAAGGAGCTCCTATGTTAATAGGAGGGGGAATAGGGGGAAATGGCAGAATCGTGCTTATGCCTAGAAACACAGGATCAGTTGGGCTTCCATGAGGTGGTATTGTTCTCCTGTGGTGTAAGAATGCTAAGAGGGTTTGGAATGGGTGTGTGGGGGAGGGGATGTCAAAATGTATATAGAATGTCCTTTGCATAATTGATCTGTTTTGCTTTGCTTAATAAAGAAAGAGAGTTTCTTCTTCCTGCAAAGTTAGATCAGATATGGTGGGGTGGATTATGGGATTGAAATTTGATGTTAGTTCAGAACATCTCAAAAACCAAAAAAGGCTAGTGTGAACATGGCATCGAGGGTGTGGGCTGTGTGAGTGGAAATGTATCCTTTGCGTAGAGTGTGAATGCATTTAGAATGGATGTGGAGTGTAATAGGTTGGATGAGGGTCTGTTTCTGGAGCCATCTACCATGATCTCTGAAATAAGAAACAAAAGAGAATCAGAAATGAAATTTTTTACAACATGGTACATGTACGGCAGACATAATGAATTGTTTCAGCTGATATCCGTGCGAGGCGTCTTAATAAGGGTATGGGCAACTGTGAATGGAAGCGCCTTTTGTTAATGCATGGTACGATAGCTTCGTTGTCGCAATGTTCAAGGATGGTAGAGGTGGGCATTCGTCCCCCCACAAGATGGCAGATGGATGGAGAGCTGAGGATATGGGGCGTGGCTTGGCTGGTGGTCCTGGAAGTACCTCTTGAAGAGTAGGTGAAGTGATAGTGGAGTGGAGTTTAAACCCCTTAGTGATATAGAAATTTGTTTAAAATGCAAATGTATCTAACACCGAGACAATGGATGAAACATTACTCCATTTGTCAGAAATGTCCTCCTCCTATTTATAGCAGTCAAGCGGAAGGTTTGTTTCTTTGCCGTTTTCACATCCAACCGACTTGCCATTTTAAACTTGCATATGACACTTTTGTGTATGGACATATGAGTCACTATGGAAGTGAAGTGAAGTGAAGTGTAGTGTGGCCAAGTATGGTGTCCCATACTTGGAATTTGTGCTCTGCATTTAACCCATCCAAGTGCACACACACAGTTAGTGAACACACACACATACCGTGAACACACACCCGGAGCAGTGGGCAGCCATTCTGCGGCGCCCGGGGAGCAGTTGGGGGGAACGGTGCCTTGCTCAAGGGACTCACCTCAGTCGTGGTATTGAGGGTGGTGGAGAGTGCTGGTCATTCACTCCCCCCACCCCCAATTCCCGCTGGTACCGAGTATCGAACCAGCAACCTTCGGATCACGAGTCCAACACTCTAACCACCAGGCCACGACTGCCCCCACTGGGCATATTACGATTGGACTTCTATGCTCGATGTGTTGAATGTTTTTCACTAGCTGGGTAATAATCTTTTCAGAAGTTAAATGGCTATCAGACGTGGCAGACTTATTTATTTATTTATTTTAAATATAAGATATCAACTGCCAACACCAAACCCTGAACTTTAAAAATGAAAATTATGTCACCACATAGTAGAACTGTGTGAATGGAATGTTTGTTATGGGCTTTACTTTAATCCATAATCAAATAACATTACGTTTGGAATCTTAACATTAAATCGCAAGCATATCTGGCCCAATTCATTCACAAAGTCTTTTGCAACTGGGTCCATTCATAACTGTCAAGAGAGAGGGTGGGACCATCTCAAGTTTTGGGAGCTCCTTGGATGGTGACACCTCTCCTTTCAGCTATTGGCTCAATGAAGTGTCAATCAAAAGTGCAAAAGGTCGGTTGCCAAATTGTTGATCAAAAATACTAGTGTTTATGTCTGAAAAACGCTACTCTACCTAACGCACTCCAGCGACTAGTTTGGATGATAGCAGTGCATTCCATGGATGTTTATCAACATATGAATATGTTGTTGACTAATGTTTTACGGATTGGATTGCCTGGACCCTTGCAGTCAAATTACTTCAAGCTATTAGAATGTTATGGATCTGTGGTCAGGCGGGAGGGAGGCTTGAGAGGTGAGTTTCATTGGTTGAAATCATTTTAGTTACGCGAGTCTCGTCTTTCAAAAGATTTATAAAATGTTTAGTCTTTGTTAGAGAGTAGTTATTTTTATGAGGCTTCCCCTTAAAGCATGCTATGTAAGTTACCGCGGGTGGACCGCTAGGAGAGCGGTGAGAGTTCGGCTTTTTGCAATGGCTTGGATTACCGGCATCTTGAGAGTTTAGGCGGAGTTCATGGACGGTGATCTTGCTGGAGATCTGGGTTGAAGACACGGCAAATGCGTTGGGTGAGGGTGTTTGAAGTGTGTGGAGAAGGAGATTATATTGACAGCGTTATGGTTAAATGGTAGAAAAGCTGGTGGGCCGGCCGGTGTCTTGCGGGACCACAGGCTCGATTGTCCTCCTGGCGGGGCTGGATGGCGCTGAGCGTAAAGTCTCGGGGAGAGCGGTGCTCTGGCTGAAGTTGTAGTTGGTTGTTGGTTGATTCTTTCCATATCGATAGGCTAAATGACGCAATGCTGTAGAAGCTTTTTGGAGCTGGAGCGTTTTTGTAGCAGGAAGCGTTCTTCAAGACAAAGATGGCTAAGGTAAGATACTCTGGTTATTTATAGTGATTTAGGAATCATCTGATTGGTTGATCATGCATTAGCTAATGCGGGACCAGCTGCTATCAATCATAAGCACGTGCTCCTCTCAAAATTAGTTTATGAATAAACTTCACAAAGTGTAAATCAAATAAAGACGAACAATATCAACAAACAGGGATTTCAAGCTATCAAAATACTAGCAAAGCACAAATACAAAAACCATACACAGATAGCCGAAATACTAACGACCAAAGACAGACTAAACAGAAACCAAAGACTGACAAACTGCTGGACTGAAGGCCTTTTAAAGGACAGGTGGTATGCGGGGATTGGCTGGGACTGGAGCAGAGTTGTGAAGCAGAAACCAATCAGGAGCAGCAGTAACGGGATTGATTGCAGCAAGGACAAGTGAAACAGCCAATCAGGGACAGCAGTAGGCAGAGCAAGCACGTTAGTGGACTGGGTGGTTGACAGAAACACACAATGAGACACAAAATAATAAATAAAATAAATAAATATGTGCTGGCACGTAACACCTCCTTAGGTAGGCATCCAGGAGGCATCCGAAACAGATGCCCGAGCCACCTCAGCTGACTTCTCTTGATGTGGAGGAGCAGTGGCTCTACTCCAAGCTCCTCCCGGGTGACAGAGCTCCTCACCCTATAAGGGTGCGCCCTGCCACCCTGCGAAGGAAACTCATTTCGGCCGCTTGTATCCGAGATATTGTCCTTTCGGTCATGACTCAAAGCTCATGACCATAGGTGAGAGTAGGAACATAGATTGACCAGTAAATCGATGCTGCCCTGCACTGATCTGCCTGTCAATCTCACGTTCCATCCTTCCCTCACTCGTGAACAAAACCCCAAGATACTTGAACTCCTCCACCTGGGGTAAGGATTTCCTCCAACCAGGAGATGGCAAGTCACCTTTTTCCGGTGGAGCACCATGGCCTCGGACTTGGAGGTGCTGATTCTCATCCCAGCCGCGTCACACTTGGCAGCAAACCGCCCCAGTTATTCTGTCCATATATCCATATGTCTATTCTTCCACCAAAATATCCATTCATCTATCTATCTATCTATCTATCTATCTATCTATCTATCTATCTATCTATCTATCTATCTATCCATATAGCCATCCCATTTAACCGGATGATTCACTGTCTGTGCCTTTGCTTTGGGTATCAGGGGTGAAACTTTGTTATTTTTCATCAGCATTTTTCAGAGAAATGAGTGATGGCTTGCTGGGCTCTTTTTTTTTTTACCACACTTAGGCTGCTATTGGCTCTCTTCTGAAGAACAAAATACAAACTTGCACGTTTTTTCCTGAGACTGTCCTTTACATTGGTTACAGAAATGCCAATCTTTGAAGAACACAACCAACAAGTATTGCAATAATACTTGCAGCAGTTGAGGAAAAAAAAAATTCTGTCTCCCATCCCAGGATATCCTTTAAAATAACATCATAATTTCAGCAGCTACACTTATAAATGATTAGCAATACAATTTCCACACAGATCTAAACCCAGAAGCCCATTAAAAAATATAAAAAACAATTAACCCACCCTTTGCTTGAATCATTTTACAAAAATGACCCAGGCACAATTTTAACAGCAGAAAAAAACAACAACTAAACAAAGTTTTTATCTTGAAGTTTGATGACTTTTCCTAAAATGACCCCAACATTAGAAAAAAAAAAATAATTTTCTATTTTAATATGTTCATGAAGGCTGTACAAATTTAGGGTACAGGGTCCTTCACATAAATTGATTTGGAATGACTAATTCTAATTAAAGCAACACAGCATCCAAATAATCATAAAGAGCCCATTATGTTTCACAGTACAAGCGATGTGCAAATAAATTAAACACATAGCTTGAACTGTTTTAACATTAGGTTCTTTCTGCGTTGTAGATGGTTACAATTGTTTGTTTAGCATTAGAAAATATACCCTTTAGTCAAAAACTAATATGAGGCTGCTTCTTCATACAAAATATATTTGAAGATTGAAATTAAATGTATCTGCTTTATTTTAAATCTGCTTTATTTAAATCACAATAAATTAAAAAGAATGCAGTCAATAATTTACTGAGTGCACAATGGTTCATAAAATGAACCATTGTGGCCGTTCTGCATATGGCCAGCAGAGGGCAGATTTTTTTTATAAACACCAAGCATACCTTTTACAGAGGACAGTGATAAATCTTCAGTCATTTCTTTAGCTTAAACTCCGACATGATATCAAAGCGTGACATCAGAAGAACCATCACATGATCCATACTGAGTCATCACAAGGTCCATACTGAACCATGCACGGTACAGTCATTTAAATGATCAGAAATAGTAGTATTTGCTATAAATTACTGTAGTCTTTTTTTTTCTTTGTATAATTTTAGAATACTTAATCAGATGCACATACAGATATTGGGATTGTTATATTACACTGTACATGCCTCATTTTTATGCAATACATTTAGAGGCTGTGTAGGAATGAAAATTATCATATGCATTTGTTTATATGCAAAACATGTCTTTTTCACCAAGAAGGTCCATACTGACTCCAAAGGCAGATACTGATTAGATCAGGGCCTGATGTGTGGACTTTGGGGGTTTTATGATGTGGTCACATGTTGATTGGTCAATTTGTATGACTCAGTATTTTAGCTTTGGTCACATGGTCAAGAAAGATACAAAATAGCTGGTAAACTTTGCTTTGGCTCTTTTTCTGCTCTGCGCTTTTCCTGCTCTGCTTCTCTCCTGCTCTGGAGTCTATCTTCTCTGACTCTACTGCTATCAGGCTATCTTCAGGGCCTACTCTTTTTGTCTCTCTCTCTCCCTCCCCCTGTCTCTTCTCTCTTTTAGGTAACGTTATTTTACATTTAAGCTGGGTACAACTTGTGTCATATGTTTTTTATCATTTAATTTTTAATCATTTTATACAGTTATTTTGTAACTAATTCAGTTGTAACCATAGAGAATTATTGTCATTAAATAATTTCATTTTCAAGTATTTGTGAATTACTTTTGATTTAACATCAACACTTAATTGCTCCATATTGCAATACAATACAATGACATAATAGCAACGCGCTCCCACATTTTTATCTATTATAACTGCCCTTATTTCCGTTTTTGGTATAAGATTGCAGAAGGATGGTTTGACTAGAAATGTACAGTTTTCACCATCATACTGATAACTTTTTGTCATTCGGCAAAACTACAGTTCAAACCGCTGTAGTTTAAAAACCCATTCCTTACAGCAGTTTTTTCTTGCCCATGTTGGATTCAGAGAAAGACTTGAAACGAAGAAATTGTTATTTAGAGTTCAGACAAGACAGAATAAGATGTTGCAGAAAAAAAAATAATTTTTATCCTTTCCAAACCTCAGTCTGCTTCTTTCTGCTGGGGTGAAAGCAGATGAAGCATACATTTTTGTATCGCTGATGAAGGACTCCTCAAATCACACAGGCATACAGAATGACAGAATTTTACCAAAAATATGGTAACAGAGATGGAAATCTGTGCTTTATGGAGGACAGAGGTGAAATTTTTTTTTTTTTTTTTTTTTTTTCAGGATCTGCAGAGGTCGAATCCTCTAAATCCAGTGGAGAAGATGAAGCAAACCTTCTTCTCTTCTTTTGCTCCATTTCGGTTTTCATATGCTTTTTCTTATCTGCTTGCTGAATGTCACTTTCCCATTTTTAGAGATAAACATTACTCAGCATTAGCTCTTATGCGTTGATAATTATGTTTCATTCATGCTGTCACAATGGTTGAATTTCAAATATGTCAAGTCAAGTCAAGTTTATTTATATAGCGCTTTTCACAATGTAGATTGTGTCAAAGCAGCTTAACATAGTTCTAGTAAAGTCCAGATTTCAGAGTTGAAGTTCAGTGTAGTTTAGTTCAGTGTGGTTTAAATTTCACTGCTGAAAGTTCAAACACTGTAGAGCAAATCCACCGAAGCACAGCTCCACAAGTCCCGATCCGAGCAAGCCAGTGGCGACAGTGGCGAGGAAAAAAAAACTTCACCAATTGACAAAGTGAAGGGAAAAAAAAAACCTCGAGAGAAACTAGGCTCTGTTAGGCATGACCATTTTTCATCTGGCCAAACTTCCTGTTCAGAGCTGCAGTCTAGGCGCTGGAGGCTGAAGAAGCTGGATGTCCATTGTAGAGAAGCTGCAGGTGTGAGTAGGGCACCGGCAGGCGGTCAGGTTGGCCCGCAGGATCAATGTGGGGACTCGTTTATCACAGTGGTCATTTAGGAATCAGTCTCATTCACTCCATGACGACCACAGCATCAGCTCGGGATATGACCTGGTCCAGGATTATGGATACCTTGGGATCATCTCTTCACAGGTCTTGGATTGCATCAATGGTGCTGCTTAGTCTCTAGGTTACCTCGGAATGAGTATCCCCAGGTGGAAATAGAGAATAAGGAAAATAATTAGCGTAGCTGCTGTTCATAGTGTATTTAAACGAGATGCAAAAATGGAGTGTTATAGATGAAAATAGCAGTTAAATAAACAAACATAGAAACAGTGTGAAGCATATGAGTGTTTCTAACACAATGTCTGGTGTATTGAGGAGTGTGTCCTACAGGTGATGTCAAGCCAGCTCACCTACGTGGAGCACATTCATGCATCATACCGTTATGCGATGCATTAAGTGTATGCTTTACTAAAAAGATATGTCTTTAATCTAGTTTTGAACTGAGAGAGTGTGTCTGAGCCTCGGACATTATCAGGAAGGCTATTTCAGAGTTTAGGAGCCATAAATGAGAAGGCTTGACCACCTTTACTCGACTTTGCTATTCTAGGTACTACCAGAAGCCCTGAGTTTTGAGATCCTAAAGAGCGGGTTGGAATGTAGCGAGACAGAAGGTTGGTTAGATAAACAGGAGCTAGAATATGTCTTCTTTATCAGCAGTTATCTAGTTCATAATTCAGTTCACATCTTCATACTGTTTAAAGTGGTTCAGATGTTCAATGTTCCTGATTGATGTTGAACTATTTAAAAAGTATCAGTAAAGAATCTTTAGGTAAAGCTAAGGTTAAAGTGAAAAGAAGCACTCAGTCAAAATAGGTTGTTTAATGAAGGGATTCACAATTTAATTAAAACAAACATAATCAATAATCAATTTTCTTGTGGACATTTCTTAACTAAATAAATATTCAATAAATAATTTATGCTTGAATAATGTGCTTTTTCCCCCAATTTAGCGTCTGTAATAATGTTGTTGTTGTTTTTAATGTAGACCTTTTTGATTCTTTTAAGTGATAAAAATTGAAAGAGTAAAACAGGAAATGGGTTAGGTACGGGGACATTGTTATTGTTTACATCTGTCAAAATGGTGTATATATGACAGATATATATATATATCAAACAGACAGATGTTTATTGCAATGGTTGCAGGATGCAAAGCAGGTGAGTAAAGCCAGTTATAGTCTTTTAGATAATGGAATGGATACTGAGCTGGAGCTGGTCTGCGGATCTGGATACAGGTAGGCGAATGAGAGTGTATGGGTGTTTCCCAACACTGGGTTGCAGCTGTAAAGGCATCCGCTGCATAAAACATATGCCTGAATATTTGGCGGTTCATTCCCCTGTGGCGACCCCTGATAAATAAGGGACTAAGCCAAAGAAAAATGAATGAATGAATGTTAACTGAAATTAAAATTCTTTAATAAAATGTGTATGTACTGGGTTGCCATTGCTGTTTGAGAAAATCTGCTAGATTAGGTTCAGTGAACTTAAATGTTAACTTGAAAAATGTAAGTTAATGTATTTCAACTAAACTTAGCAAATTTTGGTTACTTGAAAATATAAGTTAATCTATTAAAACTAAACATTGCAAGTACAGGTTACTTGAAATAGTTGGGTCAACTATTTAACTGTAAACTAAACATTTTAAATTGAACATGCTTAGAGAATTAAGTAAATACAACTTAACTGAGTCAAAGCACAAAGATAACAAATTATTTTTAAGTGAACATTTTTTTCTTACAGTGTATGACACGCTCTGCAACAATGAACAACATCCGCAACATCCCCTGCAATGCAGTCTTCCATTAAAAACACTCGTCAGTGTGACTTGTTATCCACCCAGATCAAAAGTCTCTCACACACACATGCACTCTTATTCTTATTATTGGCCTCATTTTATTTTGTATTTTTTATTTTTATATTTGTATTTTATCTTATTAATTATTTTTAAGAGACTGTGGAAGTGCACTACATTGTTGATCTTATTTTAATCCTTTTTATACATTTGTAAGTCACTTTAGATTTTTAGACAGTGTCTAATAAATGTCAAATGTACAAATGTAAATGTAACAGATTACAATATATTTTATATTATATGTTTTAAGGACCATTCACTGTTTTGTTCAATAAATTCAACTTATTTTTAAAGTGAATGAGTAGCCTAATCATGTAAAACTATCAAGATAAAAATAAAGACCAAAAGACCCATGGTTAATTTCCAAAGTACAAAGTCATTTGGTGTCTATTTTGAATGTCTTCCACTTATGTATAAACTTCTTCACTGTGGGATTATGAACTTCATATTGTTTGGAAATAACTGTGTATTACCTCTCTCAGATTGATGGCAGCAGCAAATGCTTCTCTGACATCATTGCTGATGTCCTGTTATTTTGTTGATGATCATTTAATCAAAGGCATTTGATTAGCAGTGTCTGATTCCTGTGTACAATCTTATTTTCCATGTTAACAATAAGGGTATCCCAAGTTTGTCACTGCTGGATTTTCCATTTTGGCTTAATTTTTGTAAAAATAAATAATGTCACAGTGCAATATCTCATGTATTTTTTTCTGTATTTATTTCCTGTGGAAAGAGACTTTATTGCAGTCTGACACAAGATGGCAGCAAAGAAACATTTAGACTACCATGTGTATAATCTCCAAAGCTGAACTGAACATTATAATAGACACTATTTTGGATAATTTATATACTACAGAATATGTGTTACTTTGTACTTCTGTAAGTGTAAAACTGATATATGGAAATATATACAAATTACATATATGACATACAATTTCATATTTGGATTTCACATATATAAAATGTGTGTCATATATGGCAGTGGTCCTCAACCTTTTTATCACCACGGACCGGTCAACGCTTGACAATTTTACCGCAGACAGGGGGTGGTCGGAGGTTCCTAGGTTGCTAGGCGACCAATCGTTTTCTCAAAGGATGACAAGCTGTCACTCTGATACAAGTTTTATTTATGGAGAAAATTACAAAGCACTGCAGTGTTTGGCTGTTCTGTGTTTGTATAAGATAATTAGTCTCTTTAATTAGATAATTAGTAAATATTGCAAACATTGATGTTTACATGTATATTTTTTCAATAATTTAAATTATAAACACACACACACACATATATTAACATACAGCGGGGAAAATAAGTATTGAACACGTCATGTTTTCTCATTCATTTTTCTTTGGCTTAGTCCCTTTATTCATCAGTGGCTGCCACAGCTGAATGAACTGCCAACTTATCCAGCATATGTTTTACGCAGCAGATGCCCTTCCAGCTGCAACCCTTCACCGGAAAACACCCATACACTCTTATTCATACACGGACAATTTAGCTTACCCAATTCACCTATAGCACATGTCCTTGGACTTGTGGGGGAAACCGGAGCACCCGGAGAAAACCCAAGCGAACATGGGGAGAACATGCAAACTCCACACAGAAATGCCAACTGACCCAGCCGAGGCTCGAACCAGCGACCTTCTTGCTGTGAGGCGACAGCGCTACCCACTGCACCGCCCATTCAAGAGTTCGCACTTAGATAATGCTCGACTATAATAGCAGATTTGGCATGCTGTCCCGGGAGAGAACCCTGAGCTCGGAGATAGATGAGCCCAAGGTTCCCGCCTGGTCAATGAGCATTAGGAGGGATACGAGATCAGGTGTTTCTCGAAAGCCTCCCTTTGGTTCTAATTAATACGGTAAGTGTGTGTTTAAGTGCTTGTGACTGATTATTACGGTTCGTTTATGTGCATGTTTTTAGATTGTGGGAGGAAACCGGAGTACCCGGGGAAAACCCACGCGAACACGGGGAGAACATGCAAACTCCGCTCAGAGAGTACCCACTAGTTCAAATAGCACTTGAACCTTGGTTTTCTCGTTGAGTCACCGTGTCGCCCGATCAGGGAGAAGGATAGGAGAATGATAGGGGTGGAGGGGGGGTTTCCGAAAATGAAGATAGGGAATGAGATTTTTAGGCAGGGTATTTATAGTGATTCGTAATGATCTGATAGGTTGGCTAATGATTAGCGATAGGTATCAGCTGTCGTCGTTCATATCACGTGCTCCTCTCGAAATTAGTTTGTGAAACTTCACTTCAAGAGTTCGCACTTAGATAATGCTCGACTATGATAGCAGATTTGGCATGCTGTCCCGGGAGAGAACCCTGAGCTCGGAGATAGATGAGCCCAAGGTTCCCGCCTGGTCAATGAGCATTAGGAGGGATACAAGATCAGGTGTTTCTTGAAAGCCTCCAAAAGAGCTATTGGCTCGGGACAGCAGCCGTGTATTCGGAGAACGCCCCCCAAAAGGCTGAAAAAGTTGCTATATCCGGCTGCTGGATATAGTGGCTGGGAAGGAGGAAGAAGAAGAGAGATGCAAGTCCCCGGGGGCAGAATATATATAAATGTATATGTATATAAGCATATATAGATGTACATATAAATATGATGGGTTGGCCTAATACCTAAGGGGGGGCGGTGACGTGACTCGAAGCTCGAAGTCACAGCTCGGGAAGTTGAGCTATATAGGCTGGCTCCGGCAGGAATCGGGATTTTAGGGTGAAAGGGTGGGGGTGCCTGCCGGAGTAGGTGCTCGAGGACCGCCCCTGCGGGGGCTAGAGCTTGGGAGTGACGGCTGAAATATATGCCCGCATACTGGGTTGTATTTGGACGTACATGTGCGAATGATCGATATGTTCACATGTATGTGGTGATGCGCATGCGAACTATCGATCAAATGCATGAAGCTAAGGCCGGGGGGGGGTGGTGACGTGACTCGAGCTCGAAGTCACAGCTCGGGAAGTTGAGCTAGAAAGGCTGGCTCTAGCGGGAGTCGGGGAAAAGGGATTGGGCGGTGGAGACTCCTTTTAGAGGGTGACGATGGAAGCTGGGGAGCCAGCGTGGTGCCGACATGCGTCCGCGAAATTGGGTATGTGCGGATGCATATCTGCATCATACGCGTAGCCCGCTTTCGCGCAGGCATGCGACGCTGGGGCTGGGGAGAGGCAGTGACGTGACTCGAAGCTCGAAGTCACAGCTCGGGTAAGATGAGCTATAATAGGCTGCTCGGGCAAGAGTCGGGAAGGGAGGGAGGGTAAGAGACTCCTGAGAGCGATGGGAAGCTAGGCGGGGTGGCGGGGGACTGCTGAAGTTGGGGTAGGAAGAAACAAAACTGGGAAATATTTCATCTGGAAAGGAACTTTTGGGCTGCTTTGAGGTGGCTTTGGCTGAGGCGAATGTATGATTTGAAAGCATCGGATGACCACCTGCCTAGGGTTTGTATGTGATGCTGTGATAGCCCTTTGTATGCTGCTGTGGTGGCAGCTCCAATTCTAAATGAGTGGCTAGAGTAGGATTCTGGTGAAAATCCTGAAAGGTGAAGGACTGCTTTTAGGTGTCTTTGGAACCAAAAGCGTGTGATGGGGTGGGATAAGTCATCTATAAATAGGGGGGAGGAGGGGCTAGTGCTGAGGGTTCTTCTGTAGTGTATGTATGCTAGGAGTGTTTGGAATGGGCGTGTAGAGGAGGGGATGTTAAAAATATATATGTAGTGTCCTTTGCGTGATTGGTCTGTTTTGCTTTTCTTGATAAGGAAAGATATTGTTTCCCCATCGATAAGTGCTAGATCTGATATGGTGGGGTGGATGCTGGGGTCGAATTTTGACGTTATAGAAATTTCGGAACATCTAAGGAATCCGAAAAAAGAGAGTATGAACATGATGTCAAGGGTTCGGTCAGAATGGGTAGATATATAGCCTTTCCGCAGTCTGGAAATGCATTTGGATAGTATATGGTGTGTGATGGGCAGCCTGGAGTCTGGGAGGGAGGGGTGGGCTTTTTGGATACCTTTGATGAGAAGGCTGGTTTGGGCATTGGCTATAGAATTTGATACGGAGCCGTGTATTAATTTGTGGAAGAATTGGATGCCACTTAGGTAGCTTCTGATGGAGCTGGCTTGTATGTTTTTGTAAATATGGAGGCATGTGATGAATGAAGTTATGGTGAGCAAGGAAAAGTTGGGAAATGTAGTGTTGTAAATGGAATGGAATTGTTTAAATGCATTCCAAGCTGTAAGATATGATTGTAATGTTCTGGGGGCTACTGCTTGTAGGATAAGGGAGATGGATGTTTGGTGCAGGTGATGCATGGGGTGATTTATGGCAATATCATCTCTGAATAAGGAGGGACGGGAGTCGGATGTGGTTCTGCTTCTGGGGCGAGCATCCACAATCTCTGTAACAGAAGACGAGAGAGAGAGAGTCAGCAATTTGGTTATGGAAACCGGGAATGTGTTTAGCTTTAATGATAAATTGTTTTTTAGCAGAGGTCCAAATCAGACGGCGGAGGAGCGGCATTAGAGCGGGAGAGTGAGAGCGTCCTTTATTAATGCTATGGACTACGGCTTCGTTGTCGCAGTGGACTAAAATGCAGGAGGCGGACCATTCATCTCCCCACAATAAGGAAGCGGCGACTAGAGGGTATAATTCGAATAAAGCTGATGATTGTTGATGTTTAGGGGTTTCTAGCATTTGAGGGGGGCAGGAGGATGCGAACCAGCGGCCTTTGTAATATCCTCTGAAACCTACGGAAGGGGCGGCATCGGTGTATAAGTGTATGTCGATTGGTGATTCTATTAAATCGCTATAGAAAAAAGAGCAGCCGTTCCAGCACTTCAGGAAGGAAATCCAGAGGCGTAATTCATGATGACATGGATCGGATAGAGAGATGTTATCTTCTAAACCTGGAACCGATGCCGCGAGTTGGAGAAGGTGAGTTACGAAAGGGCGTCCTTGCGGAATGATGCGCATGGCGAAATTGAGGTGTCCTAGAATGGACAGTAATTCGCGCTTTGAGCAATGTTGTCTTTCCAGGAATATGGAAGATAGCGAGATGATGCGATCGATTTTCTCCTTGGGTAAGGATGCTTGGAATTTTTTAGAATCTAGATTTATGCCTAGGAATTCTAGTGACGTGCTAGGGCCGGATGTTTTTTCTTCTGTGAGCGGAATGCCGAGGTTAGCGAAAACTTTTTCAGTTATCGCTAGATGTTTAGCTGGAGGATAATTTGAGGGAGATATGATGAGGAAATCATCGAGAGGGTGTATAAGGTGCGGAATGCCGTGGTTATTAGACAGAATCCAGCAGATAGCTTCTGAAAGCATATTGAATATTTTTGGACTGCTTCTGCATCCGAATGTTAAACGCACATCGAAATAGAATTTGGATCTCCAATTAATGCCAAAGAGGTGCCTGAAATCAGGGTGTAAAGGCATAACTTTGAAGGCAGAGGAGATGTCAACTTTAGCGAGCCAAGCATTCTGGCCGACTGATTTAATCAGGGAGATAGCTTGGTCTATGTCATGGTAGTTTAACGCATATTCATCAGGTGGAATGATGCTGTTGATGCTAGAGAAGGGAGAATTGTGAGGGGATGAAAGGTCAATTATGAGTCGTTTTTTACCAGAAAATCGTCTGGTGGCTACTCCGATAGGGCTGATTCTGTAGACGCTAAATGGGGGAGCGAGGAAGGGACCAATCATAAAATTATTATCGATCTCTTTTTTTGATTAATTGTTCGACGACTTCTGGCTCTGCGTTGGCAGATAATAGATTAGGGCAGGCGAGATTGTAGGAAGGAAGAGAAGAGACTCCTGGGTGGAATCCGCTGGATAGGCCTGTAATGAGAAATTCAGAAAAGTTAGGATCAGGGTGCAAACTTAATTCAGATGAAAGTTGAGAAATGTTAACAGGAGTCGACAGATAATGTTTAGATTTTTTATTGGCTTTCGCTATTTGACAAACAATGCGGGCGTGCGCGCCTCCGCAATAACTACAGGTGTGGAGGAATTTGCACGGTTGTCTGAAGCATCTTCCTGTATTAAAATTGAAGCAGGGATTAGTGGGAGTTAGTGTTAGTGTTTTCCATTTTGAGTGGAGTAGCGAGGCTGTTGCTGTCTGCGCTGGTCTTCCGAAAATGAAGATAGGGAATGAGATTTTTAGGCAGGGTATTTATAGTGATTCGTAATGATCTGATAGGTTGGCTAATGATTAGCGATAGGTATCAGCTGTCGTCGTTCATATCACGTGCTCCTCTCGAAATTAGTTTGTGAAACTTCACATAAAGCAACAGTTAATTATTTTGAGAGCTTGTATCAGTTGATATTTACATCGTGTTTATTAAATGAATGCACAGTTATTTCAAATGTGATGTTTGAATTGGATTTTGATATGGGATCAATTTGATGTTTAATTGTGTTATATTGAAAAGGTGATGCTGGCGCGGTGGCACAGTGGGTAGCGTTGTCGCCTCACAGCAAGAAGGTCGCTGGTTCGAGCCTCGGCTGGGTCAGTTGGCAATTCTGTGTGAAGTTTGCATGTTCTTCCTGTGTTCGCGTGGGTTTCCTCTGGGTGCTCCGGTTTCCCCCACAGTCCAAAGACATGCTATAGGTGAATTGGGTAAGCTAAATTGTCCGTAGTGTATGTGTGTGAATGAGAGTGCATAGGTGTTTCCCAGTGATGGGTTGTGGCTGGAAGGGCATCCGCTGAGTAAAACATATGCTGGATAAGTTGGCGGTTCATTCCGCTGTGGCGACCCTTGGTTAATAAAGACTAAGCCGAAAAGAAAATGAAAGAATGAATAAAAAGGTGATTTTAGTTCAGTGAACAAAGTATCTTTGACTTATGTGTATTGTATCCAAGCATTTGAAAAAAAGAGTTAACAGTTTTGCAAAAATTAGCAATTTTAGCAATGGTTGTGAATTTGTGTCTAGAGTTTTTGACACCAGGGTTCTGAAATTTGTGGCAAAACGATTGAAAAAAAAACTGTAATGACAAAATTTGGATTAATCCCAAATTGACAGAAAATGTTTATTTCAAGTGTGGTGAAACAACTTAACCTGATTTATTTGGTTTTGTCAAAACAAAACTTACTCTGCAACCTGGAGTTTGCTCAACTTTGTGCAACAGGCTTCTGATCAGATCAAAAGGGACGTAACACAATGTTTGGAAGCCGAGGTAATAATGTACTCATTATTTAAAGTTGTATTTATTTTAATTTACAAGTTGTAAAGTGCACCTATAATTATGAAATTTGTCAATGATGTGACTGGCTCTGATGACTTTTAATTAGGTGTTACACTACATAGCGTTTTTGAACAGAGGGTGTCAGCCAATAGTAAATAAAAAATAAAAATGTTTAGCACGACTATGCATGAAGTGAAACAGAAGAAATTAATTAAAGTGCTAGCATGGTAGGTTTTGGAGTACTACGATTGATAAATTTCTTTTTGAGAGACATTTTCAGCTGTGGTACCACTAGTCACAGTATGACCCTTCTTCAAAATATCTCATAACATTGCGCATGTTTTTTGTTTATTTTGCGCATAATCATATTGCAGACACCGCAATCTCTAGCCAAACTCCTTACTCTCACGAAAACTCATACACAAGCAGTCTGTTCTCGTGGTCTTGTAAAATAATTTAGTTTAATGAGATGGGATGGTAGATTTATGTTATTGCAAGATCATCTGTTTGGAGGTTTGGTTTTCGTCTCTCTCAGCCACTCCAAGCACACATGCAGCATCTGCCACTGAGTGCTCGAGTCCCCTAGAGTGGACCTTTGATGCTCAAACACATCCATACACAGATGCCCACACACTCCAAAACACATTCATTTGGACCCCCACTGGGATCCAGGGAAACCCGGGAGATGCCTCAAACTCTGAGCAGCCCGGACAAACTATGCAGGTCTCTGCTTTGCAGCTGTAGCTAAATTCCACTGGTTGACTAAGTTACCATTTGTAGAAAATATTAGATTTAACAATAAATAAATGTCTTGTGGGGCATGGCATATTTTGGTTTAAATAAATAAATAAATAAGTTACTTAAAATTATGATAATGTTAAGCACAAGTTTTTATAACTACCACCATTTAAATGTCAAGGCTAATAAAAACAAATAAAAATGTTCTGTGCTAATTTTTGTATACAGATTTTTTTTTTATGTAAGTGTTATTATATGTAAAAATAAATGAAGCTGAATTTAATACTTTGGAGATAATGATCGTTTAATGGTTGCTTGTTTTAATTCTTATTAGACTAATACTTATTAGTATTAGACTGTACAAAATGACAGTTTTTTTCTGCATAGTTTACAATACATCATTAGTGGTCAGAGCTGTTTTTTGTTTTAATTATTATTTTTATTATTATTATTATTTAATTAGTGATGTATACTGTACCCAGAATATATGGTTGTCTAGACTGGCAGTAAAAATGTGATTTTTGCACGTGCACATGACACCAAAATAAGCTTCTGAAAGCCTGGACAAACAAAACAAGGGAATTGATTTCAAATCTGATTCGAACCAAATTTGGAGACTATGGGTGTGTGTCAGTCTGGATGCTTTGGTTGCTCAAATAAAGGTTCAAACCATCTTTTGCTTCTTAACACAACAAAGTGATTAATCAAAACTTGATGGAAATGCTGAAAGTATTCATACATGGCACAGCTAGCTCAGACTACAAGATACATCACAATAATATTACACAATAATACACAGCGCTTTTTTTTCATACTAACCAATTTAAAAGTGACGGAATCATTATCTCACCAAAATTGGGGTGGTGGATATATAGATCTCCCCGCTATAATTATAGTAGTTGCTACCCCTGATAAACCTAATAATCAAAGTGAATCCAGCTATGTGCATCCCAAAATTTTAATAACTTTCGGCACAATTCACATCTTCCCTCTCTATTTTATTCCCACCTGTCTGTATGGTGAGGAATATCACTCTCTGATGTGTGTCTGGGTTTAATTATTTCAGCAACAGCAGCAGCAGCAGGGCAAACTTAAGACAGTTTGACAAACACAGCAGGGGGAAAGCTCAGTCCTTAACAATCAACTGGATGTCACATCAAACCGTCATCTTTCTCATACCCTTCTTTCTCTTTCTCTTCTTTTCTTTCTTTTTTTTATCACAGTTTCTCTTGCTCTCCCACAGAGGTGAGATAATATAGATGAATTTATGCTATCTTTGGCAATATGTTTAAAAAATAATAATAACCACAAAGCTCTGCAAGAGAAAGATTGCTTTACAAACTCATTTTCATCTCCTTGCAATGTATTGGCATCTCAGCTAGTAAAGCTCCAGAATGTATTGACCATAAATCCATGTCCAGAGAGAATTACTTCTGAACAATAGTTTTTTGGTCTGAGTCTCAGAACCATCACTTAAATTCACATGGTCAGGGACAATTTCTTTATAGGCTACTAGGCCAAATGAGTAGACTATGAGTCTGTCGCCTTCAGATCCCTAGTTAAATGGCACTGATCAGAGGCAAACATTCTCCAGTGCTCCCTAAATAATCCCACACTGCACTGTAAAAACCAGGGAGCATCAATGCTTGTGGCGTTCCCATAATGGACATTCTGAAGTGTGAAACATAAATCATGTGTGTATTGAGCTTGGGCCCTTGCCAAGCGTAGAGTAACAAAACCTATATATATGATCGGTATGCAACAGACCAATTCCCAACACAGATTTTGGTGCCACTTAAATTTGTGAGCTGTCGATTGAAATCAGGCAGAGGTGTAGTATTTGGTGCTTTATTATATGATCGATAAGCTACATTTGAAAGGATTTGATCATCCAA
>CAIGQV010017835.1:3314988-3336834 GCA_903798115.1 Danio jaintianensis | reverse complement strand
TTATGATGATCACAGGTTTGATTCTCACAGTGTAAACCTTGAATTAACATAAAGTTGTTAAAAGCATATGGCAAATAAAAATGTAATGTGAAAATGTAGGTTTATCTCTAGAATCAAAATCACTTATTCTGAGGGTCAGAATAAAGAGCGCAGAAAAGTCATTTTCATCCACAGCATAAACAATACATGAAAAAATGACCCCTTTTAAATATTATTTATTAATGATTTATTTGAAAACAGAAAAGCATCTCTCAATCTGTTTATTTTGCTTGCTTTCCTCAACTCAGTTCAAGACCTGTTTTGGGGAACTTTTGTGAATCAACTCAGCAATGTACCTGGAATATTATTTTAGGTTTTAATTATAATAATACACTGTTCAACAAATAAAGGGACACTTTTTAATCAAAGGATAGCATAAAGTCAGTTAAACTTCTTGGATTTATCAACCTTATTAATCTGTTCAGGTAAGTACTAGAGGGGGCTGTCAATCCAATTTAGCTGCTTTGGTGTTAATACAATTAACAAAGGGTGCAGTAGATGGACAACAATGAGACAACTTCAAAAACAGGAATGGTTTTACAAGCGAACTCAATGACATTTTTTCACTACTCATCTTTTTTGGATGTTTTCGTAGTTTTGCATTTGGCTAAAGTCATGTCTCTCCTCGTAGCATGAGGTGATACCTGGACTCGAGGTTGCACAGGCAGTTCAATTCCTCCAGGAGGGCACATCAATACAGTCTCAAGAGCATGGAGAAGATTCCAGGAGACAGTATTGTTCCAGTGATGTTTTGACATTATTCAGGAAGACCTGTTTAGTGCTCAATAATGGTCTAGGAGGCATATCAATGGAGCACACACAGACTTCTACAGTCAGACATTGGCACACAGCAAGCATTTGTGTATTTGTATGTGTGTGAGTGTGTGTTTAAAAGAAGTCTAATAGATGTCTAGTAGCCATCTAAACATATATGTCTTGGCTAAAACATGACTAAATTTGGGCTGCCAGTGAAAATCTAATAGATGTCTAAGAATAGCTCAAAACTATACTACTTACCCTGGTCCAGTGGGTCCTGCATTGCTCCATGTGCATGACAATGACCGACTAAACATGGCAAGAGCATTCAAGCAGTTCTTGAAGGATGAAGGAATTGATACCATTGAATATCCCCAATGCTCATCAAAGCTAAATCCAATAGTAGACCTCTGGGACATTAGGTTTTTCTTCCATCCAAAGAACCGATTTCAGCAAAAAGACTAGGCTGCTGCATCATTTTCACGTAGATTTTTTGGGTATCTTTGAATTCAGCCCTCTGCGGAGTTGTAATTTCCAGTCTCATCAAGTGATGTGGCATCATTTCGTTCCTATTTTTTATTGGTTTTTATGCTCACTGGACACTTTATTAGGTACACAATGCTAAGAGTTGGCAGCAGCAAAAAAACAAACAAAAAAAAACATCAGCCTCAACTGTTGGATGGATTCATGCTTTCATGTTGTTTACACCAAATTCTGACCTCAGTCTTTGTAGGTTGCCACATAAACCTTTGATTTCAGCTTCTTCAATCAATTCAAGAACTGTGGTCAAATGGCTTGGTTTGGAGTCACTGTCAAAACAACCCATCTGCTGAAAGAGGGTCCTTCCATTAAACTGTCCTGTACACAAAAACGCACACACATTCACACCGACTTCCACTGAGAGAGGAGAGCAGGACATATGAGAAGCAATATTTGTTTCCGCAGTGATAGATGTGACCACGTGGAAGCTGTGATTACCACTGTAAAAGGGGTTTTAAGCGCACATCCATTAGACTATCGTTTAGACCTGCTCTCTGCCATTTTCATTGGCGAGAGAGAGGTGAAGAGCAAGGGGAAACAGGAGAGAACGAGAGGTGTTTGTGAGGCAGAGGTCTCACGTTTCGTCTTTAAAGAGGGTTGCCGTAGCCATGGCGACAGGTCTGTTATTGCTTTTGTTCTGTGATACAGAAAATGATTTTTCATGTGGGTGATTATTAGAAGCACAATCTCCTTTCTCTATTCCTCATCCTCCCAAGTGATCAGCCATTGTAACCCCTGCAGCAGATGCACATCCAACCTTACAAATGGTAAAGCGTATAAGTACAAAGAGCTAGCCACCCTTGAATGGCTGCATTGTTGAGATTCACCATTCACCAAAAGCACCGAATTAAACTTTGTTAAATAATCCTTTTCAACTCATTGAGGAGAAAACAACTGATTTCACTTACACCGATACTGGCATAATCCCGGATGAAATGGATGTAGTGGTAAAAAAATGGCAGTGTTTATCTATTAACTTATTAATATAATAAAAATTATATAATACATTTTTAAAAAGCCCATAACAACTTATAACCACAACTGAATAGGATAAACTTTTAATAAGAAAAAAAAGTGCATAAACTTCAATGAAAACACATTTACCAAAATAAATTCCAGTATAAATCATGCAATTTTGTTTTAACATCAAATTGGATCAAAAATAGGCACAATTGGATGGCATTAATGGACAGACCACATTGTAAAATATTCATTCATTCATTTTCTTTTCGGCTTAGTCCCTTTATTAATCTGGGGTCTCCACAGCGGAATGAACCGCCAACTTATCCAGCATATGTTTTACGCAGCGGATGCCCTTCCAGCCGCAACCCATCACTGGGAAACACCCACCCACACTCATTCACACACATACACTACGGACAATTTAGCTTACCCAATTCACCTATAGCGCATGTCTTTGGACTTGTGGGGGAAACCGGAGCACCCGGAGGAAACCCACCCCAACACGGGGAGAACATGCAAACTCCACACAGAAATGCCAACTGACCCAGCCGAGGCTCGAACCAGCGACCTTCTTGCTGTGAGGCGATTGTGCTACCCACTGCGCCACCGTGAGGCCGATTGTAAAATATCTAAAATGTTATTTTGGTTAATCTAAAATTCCTTAGCCTAAGTCTTCCATCAAAGTGGTTCAGTATTATTACCTCCCAGAACTGTCTTGAGTGGCTGTGCTCCCAATTGTGGTCTCATGCCTCCAAAAGCCACCACAAATTAATTAATTTCAACTTCATCTTCTGAGATTCAAGTAATTTATTATATTATAGAATAAAGGCCCACAATGGCTTCCCCCACCATAGGAAATTCCATTTTTCTTTCTGATATTTGGCGGTGGTTTATCAGGAAGTGACGATTTTGTTCTCTTTGATTCAATGGATGGACACTGTGCTATATTTGCAAATATTTAATGCGATATTCCAATTTTGAGCATAAATCTAATTAGCATCTTTGGATGGAAACATAGCCATTGAAGTTACTTTTGTAGAGAATGGATTGAGCCAGATTTATCAGTTTGTTGGGTACAGCTGAGATGTCCTTTAGTTGGAATTTTGATTGATGCAACTTCAGGCGGAATTTATCAGTCACCACAAAAAGTCCTAGAAAGTTTAGTGTGCTGTAAGCAGGTCTCGACCTCTTTCATTTCTATAATAAAACTAAAAGATAGAGAGAGAGAGAGACAGAGACAGACAGACAGAAACAGAGGGAGGGCAGTCCAGCATGTTCCATTATCTCCAGTCAGAATGACCCACCTGCCAGTCAAAGTAATGGACTGTGAAAGAAAGATTAGAATGAGGTTATTTTAGGAATGACTCCTTAAAGAGCAAAGTAGCCCAAGACATGATGTACAGAAGAATAAAAAGAACATTTTACTTACCTCAGATTTAACTCTGTCAGAATTGAGCCTCTAGTAGGGAACAATAAGTAAACTTACATTTTGTTATAATCATTAATCACTAATGAGATTTCACAGAGAGAAGCGTAATTTGCAGGGTAACTGCCTGGGAAGTGTTTATTCCCCTCCATGATGCATTTGTCAAACTTGGATATAAACAGTAACAAATTTAAATAGTTGAGGAAGCAGTTTTCAACAGAATATTAACCATAGTAGATGTACTTGTCTGAGAATGATTAAATTATATTTGTAAGGACAGATAACTCATGCAAGTTGTCTTATGCAACTTGCAAATATTAAATACACTGGTGAGCCAAAATATTATGACCAATCACAGGTCAAGTGAATATTGTTGATCATCTCCTAATATTGTCCATATCTGGCTTGTCAAAATCTTAGATGAAAGAGAAATGGCAAGGAATATTGATAGGAGGTCAGAGTTGGAAACCAGCAAGGGGGCCATCCACAAACTGCTAATGGGTGTTGGGTGTCCAAAGCTTATCAGTTCATGAGGGCAAAGAAAGATCCAAGCCAACACTACTATGCACAAGTAATATGACTTTTTAAATGGAGCTATGTGTCACAAGACCCAGTGCATCACACTCTGCTGTGTAGCTCCAGAATAAAGAGTGCCAATGATGACCCCTCTTCACCATCAAAATTGTCTACAATGGGCAGGCATTGGAACTGGATCTTGGAACATTAGAAAAAGGTCACCTGGATTGATGAGTACTTTTTATTATTATAATTTTTTTTAACAACATGTGTAAAGCTGTGTACAAGTATGGCATTTACCTGGGCAAGTGATGGGACTCAGACACACTGTGGGACAATGACAAGCTGGTGCATGATGCTCTCTGCAGTGTTTTGCTAAGGGCTGTGACACACCAAGCCAATGGTTTGTCATTGGGCTTCGCCGGTCCGACGATTTGGGTAGTTGGTTTGGTGTGTTAGACATGTCGCTTCTCCTCGGGTTTATTTCAGAGCTCGTTGTCCCAATTCAGCTGTCTGCTGAAGAAAGTGCTCTGGCTGGTTATTCAGCAACGAATCAGAGTGGGAGTGTGACGTAGTGAAGTGACATAGCAAGTAGTCAAATCAAGTCAAGAAAGAACACAAAAGGGTGGCTGTTATTTGGCTACATTTCTCAAATATTTGCAAATGATATGGATTATTAGAGTATCAGACATATTTGCAGTGGTGAATCCTTCCATGCTGAGTGACAATTACTGTGATAATGGTACTAAATGCTGGTTTGTTTGCGCTTTGCAAATGCATGCTGGAAGTTCGTAAAGACGTGAGCTGATGCAAGGTGACAACACAGTTGGGTTTTGTCAGTGCTTGTTGTTTGGTGTTGGCTTGGTGTATCCCACCCCTAAGAAAAACTAGTTCGCCCATTCATTTGACATGCTCCCATACAGTATCTAAACATTGCTGCACTCTTTTAAAAACAGTGGTGTTCCCTGGTGGAAGCATAATGCAAGCTGAAATATATTGTTCATGAAGGCTTTGGAGAACAGAAAGAGGTCAAGGTGATGACACATCCTCCAAATTCCCTAGATCTAGGGCATATTACAGAAAGATCCTTAAAATCTTATCTGTTTGGTAACCAAAATAATTTCAGATAGGACCACAATTATGACAAAAAACTATTACAGAACAGCATTTCCTGTGCATTATCTTATTTTAATCACAGATCGGAAGTTGGTCTAACAGAAACATCCCAACTTGACAAAAAGTCCTAAAAAAAAACATGTTCCTGTTATTTTACTCACCGACAGTGAGTAGGACATTTTTTTCAGTAGTACATTAAAGAAGATTTTAGCTGAATTCATGGTCCTTGGTGATACTTATAATGGCAGTGAACGGTGACAAGTTTATTTAGGAAAAAAAAACAAGCCCAAATCAATAGCCATGGCTTCTGATGACACACCGAGGTCTTGTGAAGTGAAACAATCCAGTGTAACGGTCTGTGTAACAAATTTTGCATTATTTAGAATATTATTAGCTTTGATCCACAGCCAGGTCAAACAGTTCTCGGCACATGTGTGAATGTAGCTTCATGTAGGCTTGTTGCTTTGATGATAAATATGCAAGGTTGCACGATTGAAAGGGAGGTCAGGTGACTCAGTTTGTTGATAGAATATTGGTGATTGCATCACCAGCCCTCACACTTTTGTCATGAAATGGATTGCCGAACTTGATGACCTACTTTAATATTTTCTAACTTAAGATAAGATTGTAAGATCCCAAATCAAGATAAGATTTGCTTCTGTAATACAGATTTGTGAAAAATCCTTAAGTTAAGACCTAAGCTAATAAACTTGTATCTAACGGTATTCAACTAAGCATCTGTGGAATGTGCTGGATGTAAAGTAGATTAATGTTGTGTTTTTTTTTATTTGCTATTAATTAATTAATTATACAATAACTTTTATTTTACTCTTTCCTAAACAATTTACTATTATTTATTATTAAAAAAAAATTATTATTATGAAATTATTATACTTGTGTTTCTTGGATGTGGCCAAGTATTCCTACATGGTAGACTTCATTAACATGGGACAGCCATTCAAAATAATTCATGTATTTTGAAAATGAAATGTCCTCATGTCAGTATCTGACAGGCAACTAGCTGCTCTCTGAATATGGTTGTGACTCCTGACACTTTGGCTATTGAATATGAATGTCATGCTGTCATGCTTGAACCGTGTAAACAGAAATGTATTTAGCTCTCTAAACAGGACAGACAAGTGCATTCTGTGTTTGTTTGAATGTAGACAAGGTCTTAAAATCTCAGTGGACTCTGGAGTGTGAGAATCATGTGTTAGTTTTCTGAAGGTCACCTTCTACTCCTCTCCTGTGAACAAACAAAAGGGCGCCACTGGCAGGGGATGATAAGTAAATATAGCTTAAATGGGAGTCCAAATGGGCCACAGTTATCTGTCTTTACCTGGTGTGTGTGAGTGCGTGTGGGTATGTGTGTGAAAAAGCAAAAGGTGTGTGGTCTGGCCGTACTCAGGTCTATGCAGTTTTTATTAGAGGTATAATAGATCAGATACTGACAGCTGAAGTAAGATGGTCATCGACTGATGCTTGAAACCCTCATGGCTGTAAGAGATATGGATAAAGAGGCTGAATAAAAGTGAAGACTGAAGGACATAACCCTTGACTTATAATGAGGTACTAAAATTCTGAACTGCTCAATGGTTTATGAGAAAGGTAATCTCTCTCTGTATCTTCAATACTGTACATGCAACTTTAATACACAAAACTACAAGCACCATATGCCAAAGTAAAATCTGCACTCTCTGAGTTTTGTGGCTCAAATATACAAGTACAACTGGATTGTAGGTGGTTAATAAATTAAATGAGGTGTCCTAGAGGGCCACTAATATCTAGTTCACACTACAGGATTTTAAGCCAGATTTAGAGCCGATTTGCAAGTTAAAGGGTAATGAAATACCCCTCTTACAGTTCAAGTATACATCAACATTAAAAAAACAAACAAAAAGCAAATGCTGTGAAAAGCTGCGGGCAGAAGATAGAGCAGTGGGTGTGATGGGGCAAAGTAGGAGACATTTGTCACTGTCCCATGCTGATTAAAAGTTCTTATTTTAAAAAATTGACACACACATACCTGCTTTGAAAGAACATAAACGTCCTCTGATACCTGAATGTTCGAATGCAGTGTCAATACAGTGACAACCAACTGATATAGATGGGGCTTTCAAATGATCCAGTGTCCGCATGAGCAATGTTGTAAACCTATGATCACGAGAGCCAATCCCAGGCATATCTGTTAAGTGTGTGAACACAATGACCAATCAGCTGAGTTCAATGATCCACTCAGCAGGACTCTACATGCAAGCGGGACATTTCACACTTTCACATTTTTATAAATTTCAGTATACACTTGTAGAAACTGTTATTTCTGACAACACTATCAGCAATGCGAGCCATCGTGAACACCTGACTACTGCATGATCTCACAGCTTGACTGAATAATTCAGAAGCAGCTCTTTATTCATTCATTCATTTTCTTTTCGGCTTAGTCCCTTTATTAATCTGGGGTCGCCACAGCAGAATTAACCGCCAACTTATCCAGCATATGTTTTACGCAGTGGATGCCCTTCCAGCTGCAACCCATCACTGGGAAACACCCATACACACTCATTCACACACAGACTATGAACCATTTAGCCTACCTATTTCACTTATAGCACATGTCTTTGGACTTGTGGGGGAAACCGGAGCACCCAGAGGAAACCCAGGCGAACACGGGGAGAACATGCAAACTACACACAGAAATGCCAACTGACCCAGCCGTGGCTCGAACCAGCAACCTTCTTGCTGTGAGGCAATCGTGCTACCCACTGCGCCACCGTGACGCCCAGAAGCAGCTCTTCTCATAGTATAAAAAATCAGTCTTTTGAATAATCATTAGAAACCAACACATCATCGTAGAACTTGCAGTTCTTCATATGTTACATCACCTAAAGTGATGCCGCCCCCATATACATTGATTTTAAACCCGGAAGATGAAAATGGGGGAGAAAAGCACAACATTTGACAGTTATTTCTCACCCTATTCCTGACCCCCGAGCTCACCGACAGATTAGGCTGTGATCGGGGAAAAAATCAGCAGGTGATCAGTGCTCTGCGGTCTTTATGTGTGAACTTCTGAGCAATGCATCAAAGAGATGTGCTGACACCTTGCAGATGAACATTTAATATCTAGCATGCTAAATATTCTGGACTGGTCCACTGACTCGACACCACATGAGGTCAGATGTAGTGATGAGCTAAAGCCAATGAGAGAGAAGTCATGGGTTGACTGGCCATTGTGTTCACACGCTCAACAGAAATGTCTGTGATTGGCCAGAATGGTAACTGATGCTCCTGCTTCACCATGTATTTACATGGACATGGTACATGTGAAATCTATCAATCAGCTGATGGATCAGCCAATATACGTGGCTTTCAAATTCTCGAATTCTTTCAGAGCTATAATCAGCCACTTCCAAGAGCTATCTGTCCTCATGTGAATGATATAGGTCATCATCACAAATGCAGCCAATGTTTTTCTGTTTTTTTTCTGATGGTTCCACCAATTTGCTGTGGTTTGGGGGCTGGACAGAGCTTTGGCTGACATAAATGTTGTCAAATCGTATAGTGTGTGACCCCCTCTTGTGGATCATTTACATAATTTGCATAGTGTGAACACCACAACAACTAATGCCGAGTTCAGACTGCACGTGAGTAACAATCACACAGTGTGAACTATTAAAGACACAATCTGAGAGAATCGCAGATGAGTCGCCGACTACCGTGAGATATTTGGCATGCTAAATATCTGGACCTGTCGGGGATTCAAAATCATGCCGTGTGAAATGTGTTCTGATTGAAAATAAAATTGGCGATTACCTACCGCCAATGAGAGAACAGCATCCAGGCAAGCAAGAAGTTTAAAAAGGGCTTCTTTTCTGTCTATTTTGACCCAAGAAAATTGTGGAAATTTGGCAGGAGAGTGTCTGTTTGACGTGTCATCTGAGCAATACCACAACTGGGACTCCTTTGACACGACTACTTTGAAAATCATGCAGTCTGAACTCTGCAATAAAGACACACAAACAAGTCATGTAGTCTGAACGACACAGTGATCTGCTGATGTTTAAAGACATGTCATGTGAAGTAGGCTTATGCCGAGTTCAGACGTGCATGATTTTCACCCCGATTTTGACTCGCCGGCAGGTTTTGAGAAATCGCCGACAAATGCCTGAAATCACAGGCAAATCTGTGCTCATTCACATGAGTAACAATCACACAGTAGCTATGTTTGCATCCAAAAATGCTAATTAACTTTATGCGCAAAACTGGAATATTGCATAAAAGATGTACGAATAAAGCAGCGTTTCCATCCAACGAGTCAAAGAGAACAAAATCGTCACTTTCTGATTAAATGGCGCCAAATATCAACAGTAAAAACGGAATTTGCTGAGGTAGGAGAAGCTGCGTGAATCTTTTCTTCATTTAATAAATGACTTGCGCCTCAGAAGGCAATGCTGACACTCAGTGAACGGGCGGTGGCGTTTGAAGGCGTGAGACGCGGAGCACAGATGCTCTTATCAATTCTGGAGGTCGTTATTAATATAATAACACTAATACTGAAATGGTTAAGGCATTTTAGAATAACCAAAACAACATTTCAGATGTTTTACAATGTGGTCAGCCTGCTGCTTTGTCCATTTACAAACATTTTTATCATCACATGATCTCTTATAACCAAATCACATGACCTTTTTTTAATGCGCATACTGGAATTTGTTGGGTAAAAGTGTTTCCATCGTAGTTTATGCGCATCTTTTCTTATCGAATAAAAAGTTTATTCTACTCAGTTATATGCATATTTTTTATGCGCATTTTCAAAATGTATGCGCATCTTAGCGTTTCCATAAACCGATTTTTTATGCACATATCCAAAATGCGCATAAAAATAGGTGGATGGAAACGTAGCTAGTATGAACTATCAAAGAGCCAATTTGAGAGAATCGCAGATGAGTCGCCGACACCCGTGAGATATTTGGCATGCTAAATATCTGGACCTGTCGGTGATTCAAATCATGCCATGTGAAATGTGTTCTGATTGAAAATAACTTCTGCGATTTACCTACAACCAATGAGAGAGCAGCATCAACTAGTATGGGTATCTGCAGGCCAGCGGTAGGTTGGGGGAGAAGTTAAAAGGGCTTCTTTTCGGTCTATTTGGACCCAATAAATGTAGGAAAAACTAGTGGAAATTTGACAGGAGCGCCCGTGTCTGTTTGATGTGTCATCTGAGCAATACCACAACCGAGTCAAAAAAGAAAAAACGTTTGAGGGAAATTGCTAATTCCCTTTAAAACCCAGGTGAGCAAAATAAGTACATTTCTACCCCACTAAAGGCTTCTTTCTCATTATGTAGTTAATAACAAAAGATATAGTATGTGGCCTCGCATTGTTTCCATGTCACTTCTCGCATGTGTTTGGTTGTGAGACATAGTTTGCAGACCAAGACAAAGTTGTTGGCGATTCTCCTATTGTAAAGTCATGCAGTGTGAAACTCCCTGTTGCCAATCCATCTTGCAGTGTAAACACAGCAGCGACGGAATGCTACCCCTGATAGTCATGCAGTGTGAAAGCATCTGTGACGTGACTACTTTGAAAATCGTGCAGTCTGAACTCGGCATTAACTGGCAGAGTTTAATTACAACCCTAATTAAACACACCTGCCTGTAGTTTTCTAGTGATCTTGAAGGCATTCATCTGCTTCTTCATGTGTGTTTGATTCGGGTCAGAGCAAAACTCTGCAGCACAATGTCCCACCACAACCAAAAATTCTCATCCTGGGTTAGATAAAATATTCTAAGTAAAGCCCGGCTCACACTGATTTTTAATAGCCCTATATGATTGTAGCTACAAGAACATGATTGCCATGTCACACTGTAAGATCTCAGTTGTCAAGGTGTCAAACTGAAGCACAATCAAGACACACCAAGCATGGACATGCAAGAAAACCCATCTTGAGTTTGATGCCATCCATCCACATTTGATGATATTCTGGTCAAACCATTTAAGACATTGAGGATTTTTTTGGTATTTTTTCTGGATTTCAAATGAGTTGAGTGCCTTGCTGTCTATGGAGGATGAGGGAGCTTTGTTCCAGAATATTGAAATTCCAGATGCTGCAATATTACCTTTCAAGATATGAACCTAAGCACTGCAAAAAGACTCAGTTTCTCAGTGTGCTGCCAGAGCATTTTGAAATGCAACAAAACTGTCATCCATGACAAATGGCATTGTGTTTGATAAAAGCTCGTATGTGCTGCACCTCCAGCAAACTTCACTTCTTGGTTTTCCAAAAATACACTGCAGACAGTCCATAGTTGCCAATATAAATGTCAAAAACATGTTAACATGTAGAACAAAAGGGGCTCTGTTGTAACACTATAGAGCTAATATCTTTAGCAGCTGTCTGGAAGGGGTATTTTGGAGACCCACACACTGAGGGGCCCGTGTAACTCTAGAAGCAGTGAACTGGTCTCTTGTGTGCTTGTGTCATTATTATATAGGTTTGGCAGAACTCATTCAAGTGTAGCTCCTCTTTTCCTAGCATACAACTGTAGCTCGGCTGTTAGAAGTTATAACACGGTTAGTGTAGATTTTCAAAAATAGTTTTAATGTGATACTGTTTTCTAATTTGCTTTGCATTTCATTTTAATGATTTTTGTTTGGTCATATACTGCACACACAATGTATTTAATTGTGTCAATGGCGGGGTTAGAACCCAGGTCTCTGGTGTGGTGGCTGGTGAGAGAGCCGTTGAGCCACTGAGGCTGTAGTGTTGGACCCAATCGAAACACTCAAGTGGAGATCCAGAAAACAAGGTTTTATTAAAGAAAAATATATATATATATCAACTTAGGTTCTTCTCTACAATAGAGGTATCAATAAACAAATAACAAAAATTCTTCTAGGTATACAAATTCTTATACGAGGTATACAAAAAAATGTTTTAACTGAATGATAAACATACAAAAGAAAACTCCTCGAGGGGAGAAAACATTTAAACCAGAAAATCAATAATACAAGAAAGAACAAAATAATCTTACTAGACACAGCTCGAGTAACCAGGAGGAGCGCAGGGTAGGTAAGCAAGGAACCGACTCAAAAACCGAGTGAAGAAACAAAGAAAAAGTAACCACTTAAATAGACAGGCTGGGACAAATCTCAGGTGATAGAAATCAAGCAAACTAGGATACACAAAGAATAGCAAAACCTAAGGGAAATACACGAGGACATCTAGGGGAACGGAGATGAAGTGCAGGATGGTGACAAATTGAGTCTTTAAAAAAAAAAAAAAGTATGTATGTTTGTTGTCAAAACAGAAGTTTCCCTATGGTTTCCCTTCAAAATAAAAGTGACAACACTTTAAAGCAAGGTTTCATTTTTGCTAATGTTAGATAATGTAGTATTTAACATGAACACACAATGTGCAGGATAAGTTTCCAGCATTCATTAGTTTTTGTTAACATTAGTAAAAAAATTAATTTATTGATGTTTAGTACATTAACTAATGTACATAATTCTGGATTTAAGTAGTGTTTTTGTAAATGTTCAAATGAAACTACTATTTACTAAAATTAATAAATGCTGTACAAGTGTATGTTGTATGTGTAATTCATTGTTAAAAAAATGTAAAAAACACAAATTGTCTTGCAATAAATTCAACCCAGGCTCATTCTGAAAACGTACCTCTATATACATTTCTGGAGAGCGCCAAATACGTCCCAGGTGGTAAGTCTTTTTGCAGTTTTTGCAAATCCACCAGAGGCCGCCGTGTACGCTTTTTGAGATCTCAAATTTCTCTTGTGAGTGCCATAAACGCATGCTGTTCTCACATAAATCCACCAGAGGCCGCTGTTGACTGACTGTTTGACTGACTAAATGACTGACTGACTGACCGATCGACTGGCCCACCCTCCTCCTTCCCTAAACCCAACCAATAGTATTTTCAAAAGCACAGATTGAACCGAATTGAATACATTACTACTACTAATACCACTAATAACTATGCAATGAATCTGTTGCCCCAATTTTTTCAGTTTTTCTTTTTTTTTTTATGAAATAATAATTCAGGTTTGCATACAGCAGTTTTATAGCTTGTTATTTGTTTGTTTGTGTAAATAAGCAAAAATTGTTCATTTGTAAAAAGATATTTTTTCAGAAATTTAGTTTTTTGTAATTGTTTTCTTCAATACTCAATATAAAAGCATGATTTCTAAAAATTACTAAGAAACTACAGGTTTTAGTAATTTTCATAAATCAATTTATTCATTTATTTATTTACAGATTTTTTGCAGTTGTACACTTCAATACACAACATAAAAACACAAAATATCTGAAAAATTACCACAAATGGAATTATCTATTAAATGTCTCAAACTAAAATGTCATCTCTTCCGTGAGCACTTGAATACATCATAATAAAAAGATAAACAAATAATAAAAACGCCCTCCTTACCCTAGCTCTTATTTTTCTAAGCAATATCACTGTGTACTGTATAAATAGCATTTCTTTTGTGCATTGCCTCTTCATGCTGAGTTGCTTAATGCCATTCTCATTTGTAAGTCACTTTGGACAAAAGCATCTGCTAAATGATTGTACTGTATGTAAATATGTATACATTATACAATTGCAGTTTTAATTACAATATTTAAGTGTTGACAGCTTAGCCTTCTGGGCTACAAAGATTCTTTAAAGTCCTGCTTTTTTTTGTCTGGCACAACATCTTTTGACTGAAAGCCTGTGGATCTGCCTCTCCTCTGATCTCAGCCATGTTCCCATACCACTAGCAGCCTGATGGGCTTACCAGCTGATCTTAGAGCCACAAACGCGTGCACTTTAACCTCCGCACTTCATATATTTAATAGCTCACATGTGAAGACAGAACAGTACATTAGGTAGAATTGAGTTTCGGTGGCAGTGAAAAAGAGATCTAGATGTGAGGTAAGCAGGTTAGATTGAGAATCAGTCATTTAGATGGCTCTAGGGGGGATAAAATGTAATCAATGGGGATTTATAATTGTCTTTAGACAGCTCATGTCAGTGACTCAAGTTTGAATGGATGATGGCAGAATAATGGCTCATCTGAAGAGAACTTAATCTCCAACTCGCAGCATTCTCAGCAGTAGACAACAGTGTTTGTATACGTGCTTGTGAGCATTTAAGTGCTTTTTTTTTTACGGATCAGGCCTTCTGTGTGCTTAGGCCTTGTGTGTTTTTGCTTTTTGTCAAAAGTGTGAAATAGCAGCACAGCGCAATGTAGCCAAAAATGTAATCCATGTACTTTTTGTTCTCTGGGAAATCCATTTCAAATCCTTTTACTAGTGAAAATGTATTTATTTTTGTCTGTAATTTGATGTAAATAATTCTTGAAATTATTCAGACTTTATGATTGAAGTCGATTTTATACTCAATTTGCTTTTTTGTCTAAATATAATTCAGACAGATCATGGTTACATGCAAATAAGTTCATGTTAAGACAAAATGAGACAAGACAAAACAAGAGGCCCTAAAAAAAAACGGCAATGATGTATGAATATAATTGCAATCAGTCAATCAACTAAAAAATAAATAAATAAATCAAAACACATTTAATCAAAAATAGAACAAATATAATTTTAAGATGTATTTTGTTAAAATATAGATAAGTAAATTTAATCAATTCTAAGCATTATTCAGTATTATTTTGTTATAACAGAGTTTTACTGCATTCCTCAGTTGCTTACTTTAAAACCTTTAAATAATTCAATCAATTCATTCTTGTTTTTTGTTTTCAATATATATATATATATATATATATAAAATAACCCGATAGTCACTCTGTCTGAGCTCCAGCGTTCTTCTGTGGAGAGAGGAGAACCTTACAGAAGGACAACCATCTGTGCAGCAATCCACCAATCAGGCCTGTATGGTAGAGTGGCCAGACGGAAGCCACTCCTTAGTAAAGGGCACATAGGAATTTGCCAAAAGACATCTGAAACAAAATTCTCTGGTCTGATGAGACTAAAATTGAACTCTCTGGAGTGAATGCCAGGCGTTACGTTTGAAGAAAACCAGGCACCGCTCATCACCAGGCTAATCCCATCCCTACAGTGAAGCATGCTGGTGGCAGCGTCATGCTGTGGGGATGTTTTTCAGCAGCAGGAAATGGAAGACTAGTCAGGATAGAGGGAAAGACGAATGCAGCAATGTACAGAGACATCCTGAACGAAAATCTGCTTCAGAGTGCTCTTGACCTCAGACTGGGGCGACGGTTCATCTTCCAGCAGGACAATGACCCAAAGCACACAGCCAAAATATCAATGGAGTGGCTTCACAACAACTCGGTGAATGTCCTTGAGTGGCCCAGCCAGAGCCCAGACCTAAATCCTATTGAACATCTCTGGAGAGATCTAAAAATGACTGTACACCGTCGCTTCCCATCCAACCTGATAGAGCTTGAGAGGTACTGCAAAGAGGAATGGGCAAAAATTCCCAGGTGTGCCAAGCTTGTGGCATCATATTCAAAAAGACTTGAGGCTGTAATTGCTGCCAAAGGTGCATCAACAAAGTATTGAGCAAAGGCTGTGAATACTTATGTACATGTGATTTTTTTTTTTAGGTTTTTTATTTTTTTTTAAATTTGCAACAATTTCTAAAAATATTTTTTCACATTGTCATTATAGGGTATATTGCGTGTGGAATTTTGAGGAAATAAATCTTAATAAATCTGTTATAAATCTTTCCATTCACCTCAGTACTTTGTTCTATTCCATCTCATTATATTCAGTCTCATCTCTCTTTCAGTTGTACTTGCACTTGCTCACATAATTAACACATCCCTTCATGCTGGTTCACTTCCTGTCACATTTAAGTAGGCTCAGGTATCTTCACTGCTTAAAATACTTGCCTTGAATCCAGCAATTGTAGAAAATTACAGAGTGGTATCCATCCTGCCATTTATTGCAAAAATAAATAAGTAAAGCAGCACAATCTACTGGACAGCAACATGTCTAGATTCAAAAGCAGATACTCTACATAGACTGCCCTGCTCTCAGCTGCAGAAGCCCTGAGACTTGCAAGAGTGGCATTCAAATCCTCAGTACTCATCTTGCTGGTTTTGTCTGCTGCTTTTTACCCAGTTATGCACCACATTCTTCTGTTTGCTCTGAGAAACTGCACTCCAGTGGTCCAGTTCTTACCTCTCGGGTAATTAAGGGTCACTTGGAAGGGTGAAGTGTCCAAGCTGCAACATATAGCTACAGGGGTGCCTCAGGGCTCAGTTCTAGGACCACTTCTCTTCTTCATTTTCATGGCATCATTTGGATTTGTCATTCAGATAATGGCTATGCTGATGACAGTCAACTGTACCTCTCATTTCAGCAAGATGATCCGATAATAGCTGCTCAAATTTCAGCATGTCTGACAGACTTTTATTGCTGGATGAAGGGCCATCGCCTTCAACTTAAAGTACCAAAACAAAGCTGCTATAGAGATCGCGGCCAACCCAATGCTTCATCACAACTTTTCCATCCATCTGGGCACTTTGACCAGAACTCCTTACAGTATCACATAACTTATGTGATGTCACTAATGACTGCTGAATCCAAAGTGATGTAAAGGTAGGGCTGCATGATAAATCAAACTGAAATCGAAATTGTGATTAAGAAAAGTCTCTGATTGTTATGCACATCTTTTCAGAGAAGCAGTACTCTATGATCAGTTTTAAATCTCCTCCTAAGGCCAGATGGCACTCAAGCTCTGTTTTTTTTACAAATTCACCATTAGGAACAGACCCAGGAATTCAAACAGGAGATTTAACTGCTTTAATTTATTCAACATGACTAATACTCACATAACTACAGAAGCATCTCAGAAGGATTTATTTCAGACGCTGAGGTTATAACATGAGTTAGGAGTAAACCCATGCTATTAAATGTAGTGTTTTCATTTAGATGTAGCATCAGCATAGTTCACTGAGAAGCAATGCAAACAATAGCAAATCGCAGAATGTTTTTTAAGTGCGTCTCAGTCAGCACCCTTGTACAGTAGTCAGTGCACAAACGTTTGCGCCCTGAAAAATCCCACAATGCACTATGAAAGTCAAGGCTCATGGATACGCACTATGCCCCCTTAACAGAACTTAAATATGAATCACGTGACTCAAATCATCAAATGTAATGGCAAACGAGAGAAAGCTTTCTAAAAACAATCCATTATTTACTTATTTTTAACATGAACGAACATGGCTAGATAGGTTAGGAAATGTCTAGCAATATTTTATAATTGTTTAATGTCAATTGTTTCAATCTTTACTCTGTTCATTATGTAACTTGTGAAACATCATTGTTCAGGAAACACACCCAAAATCAGTCTGATCTGATGGGTGGTTTAGATGGGATTTGAAAAATGTACAGCTGACCGGCTTAACCTATAAATGCATGCATTTACTATACTTTATTGCATATTAAGGTCTGCTAACCCAGACCAATAGATCTAACATGGATGGATTTCTAACTGCTGCTCCTGCATTAAAACAAAAACAAAATAAACCATATTTTATTACTTTTTGCAACTGAGAAGCATATTTGACAATATGATTTTACCAACTTTGCCATACTCAATACTCATACATTTCTTAACTATATTAGCAAAACTATTTTTGTTTTCAGCATCTTTCAAATCAATATTTTGATCGCTGACAGCTTATTCACCACCAGCAAGTGACAGTGACACATATCTAATTGCACGCATGAATCACTCTGCAGTAAAGCCATTCACGCCACCTCAAGTTTCACTGATGATATTCTTCTGTTTTATGCCTGTGATAATTGAATAAATATCACATCATCACTGTGAATAAGACACTGCCACATTGTGTAACAAATGTGAATTTTACTTATTGAGTCATCAGATATTTAAGTATTGCTGCTTTATTGGATAAATATACTTGCACTATCACATATTTTGGGCCACTAGAGACTAAATGCATTTTATACAAAAATAAAATTAAATCGCATTTTTTTTTTCATACAAAACGAATAGCTTGAAAAATCCAAAGAAAAAAAAGTAAAGAAAAAGAAGCAGTGTAGTAAATGACTTAGTGTTAGTTTGCTCAAAAATGCTAACCCTCATTTTCATTTATCTTCAGAACACAAATCTGAGAGTTCTCTCATCCTCCATAGACTCCATAGACAAGTCCAGAAAGGTACAAAAAAAAAAAAAAAAATCCTCAAAACAGTCTGTGTGACTTCACTGGTTCAATTTTAATATTATCAAGCTACAAGAAAATTTTGTGTGCAGATTAAACAAAAGATAATGACTTAATGAAAACAGTTTCTTCTCAGTATAGGGCGCAGTATAATGTCAGTATACAGTAGACTGTAGTAAATAAAGAAAATATTATGATTGTACCACTGAAGACATGGAGTGCTTTAACATGTTTTTGGTACCTTTCTGGACCTTTCCATCTATGGAGGATGTGGGAGCTCTCAGATTTCACATAAAATATCTTAATTTGTGTTTCGAAAAAAAAAAGTTATTAAACTTAAAAAAATAATTAATAATATAATTTTTCATTTTTGGATGAATTAACCCTTCAAAGGCTGGAGGTACCAGCTATAAGACCAACTTAGGCTTTTATTTTTCAACAAACCAGTGCATTTCAGCTCTAATGAAGTCAAAGCAACTGTAGCATAACACATTTACGTTTCGAGAGATCCTGCAGCATGCCATTTAGTAAATAACACTGCTGTTCATTTAACCCAACCTGTTGATCCACAATCCCCTTTTCCTGCCTCTCATCTGTTGTGCGAGTCGCGAGACATCAAAGGCCCTCATCAACAAATGGAGGCGCAAAAGACTTACATGAAAGCCTGATTGTAGATGAAGCAGCTGATTATAATTCCATTTTGTATTCAATCGTTTTTTTCCTCTCTCTTCTCTAATCGGGCCGACTGCCAGCTTTCTTTTCTACCGTTCGGTAATGTGGGAGAGCATTCTCATTAAGATTCAAGAGAGATGCTCACTAACTTAATTAAGCATAAGATAGACATGCGTATAGATGCAATCTGATCTCAATGTGTGTGAGCCCACATTTAGCCTCCGTTCAAGGGTTCTCAAAGAACTTGATGATGCCATGATGGCAGAAGAGTGGGGTTTGTTGTCATGTCTGCCTTTTTTTTTCGGGAAGGTTTATATGGCAACTTAAGGAGTGTAACTGTTGAGTAGCTTGTTGAACATGCAGTTGTTTCTCCTTTTTTCTTCCTTTCAGAGGCAATCATCACATAAGTGTGTCTATTTCAGATGTGTAATATTGCCTCTTGTGCTGTCGGTGACTAAATGAACCGAATGGTTACACAACTGTTATTGCAGGAGCGTCTATTTACTTGATGGCACCCAATTTAAAGATGCAGGAAAAGGGAAATTTGGCGTAATGTCCTGTAATCTTGCTAACCTCATTGTGCCGGAGCTGAAAGCCGCAGAGGAGTTGACTGATTGATGCATGAACATTAACTCTGCATTCGACAGTTTTATCTGACAGCCCTGATGGATGCTTTTTATAACAAACCCGATGAATCTGATAAAACCTGCCTCGAAGTGCAAACTAAGTCTAAACAATTCCACAATTGCCTACTGAACCTAAACCTTGTATGCATTGCATATGAAACTGATCAATCCTTGTAAACTCTTGACAACAGCGCACAAAGCAATGCCTTTCAGAATGCAAAATGAGTTTTAGAATTAGACATTAGAGAACAAATGTAAGCAACTTGCTGCAGAATAAACTGCAAATATAAACCTTTCATCTGTTTAATAATAATAATAATAATAATAATAATAATTTCTTACATTTATATAACGCTTTTCTAGACACTCAAAGCGCTTTTACACAATGGGGGAAATGGATGACGCGACGGCAGCCATATTGCACCAGACCGCACACCACACACCAGCCGATTGGTGGAGAGGAGACAGAGTGATGAAGTCAATTATGATATGGGGATGATTAGGAGGCCATGATGGACAGAGGCCAGTGGGCAGATTTGGCCAGGATGCCGGGGTTAAACCCCTACTCTTTTTCAAATTACATCCTGGGATTTTTAACGACCACAGAGAGTCAGGACCTCGGTTTAACGTCTCATCCGAAAGACGGCGCTCACTGAGCAGTATAGAGTCCCCTTCACTATACTGGGGCGTTAGGACCCACACAGACCACAGGTTAAGCGCCCCCTAACACCACTTCCGGCAGCAACCTAGCTTTCCCATGTGGTCTCCCATCCAGGTACTAACCGGGCGCAGCCCTGCTTAGCTTCAGTGGGCACCCGTGTGAGAGTTGCAGAGAGCTAGCTGCCGGTTTAGATCATCTGTCAGTTGTTTCACTATATTAGTTTATCTGCATTCTGTTTTTTTACTGTTTTGCTTACTCCTTTACAAACACATTTTTTTCTATTGTGTTGGGATCCCTATACATTTTAAAAAGGGCCCTACAAAATGCCATCTATCCATCCCTTATTCTCTTCGAAATCTGGTCATCTTTAATCATGTTCATGGATGTGACAAAGTAATAAAGTTTCATAAATGTTGCATTTGAATCTATTTGTCTATCTGTCTGTTTGTCACAGTCAAACCAGGTTCTCCACCCATTCAAACACCAAGATCAGTCTCACCTGAATTCTAATCACCTGAACATCATTACCGTCATTATCCCTGCACTATAAAGTCTCCTCACTCAGTTCACTCAGCGTCCGGCATCGTCAAAAGATACAGAAAGGACTGAACTGCTATACATTGTCAGTGTTGAAATTCTAAGCTGTGAACCCGTCTCTGTTCCTGATCTGTCTACCTGGATCCTCATCTGGTCATCGTCCTGGTTTTCCTCATCGGTTCCTGTTTACATTGTCAGTCCTGCAAAGACATGTCATCATCATACTCCCGGAAAGATACTACACCAGTTTACTAACCTGCTTTAATACTGCCATCCATCATAATAAACTGTATTGAATTCTGAGTCCCGTCCCCTCTGTGACACTGTCAGTCTGTTTATCTATGATTTTTTTTTTTGCTTTTTAATTTCTCTGGACTTTTTATGGTCAAAATAAACATTTTGCATTAAAAAAACAATAAAATATTTTAAGTAATAAAGTTCATTCATATTAACAGCGGTTTACTGAGAGTTTAATAAAAAAAATTGGTAACACTTTAGATTAAGTAACTTTTACTACTGGCTTATTACCTGTTACGATATTAAAATCCCTAATACTATCAATTACCTGAATCCAACTACTACCTTACTAACATTTAATAATTCAGCTAAAAGTCTTAGTTAATAGTTTGTTACCAATGTGACCCATGTGATTTTTTTTTTCTTCTCAAATTTGAATTATTTTCCTGGTAAAACATGAAAGAACAATTGTGTAATAAAAGTATTATTATTACTACTACTATTTTAAGAAATGATTGTGTATTCCCCCCTTAAACAATATCTCAAAGTAAGCCTGAACTTTTATTTTTGCTATAA
>CAIGQV010017835.1:3294101-3314588 GCA_903798115.1 Danio jaintianensis | reverse complement strand
CACACACACACACACACACACACACATATATACAGAATCAAATAATCTTTGTATTATATCCATATTTGAGAGGAAAATAACATTGCCTTCTTTAATAGCCCTCACATAGATATCTGTGCACTTTGGGGGTTTTACTAAGGCATTTATTATGTTTATTAAGCAGTTTGTTTACGTGCTGTTGGCTGCTCTCTAAATATAGGTAATTTCAGGGTGTAGTATTTTATTTATTTATATATTTTTATTGATTGCACACGTCTCCTTGAACCACTAACACACGTACAGGCTCATTGTGCCCACAAGGCGTCGCTGTTGCTTTGCAATGATTAAAATTAGATTAGAAATAACCATATTTATACTTCAAATAAACATCAAAACCTAATAAATGAATTTCTGTTTTCTTCATCAATGTGTACATACTCAAATATTTGAGAACCAATACTACCATAAACTCACAAAATCCTTTTCCATTTGTGCCTTCAAACTTTTTTTATTCCTTAAAAATCTGAAGGGCAAAATACTTTGCACAGCGCTCCTAACTCACGACTCTGTAGTCGATAAAGTTATCTTCAGATGAAGCTCATTTGCACAGAAGTCAGTGGGGAGCATATGGGAGCCCTTGATGTGGATGGTGAGCCTCAGGTGATGCTTTAACCCCGCACCTCAGTTTGGACTTGCCAGTGTCTGCGCTGGAGTGGAGAGGAGAGGTTGGCGCACAAAGAAAAACTCCCCTTCAAACTCACGTGCACCTATTTTTATGCAAATATTTGCTATTTTATTTTGCGTTCGTGAACATCAGAAGAAGCTTTCTGTCTTTTTCCTCTAACATTAGAACAATCTCCTGAGAAAGGAAACCAGCCAAGTAATATTCCTCATCTCCGGAGACAGAATATGGAAAGCGCAAATGGTAAAACCGTGCGCTCCAGCAACTTTTAGGATGTGCAGGATAATTCCGCATTAGAGGATGCGAGAGCGGATGCGGAGGAAACACAGATCCTGCCTTACGCATCACGCATCAGGGTGAAAAAACGCCACCCAACCCGCTAGACTTTACTAGAAAGACAAAAGTAGCCAAGGAACGGAAATTAAATTCACTCGCTGCCACCTAACTGCAGAATACCGCAGACTGATCAGTTGGATACAGCGACGCATGGGAAAAAATACTTAGGGTGTGAGTAAAGCACAATATTTGGGAAGGATCTTTCGCGCAACGAGGAGACTCAGTGGCATCCTTCTGGATTTTGACACTGTAAATCCAATCTAATGCGGGATGTTCGGACTCTCAAGTCTATTTGACCTGAAGTAAAGTAAACCGATCCAGTGTGAGGTGACGAACATTATGATGAGTGCTTTTGGATATCCTCCGACAGCGATACTGGAACTTAATCGCGCATTTTTGTGATCATCTCCCCGCGCGTAAAGGGGATCTTTTCACTTTCGTTGCCCTTCCGTGTCGGCCAGTAAGATGGAAGTTTCTCATAGGGCGAGAACAAACATGTTGCGTCTCCAGACTCTGCATTTTATTGTGATGCTGCTCACAGGTAAGTTAAACAAATGAGTTCTTGCATATTTTTACCCTCACTACCACATAGGCTATATGTGGTTAATGACACTCGCGTGATTAGATTTCCCCTATGTATCATTAGATCGTAAAGTGATCTAGTTTAAATCGTAAGTTGTACTGTCTGTGGTCCTTCCTGAATCTTTTGGGTTAAACTCATTGTGTGGTATTGTTAAAAGCGAGGCATGAATGGGAACCGCACCGTAACGAGCGCGACATCACGGTCATTGACTAACACCATTTGCGCTGCAGCTGGGGATTAGCAAGGTCCGATTCCAGAACGAGTTGTTCTGTTGAGTCGAATCTTTTAATGAATCGCGTAAACAAGTTCACGTAGTCCATCAAGCTAAAATCCAAAAATTCACTATTCACTTCAATATCGTAATGGTGCCCAATTGCTAATGATACATATGGAGTTGATCAAAGTGTTTGAGGGGTTGACGTTACGTTAATTTATATGAAGGCACATTAAGGGTTTAATGATTTTAATTAATCATAAAAACTATTTTCAGGCCACTAATGCAAGGACCGAATAACATCCGACTTCTATGTGCCCTCAGCAGAACTTGGCAAAATCAGTTTACTAATTTAAATGGGTACGTATAAGTAATTTTTATATCTGTTCTTTCAGAACATTTTCACTGTCAACAAACAAAAGTGAGATGAAACAGTCTGTAATGCATTTAAAAATAACATTTCTCAGTATTAGTCTGACTTTACCTCAGACAATTCAAATAAATACCAGTTAACTATACAGTATCTCAAGCTAATTCCTAATACTCATTATATAATATAATTCTTCCCTGATGTATGGTGATGCCGTCTCATGAAGAAGCTACTATTACTACCTTAATCACACTCAGCACACAGGTCTTTAGCATCTATATATGCTCACCACCATTCTCAGCTGTATGCAAGTCTGACACACACTAAATACACTGTAAAAAAAAGCTGGGTTCCACACAATTCGTTCATGTTCTCACAACACAAATTGATTAAGTTTAAGTGTATTGAACATAAAACAAATAAGTTGTCAGAAAAAAAAAACTTAAGAATTGTGTTGTTTCAACTAATTTTAAATAAGTAACAAAACAAGCAGCAAAAGTCTTTTTTTGAGTGTCCCTCCAAAAAGGGGAGGTTTATGTGTATAATACATGTTCAATGAAGTGTATGTGTGTATTAAGTGCTGTGCAGGAAGAAAAGTTTAGTCATGGCCGGGAGCTCACTGGTCACAATAGACTCCTGTCCTGAACAGAAAAGAGTTTTTCGCAACCTCCTGTGTTTGTTCAGTTATTTCACTTTAAAGGTGAAATAAAAAGAACATATTATTCACCATAAAGGTGTAATGACAACCAGGAGCCTGAGGAAAATGCTCACTTTAGACAAAAAATAAATAAATAAATCAGTCTGCACTCACTATAGAGCCTTTTGCAACTCTTCACATATACATTTATACCCTGTAACAATGAAACTCACTGTTAATCAAGTCCTCTTTATTGGTGATTGGTTTGACTTGAATCATATGACTGTGAGTTCTACTGTTTTAAGCACTTTTATTGAGTTAATGTGGATTCTTTAATCACTGGATACATGGTCTTTGATCTGAGCATCATTAATCTGCTCTTTCTTTGAACATTTTATTAACATGGCTGTTATAAAACATCACATGTTCCATCACAGGGGGCTTTTGCATGGAGCGTGATGAGATTGAAACCAGGCAAATTGTGACAAACCGTGCTTTTATACAGAACATGAAATGATTGATTTGTGTCTGCACGAGAGGTGACACAGACCACAATACATTTTTTGGCAGCATGTCCATGACACTGATCCTCTCTTCTTTTTCTTATATATGCATCTTGTCATTTTTTTCCCCATTTGGCTCTGACATATTTCTCTGCACAGTACACAACAGTGATTTCAAATCAAATTTGGTACTAGACAGGAAACATAATCTCTTATCATGCTTCTATCATGATCATGCATATGATTAATAAATTTGTTAAACCTTCCCTTGAGTCTTTTTAGTTCTGATATTCTTTGCCACATTTTGTTGATGATTTTGTATCAGAATGTTCTCTGTTTTCAAACATCAAAGAGAAACACTTGCCTTGACATTACCATTTTTTTTTTCTGGAATGCTTTTCTTTTGTGCCTATTCTGCTTTTTAAAACAGCTTTTTGTGTGTATCGCTACCAGCCTCGCCCTTTTGTGCAGCTTCAGTAGCTCCGGGCACATGATCTAAAGCTAAAATATAAACTGGGCAGCCTATTTAATTGCATTGCAACAAGGAAAAAAAAACGGCTTTGTTGTGCAGCAAATGATCATGCTTGCTGTACATTGCTCCATAGGGATCTATTGTTTTGATATCAGTGTGTCATTGCATCATACTGTGCATTCACACGATTTAATTTCGCTGAATGCACGAAAGGGTCTTGACACTAGTAGGTCCCTTGATAATGATGGCATTTTTGACGTATACATTGGGATTGAAAAATAAGTGCCAACTCGAGGTATTTAGGCTTATGGATGCAGTCATTTATACTGTATTGCTTGGTGGGAATTGAACACCAAATCATTTAGTTTTGATTAGAAAAAAGTTGTTTCCTTAATCTGAGAAGTTCAAGATTTGGCTATTTTTTGTAAGCTTGTTATCTGAACGTGCAGAAAAAAAGAGGACTCGATTCAACACAGTTGAGTGGTTAAAAAAGAAAATAGAAAAAACTAAAAACTCATAATTTTCTCTTTGTGGACAAAAATGGGCAACCATAGGAAATTAATGGGACATAATTTATTTTTGTTGTCCACTAAAAATAAAATTAAAAGCATTTGTTTGTAAATTCTCCAACAAATCCAACACACCTCAGATAAAACATGAAATTAAAAAAACCTAAAGATGAAAAACCTAAATGAAGGTTTGAGCCTGTACAACATGCTCAATGTGTCATACACTAAGACATTCTCTCACCAATGAGAACAAAATACCATTCTTTACCAATGGAGAATAAAATATTAAATAAAGCATAAAATATACATACCTTACATAAAATTGTGGTACTTCTAAAGGTGTGCATACATTAAAAAAAACATCAAAAATCTGAAAAAAACCTAAGTTGATAGTTACATTTTTATCTAATTTAACTAATTTATCCACTATTCATTGCTACTGTTCAATTTAGAACCATTGGACTGGAAGGACTGGCTGTTCAGTTCAGAACCATTGAACTGGAAGGACTGACCAGTGGATGCTGCACACTGGTGGTGGTGTGGAGAGACCCCCCCCCCCCCCATTATTGTTAAGCGCTTTGGGTATATGGCCAATACACAATACATGCGCAATATAAATACACATTACATTACATCACATTCCTCAACTGAAGCAATCCATTGGTCAAGCAAAGCTATAGTTTGGACAGGATTTTCAAATACAGGCAAATAGCATTTAAACAGTTTCACGACTTCAACGTTTTCAGGATTTTCTTTTATAATTGGAGAAAAAAATTCTTGCTCTTATGTAAGCAATTTGTCTCATGTGGTGTTTTCCTCAAAGCGAGGGGCATGTGGTGTCCTGCTATTGCACTGCTTTCTGTCTGGAGGTTTTAGTTGTGTGGTTCACTACACCGGGTGCATTCAGGTAAATCAACGCACTTTTGACATTTAAAAAAATGTTGTTTGTCTGCTGAGATGTGTCCTTTATGAAAGTAGTCTATGGGGTTTAATCAAGTGTGGAGGAAAACATGGGGTCTCGGCAGTGTGTCAGATTACTTTCTTCATTAAATCTAAAGCACTATGACTGTAAATTGAGTAGCTTGTTAAATGGATAGTATGATAATACAAAGGTCTAAATTAATAAGGCCAGCTTTTTCCTCTTTGTATATTTCTTCCAACCTCTTTTCTTGCTCTATTTTGTTCTCTCTCTCTATCTTTGGCCTTCCTCCTCCTCCCTCTGCACCTCAGTGGTCTAGTGTTGCGATAACATGTAGTAAGTGCTGAAATGACCTTGGAATTATCCAGGTCTTTGAGCTTGGTGTTCAGCAGGCCCACGCATTACTCAGTGTTTTAAACTGAGGGGGAAAAAAGGTTTCATTTATAGGCTGCTGGAGAGATGTATGAGCATTCTGGAAAAGCACACTGTTGCTGAAGTCAAAAAAAAAAAGGGGCAAATGAGATTTTAAACAGTGCTCTAAAACTTAAATCCCGTAGAAAGTTGTCTGAAGTAGAGATGAATCAATATTTAAATACAGATTTATTTTCAGTAATTCACACTTTAAAAAAAAAAGATTTTAAGTGGTTTTAAATTTTAAATGAGTAATAGATGACAGCAAATACATTCTTAACCATTGTTGTTATTAATTATTCACCCTCATGTTGTTCCAAACCTGAGACCTTTATTAATTTTTGTAGCACAAAGCAAGATGTTCTGGTTAAAATTTGAGATCTCTATGATCTCTTCATAGACAGCAAGTCGCAAGTTGTTTAAAGTCCAGAAATTTACCAAAAACAATTTTTAAACAGTCCATGTGTCTTCAGTGGTTCAATCTAGGGGTGGGCAAAATTGCAAACATGTTTTAGCAAAGCTATGGTTTGTCATGGACATCTCAAAGAATCATGGTGTGATTTGTAGTAAATCCCTTCTGAAGGCTAGAGGGCGCTCTCACTGAAAACCTGGAGAAAATAGCGTTTGCTGAATAAACATAAGATTTAACTGCTTTCATTGATTTAGCATGACTAATAAACAACTTTGGAATATGGAAGGATTTATTAAAAAAAAAGTCAACTGTAGTTTTGAGGTGTGTTTGGAGTAGTCGTTTTGTTATTATATGTTGTAATTTCACGTGTAGCTGTAGTTTATTGAGAAGCGACGCAAACGGCTGTCATTATTGCAGAACGATAATCTCAATGTCATTATCCATCGATAAAACCAAATTCGAATATAAAGGTCCCGTGAAGCGCTTTGAAATGTGCATTTTTTATTTGATGTTTGATGTAATCTCAACTGAAAAATGAAGAGAGGGTGGGACATATAGTAGCTCCTCCCCTTTAAAAAAAAACAGCCAATAGCGTTTGGTTTTTCTCACATCAAATGAAAAGCAAACGAGAAGCGTCTTTAAAGCATTTGATTGGTCAAGATTTGATGAGAAACTGAAGTATGAGGTGATCGTCCATTGATGCAGAAGTGACAAACTACAAGCTGTCGATGTTTATATCAGTTTTATATTTTCTAAATGCGAATTTTGTCCCTGTTTTGTAGCACACTACCTTATTCATTCATTTATTAATTTTCCTTCGGCTTAGTCCCTTTATTTATCAGGGGTTGCCACAGCGGAATGAACCGCCAACTTATCCAGCATATGTTTTACACAGCGGATGCCCGTCCAACTGCAACCCAGTACTGAGAAACATCCATACACACTCATTCACACACATACACTACGGCGGGACTTGAACCAGCGACTTTCATGCTGTGACGCAACAGTGCTAACCACTGAGCCACCGTGTCACCCCCACATTAGCTTATAGATATCCTAAAAACAGACTAAAACATTTTAATTTCATGGGACCTTTAAATTATATTTTGGCGTAGCTTATTAGTGTATCACAACTCTGTGTAGTAAACTCTGGGCCATCTAATCCAGGGGTGCCCAAACTCGGCCTTGGATTGCTGATGTGCAGAAAAGTTTAGCTCCAACCCCAATTAGATACACCTGAACCAGATAATCAAGCTCTTACTAGTCATACTAGATTAGAAGCTTCCAGGGAGGTATGTTGAGGCAAGTTGGAACTAAACTCTTCAGGACATCGGCCCTCCAGGACTGAGTTTGGGAACCTAAACGCATGTGTTGGATGTTTACTAGAACTGGCTTTACTGACAAAATGCGCATGTAAATCGCCTAGGAATACCTTGTGCCCTCAAAAATGACAATTTTATTCAACAGTTTCTTCTCTTCAGTATCACTTCTGTTCACAAGCACCACACACTGATGTATACCATGAATGGCTGTTCGTAATTATTTTATCCATACAGTAATAGAAGTGAACAGGGCTAAACTACATCATTTTTTAATCGCCCCATTTTCGGGTGAATCATTTCAAACAAATACATTACCAATATATTGTGAAACACTAATCTGAACCCAACTGGGTTTGAAGACCTTTTAAAAATAGCTTGAAATCACTATACAATGATGTCTTTGAGAAAGCATTTTGTTGAATTGTATTATTACTCAGCATTATGCACTGTTAAAAAAAATCTGTTAAATGTACGGAAAAATACCGGCAGCTGTGGTTGCCAGGATTTTTCTGTAAAAAATACTGAAGTTTTATAAAACTGTTTAAATTTATAGAAAATAACCGTATTTCATTAACTGATACAATGTTCAGTTCACAAAAATGTAAAGTCATTAAATGCATTAATGTGTTCATGCGATTGCAATCAGCAAACAGATTTTCACTGCATCAGTAACTACACAGTTACATTTAAACAAAAGAAGATGCAGCATAACATCAGATGCTCTTTGTTCATCTTAGACTTGAACACAGACGCTACTATCCTGCACAATGGTGACACAAAAAAGGTTTTACAGTATTTTGCAGTTTTTTTTCTTGATTTTACGGGAAAATACCGGCAGCTGTGGTTGCCAGTAATCTACTGTTTTTAACATTTTACGTTCGTAATTTCAATTTACGGAATATTCCCGTTAAAAATACATTCCACAGTGTGAATTTTTCATCGAACACATTTAACCCCTTAAATCCCAGAGCAAAATCCTCACTAGTGTCCTCACTACAGAGGGTTGAACACTAAGGCAGGGATGAAGTTAATGAGATAATTGTCTAATTAAAGGAAGATTGATAATGATTGATGAACAACTGTTAACAAGCAGAATCACCAAAGTAAAGAAAAACAAGACCAAATAATACAAATTACAGCCAAAACCAAAGATGAAATCAACTGAAAATAAAACTCTAAATAAAAATAAATTACACAAAACAAAATTTTCTCAAGATCTCAGCAGAGGATCATTAAACAACTCCACAAACATCAGGAGCTTCACTTATTACTGACCTTTGACTTTAGTACTTAGTGTATTTAAGTACATAAACCTTCTCGTTGCCATTCTTGTCATAACTGATGAGTTTCAGAAACACAGTTATAACAACCAGAGAAACATTAAAATTAAAGAGTAACGGATCAAGATCCCAAGTAAAGCAGCCTCTGATCTCCACGATGGTGAGGTCAAATGAAAGATTTTCAATAAAACATATGAACCTCTCTTAATTACCAAATTTTTTTACAGAAATGAAGTCAGACTTTAATCAGTGAAGCTGGTAATGCTGCTTGTGGAGTTGTTTAATCCTCTGTTTTAATTCAGTTGGTTTGGTGTGAGGCTGTTGCTGTGGAGATTGTTCTTTCCTTCAGTGATTGTGCTTGTTAACAGCAGGTGTTCATCAGTGTCTGAATTTACTCATTTGTGGTCATTTACTCTGTCTAGTGGACTAAACTAATCACCTGATTTAGGGACTAGTGAATGAGAGTGTATGGTGGGATTTCAGACACTCTGATTACTTTCCCGGAAACAAAGGTTAGATCTGTTACAGTTATTTTCTGTATTTTGTACAGAAATGAACTGTTAATCATTTAACAGGTTTTTCACTGTAGATTGTACAGACTTTTACTGTTAAAATTACGGACATTTTTTACAGTGTGCCTTAGACATGTTGAAACTGAGAAAATGAGCGTCAAGTCCAAAATTCCATTTGTTCGAGAGCTGTTGTGTACTCCTTTGACTAACACATTAATTGAATTCATATTATGTCTTTCCTGAGTAGATTTCTAAAGACATGAATATAGCACTTCACATGTTTTGAACAAAATCTTTCAGAATGCTGAAATTACGCCGGCGTCAAACATGAAATGGCCAGTAAATTAGGCCACTTGTCTTTCTCTCAGCCATCAAGATTTCAGCGATGACATCTGGATAAAAAGCCATTGTACTCAGACCTTTAGTGGAGTGCATTTTATCGAGCTATGATAGACCTGTTTGCTTAGCGAAGTTCTGAGTTACGGCAGTACATCATGTCTTATTATGCCACCTTGTACTATGACCTTAAAAGGCAAAGTACAGTTTTTTTTTTTTTTTTTGTTTGGCTAAAAGGACATTTTATGCAGCTTTCATTGTGGAGTGGTGTTTAGAATGTAATTTCTGATCTTTCAGAAGAGTTATAACAGTAATGTTCATTCTTTGTGTCTTATTGAAAAGGAAAAGGCCAATTCTTTTTGTATCTTTTGTCTATTGGTGTCTTTGAGCCTCATGCATAAAACATTAGAGGTGAAACCTAATAAGGCTTAATAAGGCTACATTAGTTAATGTCAATGTGTTTACATGAGCACACAATGAAAAGTACATTTATTTCAGTCTTTATCCATCTTTGTAACATTAACAAGCTCAACTTTGAATTTAAATATTCCATTAGTAAATGTTGAAATTAACATCAACCACCATAAATGTTGTGCTAGTATTGTTTATTCTTCATGTTATTATACAATAAATAATATTAACAAATGAAACATTATTGTAAAATTTGACCATTATTGCAATATGGTTATTTTTTGGCCATTTAATTAAACTTTGGAGATCATGCACAGTTTACAAACATCATTATGATCATTATGCATTTTATTGTTCATCATAAGTTTCAAAGGGTTAGTTCACCTAGAAATAAGTTCACCCTCATGTTGTTCCAACTCCTGAGACCATCGTTCATTTTCATAACACAAATTACAATATTTTGGATGAAATCTGAGAGCTCTGATCCATTTGAAGTCAAAACAAAGCTGTATCGTAAAATAAAAAACAAATAACAAAACTGAAGTGAAACATTCAGATTCAGTCAATTATACTGAAATTCAGTTTCCATTATATCACACATTTCTGAAACATCTCCCAACAAAAAGCCAAGTACGAAGTTTCAGTTTACCACCTGATCTTGTGTAGACCAAGGCCACCTCACAGCTGTTAGTCAAGGTATAAGTGAAAATACAAAATACAAGTGAAAACAGTATTTTTTTCTGTAATTTGCTGATGGAGTGTCTGTTGAGTCAATGCAGTTGTTAGTCATTCAGTTTGTTTGTGAATGGTGCATTCAGTGAAAGTTATTATTTTTTTTACATTCATTTCTCATTCATTTACATAATTGTACAGACTTTGTCTGTCAAGTTTGTATTTTGTCAATGACACAGACAGACAGGAAATGTGTGACCTTAAAGTTTTATAACTATGATTACTGTACGGGCCTTAGTGTATAAATTATATTTTAAGCTGTAAAACATAACATTTCAGTCAAATCTATTTGATGACTGTGACAATTGCCTTTTAGATATACCCAAAACCAATTATATTTTCACAATAAACCACTACATGCATCCATCAGACTCCTGAATTGGTGGGCAATGGGAGGCTGACTCGCTGGAAGTGCCATCTCTGAAATCATCAAAACACATTTACAAATAGGCTTTATCCTTATAAATAAACTGCATATTTGCAATCTAAACAACAACATTCTCACCCAGAAAATGTCTCAGAAGTACATTATGTGGTCTAACAACTGCAGTATGTCAAACTAGACTGTAAAAAATATCTGGAAATTAGCAGTTTTCCAAATTTTTTGTTTCATGTTTTTATTTTTGCCCATTTATTTATGCATTTGAATCACATTATTAGATCATTATGGGAAGCTGCCAGTACATTATCTGTTATTTTACCGATTTATTTCTTTATATATTATTTCTTATACATTATATTTTTTCAAACTACTAAAATGTCAATAAATGTCACTTTGTGAAACTGTAGAGTTGAATTTTCAACATCAAAAGTTGACAGAACAGAGATCAAGACAATATCAGATCAGATCAGTCAATAAATGTATCTATAATGCAGTTTAATCTTTTAATAAAACCTTTAACTTTTACTATTTCACTAACAGCTATATTACATGCCACACAAGGTAACTGCTGTAAAAACATAACAGGGGCACTTTTAAGACTAAATTAAAAACATACAAAGGTGTTCAAACAAAAACTCATTCAAAAAATTGTTCGTTCAGACAAGATCACACGGATAATGCTTTCCCTTTTCTGAGAGCAATTTTCTACTATATTTGAAGAGTACTGAAGCATGTAAGCTGTAGTTTTATACACTGAAAAGCATGTTCAGTGGTTAAGCATTTGTCTCACCTGGGACCAAAACCAGCCATCCTGCTCAAGCTGCCTCATTACCCTAGAGCTGCTCTGCTGCCCACTGAGATTACCAGACTACTGGGAGATTTGAACATCAAATTGCATTTTATGAACGCCTGCATACAATCAACAGTTGACTAAAAACTCTCAATTGATTGTATGCATGATTATTGTGGATTTTGAATAGCATTTCTGGCAAAGTTTACAGTCAGTGATATACATTGTCTCCATTGAAACAAAATTCTAAGTGGGTCACACACCGGACAAGAAGCGCTACATCAAATCGCATTGTGATGCACCACATCTTGAAAAGATAAACATATCTGATTTTTTTCAATGAATGACAGTGCACACAGCAAAATCCTCAGAGTAAAATTTGCTCAGTTTAGATAGCATTTTGTCCCTCTCTAAATTGAGTAAAAGTTACTCAGCAGCAGAGTTAAAGTTAATGAGACAATGAAGGGATAATTAAGTAACTTTATTAATCTGGGGTCGCCACAGCGGAATGAACCGCCAACTTATCTAGCATATGTTTTACGCAGTGAATGCCCTTCCAGCTGCAACCCATCACTGGGAAACATCCATACACACTCATTCACACACATACACTACGGACAACTTAGCTTACCCAATTCACCTATACCACATGTCTTTGGACTTGTGGGGGAAACCGGAGCACCCGGAGGAAACCCACGCGAACACGGGGAGAACATGCAAACTCCACACAGAAACGCCAACTGACCCAGCCGAGGCTTGAACCAGTGACCTTCTTGCTGTGAAACGATTGTGCTACCAACTGCGCCACCGTGCAGCCCTCTTAATAATATCACTATATGAAATTTTGTAGAGTCTGGCAGAAATAAGGGCAAACAGGTTGTTAATAAGTAAAGCTGCTGTTTTTTGTGGAGTTGCTTAATGATCCTCTGCTGAGATTTTGAGAGATTCGATGTGTTTTATGTTAGTTGATTTCATCTAAGGCTGTGACTGAAGTCAGTTGTAGTTTTGTGTTTCTCTTCTCTGTTTCTGCATATTAACAGCAAGTGTTCATCATCAGTGCTCAATTATCACTTAATTAATTCCTTCATTGTCTCATTAACTTTAACTCTGCTGCTGAGTAACTTTTAGTCAGTTTAGAGAGAGACCAAATACACTCTGAAGTGAGTAAATTTGTGAGTAAAAGAGGATTTTGCTGCGTGTGTCTTAGGTCTGTTTATCTGACTATGTTCTGATTATGCAGTAGTACCCAAAATTATTAGAACACTAGATGCGAATGTGGGCAAATAGCACATTTTATCCACTTATCAATTTTAATATTTGGTATATCTACCTTTTGCAGCAATGTCAGTAGCACATCTCTATGGCAGAGTGTCAATCTGTTTCCTGAGAACTTCTTCTCCCATGCCTTCTGCAGCTAAAGCCAAAGAATTTCCTTTGAATTCTGGGAAGGAACCTGATTGTGTGACAGACAGTGAAATAGCTTTAGTTTTTCTGCAGGGAAAATAGCTTAAATGTCCTCATGATGACTCTGTTTTATAGTTTAGAGCACAATGATGACTTTGTACAGTAGATATTTCATTAGTTTTATGGCTATTTTAATAGCAAATTCAACAAAAAATCAACTGAAACCTCTTAAACATGCCAAGTGTTCTAGTAATTTTGGCCACCACTGTAAACTATGCATTACACTATCAATTCTGTTAAAGGAACCTAATGAAATTGAAGGTACAGTCACTCTCACACACACATACTTGAATATGTGGTTTACGAGGACTCTGTATGGCCATAATGTATTTTATACTGTAAAAAAAGCTGATTATATGGCCCTGCCCTACTTCTACACCTAAATCCAACCCTCATCAGGAGCATGTGGCAAATATTGAATTTCAAAATACTGCGTTAAGTATGATTTTTAAGCTTTTTGAATTATGAAGACACAAGATATGTACTCATAAACCACCTTATTAGAGTAGGTCATATGCCATTATACAAATTTGTGTCCTCATAAACCACATAAACAAGTACACACATGCACACTTCACTGGATTTTTTCCTGCTAGATAATTCCTTGCATCTTGTGAATTGTTACAGCTGCGAATGTGATTATTTAGTAGGATTTAGAACCGAATGTAATGGGTTTTTTTTTTCTCAGGTTGTTGTCCAACAGCACCTTCAACCTTGAAGTTGATTTCTTCATTGATCTTCTGCTGCCCTTCTTGTGATCTTTCCTTAAAAACCCTCTGTTCTAGTTGTTGTGCAGTATTCTCCAGAGATATGTGGTGTTAAACAAGAAAGAATAGCAAATTAAGTTATTTAAAAGCACCCAGGAGAATAGAGATGCTGTAATTATACAAAGAGTTTCATTATATCCCAGAAGGATAAACATTATATACCAGCGTTTTTTTTTTTTCCTGCCGAGGTCAGGTTTTTTGAAGTGAAGTGTGAAGGCACCAGTTGGAATTGCAAAAGCAAGTACATTTTGAGAAAAATGCCACTGGTTATACATTTGTCATTATCTGGGTTATTGTGTATAATTGCTAATGTGTTTTAATCTAGCGGCTACCTCCCGGTCTCCCTTGTGAAGCCAATACGGAAGTGACTGAAACTGCAATTCATAGAATGGCCACCAGATTCATTTGGCTGGTTCCAAAAGGGAATCGATCCCATAGGCTTCTCATGTTAAAATTTTGGTTACATTTTTTTTAAGTTTTGGTGGGTAACAGTTTAGTTTAAATCACAATTCATGCTATTAACTATTGGATTTTTACCTGCTTATTATTAAGATATTAATTGTTCATTAGTCGTTATAAAGTATGATCTTATTCTGTATACCAAATCCTACCTAAACTCTAAACCCAACTTCTACCTTACTAACTATTAATAATCAGCTAAATAGCAGTTTATTAAGCTAGTTGTGTTAGTTATTGGTTTGTTGATACTGTGAATTGTGACCTATAAACTGAAGTGTTACCCTATCTGTTTGATTTATACTAAAGCATACAATTCAGCATAATTATGGGCTTGTTGCTAATTCCAGCCACTGAGCTTTGCATATCTGTTTTATTTGTGCTTTCGTTTTATGTTGCTTTTGTGTCTTGGATTTTGGGATTATTTCTTACAATTATTTAATAATATGGCATGTTGTGCAATTGTGCTTACAGACTATTCAAACCTGGCCTCTATTTTTCTGGTGAGTGATATTCTTATAAAATGTATTTAGGCAACTTTTTCTAAATAAGGGACTAAGACAAAGGAAAATGAAAGAATGAATGAACTTGTTGCACAGCTTAAATTAAGTGCTGTCACAGAAAAGCATGATCACCCTTAAGTTTTACATATGTTAAAGGTATTGACAACAGTAAATAATTTGATGACCTTTAAGGATTGTTAGTCACGTGGTACAAGAGGAGATCAGATAAGAAAGATTGTGCCAAACCTGCTATATATTTAGACACAAACAGCAGTACCTTAAACTGAATATGGGAAGCCAATGCAATATAACCATAGCTGGACTATTACTCTTTCTTTTTGGTCCCTGTTAAACTGTACTGTAAAAAAATGCTGGGTTCCACACAATTACTTCATGTTGTCCCAACACAAATAGATTAAGTTAACTTAATCGTTTTTACAAATTTAAGTGGATTGAACATAAAACACGGTGGCGCAGTGGGTAGCGCTGTCGCCTCACACCAAAAGGTCGCTGGTTCGAGCCTCGGCTGGGCCAGTTGGCATTTCTGTGTGGCGTTTGCATGTTCTCCCCATGTTCGCGTGGGTTTCCTCCAGGTGCTCCAGTTTCCCCCACGGTCCAAAGACATGCGCTATAGGTGAATTGGATAAGCTAAATTGTCCAGTGTATGTGTGTGAATGAATGAGTGTATGGATGTTTCCCAGTACTGGGTTGCAGCATCCTCTGCATAAAACATATGCTGGATAAGTTGGCGGTTCATTCCGCTGTGGCGACCCCTGATTAATAAAGGGACTACGCTGAAAAGAAAATGAATGAATGAATGAACATAAAACAATTAAGTTGTCCCTAAAAAAAAACAAACTAGAACTGTGTTTCTACTCATTTTAAATAAGTAGTTTGGACAAGCAGCAAAAATATTTTTTTGAGTGTAGCTGCTGCATTTTGGACCAACTGAAGGTGAGCTAAACGGGACTAAGTAATGCCTATTTTACCAATACTATTAAAAACATTAACAATAATCTAAATTTGATTAGATAAATGCATATATGACCGTCTACTGATCCTTGGGAGAAAGAAAATGTTCACAATCACTCTAAGGTGATTACCAAAATGTGAGTGCCAGATTAAAAATAACACGTAAATTCCAAGCACAGGTTACTAAAGTTTTAACTATAGGACACAAAGATTTAGCAAGGATATTAGCACATTCGGAGCATCACTTCAGTCTTAGAATCTAGAATTTAATTCAAAAATGTTTTCCGCCATCACAACACTCACAATCTTCTGCATAAAGGTGGTATGAGATGTGATATTTACGACCATACCAGGAGATAAAATAAGAACAAAACAGGGGCTAAAATAGAACCCTGTGGTACCCCACATGTACATGCTGCATTGACAGAGTAAAATTCTCAATGGATAAAGTAAGACAAGTTTTTTTTTTTGATCTGGAGATGCAGAATGTATGTTGTAGTCCCTCCTACCTTAGAGCATGCATGGAAATGAAAACATGCATTGCCAGAAAGTTCAAGTGGGGAAGGCTGTCATGAATGACAAAAAAAAATCTGTCAGTCCCTGACATTTTTATTTTTTTTGCAAAACTTTTTTTTTTTTTTTTGAGAACATCATCTTCTTTGCTTACAGTACTTTTATATTTTCAACACAGTCACTCCAAGATAGGATGTGATGGAGTATAGCATTTTATCATTTAAGATGGTAAATTGTGCAATATATTTTCCTATGAAATGCAATCTCACTATATAATTTTACACTTGGGGGAGAGAAGATTTCATCCTGCTCCTTCTAGAATTACAGGTTCACAACCGTTTGGAGAATCAATCAAGCAGGTTTACTATTGGAATGGTTATTTAATCACCTGTGCTGCAGAATTTGCTGATTCAAGTGCTTTCAGGTCTTTTTCTTAATACCTCTCCAGGGAGGCATTTACAGATAATTATAGTCAATTAGTGTAATCAAATAAAGGTCCTTCAACTAACCAAAAAGGTTGTCTCTTGATAAAAATGCTGAATATTAAGGGAACATTCGTAGTGTTGTTTTTTCAAAGTTATTGCATCTTATGTTGGACTACATTGATTTTGTGACCATTATGATGATGTACTGCATTTATTTTATTTGTGGCTAATGAGTAGTAAAATATTAAAATGTGCAGTTGCTGCAACTATAAAGGGTTTTATTTATATAATATGTAATTTTCAGGATGCTTTACATTACATAGTGATGAAACGGAATAATCTAATGATTCCTCTTATTCACTACTTAAGAATTCACCCTTTAATTAGCAGTGTGGTGAACCTTGTCTTCGATAGCATTACAAGCACTACAAATGATTGCTCATTAAACATTAAAAAGATACATTCTGTAGAATTGCTCACTCTGAATTGACAAACTGATTTTAAGTTTATACAGAAGAAAATAAAAACCTATATGCAATTTTTCCCCCCAATATTTTGGCCTCAAGGTTGATGTTTTGGAGTTGATTTTCATTTAATTTATTGAGTTGCATAATTGTTTTTTATGAATTTATGAATATAAATTTAGTTTAAGGACAAGTTTGAATGCAATGTTATCATTAATAATAATTTAATATATTTATAAATGGTATAACAGTTTTTTATGTACAACCATCTGTTATTTATTAATTGTTTTAATTTGACTCAGGCATTTTTCTTAAAACTTTTTTCTAAGAAAATGAATCAATAAATATATAAGTACATATGTAAATAGTATATTTAACCTAATTAAATGTTTTATTATATATACACTGTTAAAAAAAATCCGTTAAATTTACGGAAAAATACCGGCAGCTGTGGTTGCCAGGATTTTTCTGTAAAAAATACGGAAGTTTTATAGAACTGTTTAAATTTACAGAAAATAACCGTATTTAATTAACTGATACAATGTTCAGTTCACAAAAATGTAGCTTTGTTCACAAAAATGTAAAGTCATTAAATGCATTAACGTGTTCATGCGATTGCAATCAGCAAACAGATTTTCACTGCATCAGTAACTACACAGTTACATTTAAACAAAAGAAGATGCAGCATAACATCAGATGCTCTTAGTTCATCTTGGACTTGAACACAGATGCTACTATCCTGCACAAAAATGACACAAAAATGGTTTTACAGTATTTTGCAGTTTTTTTTCTTGATTTTACGGGAAAATACCGGCAGCTGTGGTTGCCAGTAATCTACTGTTTTTAACATTTTACGTTCGTAATTTCAATTTACGGAATATACCCGTTAAAAATACATTCCACAGTGTGAATTTTTCATCAAACACATTTAACCCCTTAAATCCCAGAGCAAAATCCTCACTAGTGTCCTCACTACAGAGGGTTGAACACTAAGGCAGTGATGAAGTTAATGAGATAATTGTCTAATTAAAGGAAGATTGATAATGATTAATGAACAACTGTTAACAAGCAGAATCACCAAAGTAAAGAAAAACAAGACCAAATAATACAAATTACAGCCAAAACCAAAGATGAAATCAACTGAAAATAAAACTCTAAATAAAAATAAATTACACAATAAAAAAATTATTTCTCAAGATCTCAGCAGAGGATCATTAAACAACTCCACAAACATCAGGAGCTTCACTTATTACTGACCTTTGACTTCATTTCTGTCACGTGAACAAAAGCTCTTAATGAAATTTTTGTTGTTCATTTGAAATCACCATGATGGAGGTCAGAGTCTGCTTTAGTTGGGCTCTTCAACTTCTTATTTTAACACTAGTTTAATTTGGTTGCTGTAATTAATTGTGTTAATCACACTATTTGTATAGCATTTAAAGCCAAAAGAATGGGCCCTATCTGCAAAAGAAGTCTGATGAGATGAACTATGACGTCAGAACCACTCTCACCTGCTTGTGTACTCATTAAACATATGGTTAGTTATGTGTGAGGAATTAATAATATACATAAATAAAACCACTGGAGCTTCAACAATTAAAGACTGTTTAACAGGCCTAAATACACCATTCACAATGAAAATGTTTGATCTACAGCAGAACTTAAATACACAGACATCAACTATTAGTCTTTGAATCTCAACATTGGTGACAATCTAAAAATAAAATAAATTTTTTTATTTATCCCCCCCCCAGAACAACATAAAATAAAGGCCAAGAAAGAAATAGTAAGAACTTTAAGCTGCATAATTTATTCACACTGCAATGCATGCTGGGAGTTTTGTACTACGCTGGCACCCAGCATGCATTGCGGCATCAATGAATTATGCAGCTTTTTTTTCTTTTTAGCAACCATGGTTGAGGTTCTTATCCTGATTCTTGATGTCTGTGTGTCTTAAAAATATTGCTGGAGCTTTCACGGGTTTGTGCATGAAATTCTAATTATTAACTAGAAGTTTTTGTTAATTCCTCCATAATTGTTTGTTTACTGTTTATGGGAAGTTGTGGTATTGTCCCAAATAACATCACATGAAAGAGACAAAATAATTGCATTTTTTTTTATAACTTATAAAATATTAGAAATTATATCTGTAACTGTTAAGTACATAAAGCTTCTCCATGCTATTCTTGTCATAACTGATGAGTTTCAGAAACACAGTTATAACAACCAGAGAAACATTATAAGCGTAACGGATCAAGAGCCCAACTAAAGCAGCCTCTGATCTCCACGATGGTGAGGTCAAATGAAAGATTTTCAATAAAACATATAAACCTCTCTTAATTATTAAATATTTTTGCAGAAATGAAGTCAGACTGTGATCAGTGAAGCTGGTAATGCTGTTTGTGGAGTTGTTTAATCCTCTGTTTTAATTCAGTTGGTTTGGTGTGAGGCTGTTGCTGTGGAGATTGTTCTTTCCTTCAGTGATTGTGCTTGTTAACAGCAGGTGTTCATCAGTGTCTGAATTCACTCATTTGTGGTGATTTACTCTGTCTAGTGGACTAAACTAATCAACTAATTTAGGGACTAGTGAATGAGGGTGTACGGTGAGATTACAGACTCTCTGCTTACTTTCCCGAAAACAAAGGTTAGATCTGTTACAGTTATTTTCTGTATTTTGTACAGAAATGAGCTGTTAATCATTTAACAGGTTTTTCACTGTAGATTGTACAGACTTTTACTGTTAAAATTACGGACATTTTTTACAGTGTATATGAACTAGAAAGTTTTTATTAAGATAACATAATAACAAAATAAGTAACTTGATTAAAGCTTCAACTCATTACTCTTCAACTCACAAAAAAGTACAGAGTGTTGTACCTTTTATTGTATTATTTTATTGTACCTTTGAACAAATGTTACTTTACAGCTTGTAATGTTAACACGCTTTGTAGCTGGTTGGTTTGGTTCATTATTTGCAATAATTTAAGGAACTATTTGAAAATCCTCATGAGAAACGTTAATGAAAAAAAAATGAAAAAAAATATAGACAGACAGACAGACAGACAGACAGACAGACAGACAGACAGATAGATAGATAGATAGATAGATAGATAGATAGATAGATAGATAGA
>CAIGQV010017835.1:3279450-3294091 GCA_903798115.1 Danio jaintianensis | reverse complement strand
AGATAGATAGATAGATAGATAGATAGATAGATAGATAGATAGATAGATAGATAGATACTTCCAAATGAAAAATTGGCCAGCATTAATTTATAGTTCATCCTACTGATATTGCTTTGGATGATATGAACATGAAATTTCTTATGCAGTGAATGTAATGACTAATAAAAAGAAAAGAAAAAAAAGCATTTTCAGATATAACACAGATATAACCTAATGACATTTTATTTCCACCGGGTAAATATTTGACGGCTTTGCTTATTATTAAAGGCTGTACTTCACTCTGTTCACTCTTCAGATATTTTTAGATGCTTATAATGAACAGATAAAGATACAGATACTCCCCGTGGGAGCTTGACTGTCCTCATTTGGTCTGTGTCTCATTGCCACAGTGCATAACAGTAAACATGAGCTAATGTGTTTTTTAATGAAGTACAGTAGTCGAGGAAGGAAGGGGGAGAAACTTTTCTGCTGATGTTGTCTAATGTTTCCACTTCATAGGGGAGCAGTGTCTTTATGCTGAAATAATAGCAAGTGCTTCAAAGGTTTTACTTGTAGCCAGGATTTAATGAAGCAGTTACTGAAGATATTTAATGGTTTAAGGACCCGTTCAAGTGCAGGTGGGTCAAGTTCTACCACATCCATCTGATTATGTCTTACCACTTCCAAACTATGATATATAAGTAGCCATATTTACTGTGTTGGGCCAAGTGTGAGTGCTAATAAATGCTAGTGCTGGATGTGTTACCAATTTTACTTCCAGGGTTTGATTTGACCACATCTTTTCTTCCTTCGAAAAAAAAACATTTAAACAAAAAAATATTTTGAGGTATTTTTTGCACTGTGGTGCAAAACAGGGCAAATGGGGCATGAGGATTGGTCATGGACAATAGTAAGAGGATGACAATGCTGTTTATTCTTCATATTTTTGTATCAGACTTGTAGCTAAAATCAACATGTTGGGCATTTAAAACAATTTTTAACTCAGCAATTACTTTCAGATATCAGTGATAAACAGTTGACTTGAACCATTTTTGAAAATATTCAACTGATTTGTTGTTCTTATGTTCTATTACATAATGTAACTACAGAAGACTCTAGCTTTAAAAAGGATGATTATCAAAACTCTATTTATGACTTTTTCAAATAAAATGCTTATGGTCAAACCCGGTTCAATTTACTAATCTAAGTTAAGCTAAAAGTTACTCCGCCAGAAAAAGAAATTGGCTGAATGGGTTCAAAAATGGTTCAAGTCAACGGTTTACTCTCGGAGACTTGAAAATGAGCCTTTATCAAAAAAAGGTGGAGTGTTTCTTTAAATGTAAGCAAACTTTGTATTATAGTTGAATTCTAAAGACAAAACTAAAGAACTGGATTGTCTGCTATGCCCACAAGACGGCACAAGTGAGCACAATAAGCTATTTAAAGGGTCACAAAACACCAAAACACATTTTTTGAGAAGTTGACCGTCAAATATATGTCCCACATTGCTAAAAGCACTATTAGGACACATATATTTCAAAAAAAGTGAAGATTTTTGCTTTATTTTGAGCGAATTCGTTCTTCCGGTTTGAAAAGAAAAAACTATGTCACGGTCATGAGATCATTGTGTAAATTCCAGCGTGTAGATTGGCTGTCTGTACTGGCCTGTACAACGTGACGTCTTTGAGTTTTCATCATTAATTCATGAGAAAGACTTGATTCGAACCAATCAGGTTCTATCAATTGTGAATGAGGTGCAACTTAATTAATATGCATGATATAGCTTCGAAGACGGCAGAGAGACGCCACGTTGTGTTGCCAACCGTAATTAAAACAAGCGGAAGAAGAAGAATTATTCAGAGACATGGGTCGTCAGTGTTCTAATTATAAATGTGTCGCAATGAAGGTTTTGTTTCCATTTTCCCATGATGAGGGCACCCCTCGTGTGTGGGCCCACATTTGTGGACTACAGTGGTCTGCTAACACGTGACCAGAATATGTTTGTAAGGAACATTTTTTACCCAAGAGCTTTTCGCTTCTGGAAATGGTGAAATCTGGATTTGCCACTTGTCTCCTTTTAAAAAAGACGCAGTTCCAGTTCATTTTGATTGTCCTGTCTCTACAGATTTGGTAAGTGTGTGATCACTGTTCTTTGTTTATGTTTATTCAGATGGCAAAGTTAGTTAGTATCGTCAGCAGTACTCTTTCAGTTTTTAAAGACATACCTTAGTCAAAATGATTTAGTTACTAAGTTTACAGTACGTTAATATTACGACAATATTATGGACTGAAAGATCCTCTGTAAATGCTGCTCTCCGAATGTAAACTTCATTCATTCATTTTCTTTTCGGCTTAGTCCCTTTATTAATCTGGGGTCGCCACAGCGGAATGAACCGCCAACTTATCCAGCACATGTATTACGCAGCGGATGCCCTTCCAGCCGCAACCCATCACTGGGAAACATCCATACACACTCATTCACACTCATACACAACGGACGATTTAGCCTACCCAATTCACCTAGAGCACATGTCTTTGGACTTGTGGGGGAAACCGGAGCACCCGGAGGAAACCCACGCCAACACGGGGAGAACATGCAAACTCCACACAGAAATGCCAACTGACCCAGCAGAGGCTCGAACCAGCCACCTTCTTGCTGTGAGGCGAACGTGCTACCCACTGCGCCACCGTGCAGCCCCGAATGTAAACTTGTAAACACCTTAATTAAACTATTACCGTTGTGTAGGATTTTCGCCGCGTCTGATTTTCACCGCATTTTGTGACTATATTCTATACACACACGGCTGTTTGACGTTATTCTCTGCACCCACCGAGTCTCTGCATCTACTGAGAAATGCAGAGGTTTTTTCTCCCATTCGGTGTGCAGTATCATCAAATTCCATTAAATCCAATTATATCCAATATCTTGTTTGTCACGGGGGACATGCATGAAATGTTATGTGAATAAAAGTGTAAGTGCCAAACTGCAGTTAAAGTCGACAAATTAAGAATGAAACACCCAAAATTACATGAAACTCCAGAGGAAATGTGCATAGCGTGGCAATGATGCAATGATGTTAATCGAATTATGTGTTATAACATGTATAACAGGATCATGAAAGGAACATTCAAAAAGCAACTCATGTAAACAACTTAATCATATTATTGTCTTATTCAGATTAAGGCAAATAATTTGATTACTGATGTCCATGTAAACTGTCTATCTCCCCTGCATCTGTATTTGTGTTGCCTCTGTGAAAATCAGTGCGTGCATGTACTGAAACTCCCCTTTTCATGCAAACCCTTCCCTCTTTCACCACTCGACACTCCCACCTAAACAAAGCTGGACTCACTCACTTTCCTGACTTTTTTCAAACTAGAGGTGTGAAAACACCCTGCTGAGACAGACCCTTTCGTGACACTTTAAACCAGATCTAGCAACGCATCTTTTATTAAAATGAAATGACACTCACTTTTTAAAGTGCATAACCTTTGAATCAACTGTTCTTTAATAAAATATAATTTTCTTTAATGTGCATGTAAGGAAAATTAGGAAAAAGTTAGTGTATTACTAACCAGAGAAAACCAGATTCAGCAGAAAGTGTAATGTTTGTACCACCGTATGATAATGCAAAATCACCAAATGACATTTCTTTTTGGTTGTTGACCCTCCAGAAAGCAATGAAACGCCACACAGAGCTCTTAAGATGTTTACCACCAACAAGAATCTCTCCGACTCAAAATCCTCACTCTCTTTTTCTGCCATTTCTTAAAATAATGACGTGCACACACTGCATTTAATGGGACAAATTAATGCAAACAAACCGTGACGTTTATGTCATCGTCATGTTTCACGTGTCTCTTGACAAACCAAACATTTTGCCTTTTGTTTATTAATTCAATGAATATTCAAAATTCATTCATTTTTAAATATGATGTGATGGGGATTCTGATTGCTTTGAGGCAGAGATATTATAAATGCAAACGCAATGCTAAAGGCTACTTATGCCAACAATTGCCACAGTAAATGCTTTTATGAAAATTTCAAATGACATGCTATTAAAGCCATGTATTTATCAGTTTCATCCACACATCCTAAATTAGATAATACTCCAGGGCTGCGTTCTACTCCACTTTCATACACATTCTCACAAACTTCCCTAAGCATCTTCTCTCGTTGGAATCTCCACTGTGATTCTGATTTGCCCTTTGTGAATTCCTATTGCAGAGATGATTTCTGCCTGCGGACACTCGTTCAGCTTACAGTTAGAGTTAGAGTTTGGGATTCATCTGAGTGAATGAAGCAGAGAGAGAAGTTAGCGTGGGAAGAGCATAAAAAATGTAGTAGAACATAGCCCAATTTACTCGTATAGCTTAGGTTTCTGTGTGTTTGCGCCCTCTGTTGTTGTGGCTGAAATGATGATGATAATAATATAGCAAGAGGGGAGTCGGTGCACAAACATCTTTAGATTGTATAGTAGAAAATTATTAGAAATGCTTATTCTCTTTAAATATGGGTGAATTCAATGTTTATATGTATTAAAAGCCTAAATTAAATGTTCATCAATTCATGATCAAATCATCAATTATGAGTCTTGAGAAGACTTGAATTAAATGGCTTGAATTGTATGTTTTTGTTTTTTTATGAACACTGTTAACAATTTTTGTAAATTACACAGTATTTAACTGTAATATGAACTGTATTTTACTGTAGGACAGTTATGCAGTATGTTACTGTATTTTAAAGTTGCATTGTGAAAATTATTGTATATGTTACAGTAAAGATATGAAATACTGTAAATATATAGAGAGAAAGATAAATGGTGCTGTAAATGTAAATACAGTATTTTTGCTGTACTTGATTTACGGTAAGTTACTGGCAAACTGCTGCCAGTAAGTTACTGTAGATTCTATAGGAAATTGTTAACAGTGAACATACTGTATTGTCAGATTAAAGAGAAGATGTCTTTCAGAAAGGAAATAATGTCACAGATGTGATTACATTTGTTTTGTTATTAAAATAAACAAGTTCTATGTATTTGTAATGAAATGAGGGTGAATAAATGATGATAGAAATACATTTTGTGTGAACTAGCTCTTAAATGTATTGTATTCTAGATTGTGTTCTAGATTTACATTATGTAGAGAAATTATATAAGAAAAAGTCTTGTTAAAGAAGAATGTGCAAAATTATGGTATTTGGGGTTAAAGCAATTGGTAATTAAACAAATAAAAAATTATAACGTAAATAGAATAGTTGAAATAAAATGATAAAATCTACACTGTTGTTGAGCTTTAATTTTTATAGAATTTTTTGATGGAATGACAAAATCTACACTGTTGTTGAGCCTTAATTTTAATATTTATTTATTTTATTCCTGTTAACGTTTTATGGGAGTTTTGAAATGCAGATTGTTAAAGCTGTAATATGCAGTACATTTTGGTACTGTAGCGGTAACAAATAAAACTTCATGTTTGCTTGGAGAAAAACAGTAGTCAAAGTTACAGTACAGTACTTCATGAAGAGGCACACAGTTAGGTAACCCTGCAACAAAGACAGATCTAAAATATTCCCTAAATAAACACATAAAGCTCACCGTAATTGTTTATAATTCTGGAAAAAGTACACACTGCATTTTTTTATGCCTGTTGTTACCCTATCCGGCATGTTTGATTCAATTTCTGTATATGCGGAAGACTTCCGATTTATTAGCCGCTGTAGAGAAATAAAGAGAAAAATTTTAAAAAGCAAAGAATAAAACAACAGTTGCAAGCACAGTGTTTATAATTAAGAAGAAACATTAAAGTAAAATGATTAGAAAAACTGCAAAAAAACAAGACAAGCAGTTTCAAACATTGTACATAAAGTGAGAATCGCAGTAAGCAGGATTATACAGTATACCAGAAAACATTACACATTACTTTACAATTTGCCTTCGCCATTTAGTTCACCCAGTACTGAAAAATCTGTCATCTATTTATTCAACCTTCACTTATTCCAAACCAGTTTGACTTTATTTTTCTGTTGAACACAAAGGAAGACAATTTGAAGAAAGTTGGAATCTCCTGTAACCTGTAACCATTGACATCCATAGCACACTCAAAAAAAGATTTTTGCTGCATGTTCAAACTACTTATTTAACATGAGCTGAATCAACACAATTCTTGAGTTTTTTTTAGGGACAACTTAATTGTTTTATACTCAATCCAATTTGTGAAAACAATTAAGTGAACTTAATCGATTTGTGTTGGGACAACAATAAGTTGGGGCAGCACGGTGGTGCAGTGGGTAGCAGAATCGCCTCACAGCAAGAAAGTCACTGGTTCGAGCCCCGGCTAGGTCAGGTGGCATTTCTGTGTGGAGTTTGCATGTTCTCCTCGTGTTCGCGTGGGTTTCCTCCGGGTGCTCCGGTTTCCCCCACAAGTCTAAAGACATGCAGTATAGTTGAATTGGGTAAGCTAAATTGTCCGTAGTGTATGTCTGTGAATGAGTGTGTATGGATGTTTCCCAGTGATGGGTTGCAGCTGGAAGGGCATCCGCTGCTTAAAACATATGCTGGATAAGTTGGCGGTTCATTCCGCTGTGGCGACCCCAGATTAATAAAGGGACTAAGCCGAAAAGAAAATGAATGAACAACATTAAGTTATTTTGTGGAACCCAGCATTTTTAACAGTGTAGGACAAACAAATACTATGAAAGTCAATGGCTGCAGGTTTTCAGCTTTCTTCAAAATACCTCATTTTGTGTTCAACAGAAAAAAAGAAACACATCAATGTTTGGAATCAACTGAAGGTGCATAAATATTTTTAACATTTTTGGTGATGCATCCTTTTAATAGTGGTGTGCACCAAATCGTGAGCATTCAGACATGCATATTTAATTTTAGTAGTTTAATATTTGCAGAATAGTTGCAACATCAGAATTTACAAAAGCACCAAGCTCCTGCTGAGATTTTTAAAGCACATTTCTAAAAGCATTTTTGGACTACACTTTGTGTGCTTGGGACATTATAATACTGAAAGGGGAAATAGCTTTCCCCCAAACTAGGGAAAGCCAAATCATCTCCAGTATCATTTGCATGGATTTGATTTTAGATAGTATTTCCCCCACTGGAGCGAAGGGGCTTATTCTGCACCATGGAACAGTTCCAAGCCATTTTTTTCCCTCCTACACCAAACTTTACATTTGGCATATGCATTTAGGCATGAGCTGTCAGATTGCCAGATAGTGTGATGTGTGAATCGTGATCACTGCAGAGAGAGAGAGCGTGCTTGTACTGATCTCAGGCTCGTGTGCAGCTGTACGCCCATGGAAACCTGTTTAATGAAGCCTCTGGCGAACAACTAGCGCTGATATCACATCTAGAAGCACTTTGGAGCTAGATAGTGAGTGCTGAAATTGAGAATAGAGGGTGTTTGCATGCTGAGTCATTTGTACATTCATAGTAACAGAGCTTACAACCACTAGGGGAGCTTGGGCTGAACAAAAATATAACAAACTTTTGTGCAGATTTTTTTTTTTTTTTTTTTTTTGCCATTTAATATTTTAGGTCACACTTTTAGCACTTAGCACGCCATTAACTAATACTTTTAACTCAATAAACTCTTAACCTTTGTACACTTTCATAAATAAAGGTACAAAACCTGTCACTGGGGTGGTATCTTTTCAAAAGGTACACTTTTGTATATTACATGTGCACATTGGTACCTTAAACATAAAATGTTGCAATTTTAGGGTACACTTTTATACTTTTAAGGTATTATTATGTACTTTTAAGGTACATATGTGGCCCTGTAAGGTACAAAAGTGTACTTTTTGAAAAGGTGCCACCACAGTTACAGTTTTTTATTTATTTATGAGAGTCTATGATGTTCAGATATGTGCGGCCCATTTTCCTTTTTTAAATCTAATTGATACAAGTGATTCTTTTTTTATTCTCATTGGCCTTGGCTCATTTTATATCATTTTGTATCAGAACAAATAATATCAGAGCAAATTGTCTTTGACCACACACCAGATATAACTGAAGTAAATGTCAGATGACTCGCCAAATACTCAGTAAATCAACCTAGATCCAATCATTTATAGTATCAAAATCAAATCACGTAAATTAGAAATATGGTTGCGGGTTTATTTGCTATAGCGTGTATCAGAATAAATACAATTGCCCTATCAGGTAGTGACTCAAAATGTAACAGTTTGCTTTAAAAGTCACCTTATAGTGTTGAAATTATAACAACAACAACAAACATTATATTATTTCATTTAATGCTTAAAGTAAAAGTTACAATTGTCTGAACTGTACACGAGTTATTTTATGTACTGCATTCTGAAAAAAAAAATGTTTGCATTTGAATGTACTGAACATAAACTAATCACATTTGTAAATGACATCTGAAGTTATTCATTCATTCATTCATTTTCTTTTCGGCTTAGTCCCTTTATTAATCTGGGGTCGCCACAGCGGGATGAACCGCCAACTTATCCAGCATATGTTTTTTTTTACGCAGCGGATGCCCTTCCAGCTGCAACCCATCACTGGGAAACATTCATACACACTCATTCACAGACATACACTACGGACAATTTTAGCTTACCCAATTCACCTGTACCGCATGTCTTTGGACTTGTGGGGGAAACCGGAGCACCCGGAGGAAACCCACGCGAACACGGGGAGAACATGCAAACTCCACACAGAAACGCCAACTGACCCAGCCGAGGCTCGAACCAGCGACCTTCTTGCTGTGAGGCGAACGTGCTACCCACTGCGCCACCGATCTGAAGTTATCATTCATTCATTTTCTTTTCGGCTTAGTCCCTTTATTAATCTGGGGTTGCCACAGCTGAATGAACCGCCAAGTTATCCAGCATATGTTTTACACAGCGGATCACTGGGAAACATCCATGCACACACATACACTACGGACAATTTAGCCTTTCCAATTCACCTATAGCGCATGTCTTTGGACTTGTGGGGGAAACCAAAGCACCCGGAGGAAACCCACGCGAACACAGGGAGAACATGCAAACTCTACACAGAAATGCCAACTGACCCATCCGAGGCTTGAACCAGCGACCTTCTTGCTGTGAGACGATCGTGCTACCCACTGCGCCACCCTGAAGTTGTCAAAAGTTATTAAAGTTTTTATAGTATCATTTAACATATAATAGTATGTGTAATAAACTTTAATTAGAATAACACATAGGTTTCACAATTTACAAGCATAATTAATTATTGTGGTTCACAATATCTTCTAAAGATGACAAGATTACATTAGTACCGCATTTAACAAGCTTACAATAATCTTTTTTTTGTTGTTTTCTGTTTTTTTTCCCTTTATATTGTGATTAAAAATGTTCTTTTTCTTGGCACATCTTCCAAATAAGTCAGAAGATTTAAATGCTGGCAAGGGCCCAAACCACACGCACCGCATCAGTTTTAATCATGTGCATTTTTCTGTTTTGATTTAGTCTTTTAGCTCATTTCGGTTTCTACAAAAGCAGAAAACTACAAAGAGAGAAAGTGAAGACTTTTGGGAAAACAGCTTCTTTTAAAAGTAATCAGCATTTTCTTTCATACAAAGTATATTAAAGGTCCCATTGTACATGATTCACCAACACATTTTATTAACAATGTTTATTACTTTGCTATTTTAAAGTATATACAGTAGATTTATTGATTTATATATTTTTCCTATCTGGACATAATATTTATCAAAACATGTTATTAACAAATTATATATGCTTTAATGCATTTTATTAACCATTTGTTTAGTAATGTTTGATTTTAAAGCATATGTAGAAGATGTATAGTTGTTTTCTGGGTATCACTTCACAAAAAGGTTGTATTGGTTAATGTTATTGTATTTATAAACATGAACAAACAATGAAAAATACATTATGTACTTATGTACTTAAAGGTGTTTATTCACCTTTCTTAATGTTAGTTAATGGTAATAAAGTTGTTAATTGTTAGTTCATGTTAACTGAATTAACTAATGTTAGCAAGCATGAATTTGGATTTTAATAATATATTAGTAAATGTTGAATTATGACTATTAAATGCTGTACAAGTATTGTTCATGTTAGTAAACACATTAACTAACATTAACTTATGAAACCTTATTGTGTGACCATTTTATGTGTATTTCTTTTTCCTTCTGAGACCCCATATGCTTTATCTTGCCAAGGACATTGTAAGTCACAACCACCACAGTCCAAATGATGTCACATTATGTGTTGAATCCACTAATGTCATTTCATATTCAAATGGGATTTTCATTCGCCACTCCCAGCGCTCTAATGAGTCTGATTACAGTGTGAGGGTCACAATCAGTCAATGTTTATTAAAGCTTACACAAGTCTCTTCTCATCGCTTAATCACTCCCACCATCACACTTGCAGTCTTTCATCCTTCAATCACCCAAACACCCAAATGACCAGCGCAATCACTGTGCTGGTTTTCACAAGTCAGTGGCGGTATGCAAATTGAACGATGCGTCTCTTCATCTCAACATTTTTTTTTTTATGTTTATATAATCATCCTTTCACTTTGGCCTTGTCTTATTGTAGCCGGGGGCTTTACAATCTGAATGAGTCTCACAATAAATGTCAGCTTGCGAAAGGAGACCTGTCTGTCAATCATGCCTAAGTTGAACCTAAAGGGTTGGACTTTCGATTAAAAGTAACTGCAAGAATGAAAGAGTGCAAGATCATGATGATTGAGAGGCAAGTTCCCCAGCGGGAGGGGAACTACAATGCTATGTGGAAACTTCCACTATGGGGATTTCGTCAGAAAGCCAATCATTCTGAAGAGTAATTAAACGGGCCAATGAAATGCCAATGAGTTGGCGGTGTCAGCGTGCACAGCTGGCAGCAATCATAATCAGCTTGTGAATAAGAATGCCCGCTGTGCCACACAACCACACCTTTTCGCTTTCAGAAGCCTCATGTGCAGTCTGAAAGAGACGTTTTGCTGTCATCCTCCGGCTTTGTTCGAGAGAGAGAAATTGAGAGAAAGCTGCCGTCTTCTGAGAGGCTGATTTCTCCCGGTTCCAGCGCGAGCAACAACGCGAGCAGCGGTGGTCGAGCTGGGTTTCTCCTGTCCCTGGGCGTTTCGCTGGACCGGTACTTCAAGAGCGGTGCGTATAAATTTAAGCAAATTTCCTAAAAGAGCAACACGGTCGGGCAGCGCGTCTTTTTAAAGACGTCGCTCCGACCGTGCGTTTCTGGATGCGGTGGTTTCCTGTCCACGGATGATGGGCACGAGCACTGTATTGCATGTCTGGGGGACCAGCATGTTAATGCGGTGCTCGCGGGCAGCGCATGCCATCACTGCGATGGCATGTCTGTTGCGCAGCTAAGATCGCGGTTCGCTCTTGCAAAAGGGCGAACCACCCCTGTTGTCCCCCGCAAGTAGCGGTTGGCACTCGGGCAGATCTGAGGGTCACAGTGGGGGTCAATCAGCCGCCCTCGGGCTTGCGGACCTCCCATTCCTCAGCGCGCTTCATCCAAGCTTCGAGTGAGAGAAGCGCACCATCCTTCGGGAGGGTCGCCCTCTCACTCGATGACACCGAGGACCAGATGTCCATCGCTGCATCGGAGGGTGGGCTGTCATTTTCCGATGACAATTTGGACCCGCTTCCTCCCTCAGGGGTGGTAAGCGAGGCTCCGGATATGGCATCTGATATGATGGCCGTGCTAACCCGGGCTGCTTCGGCGACGAGGTTGGAGATGGCTTGTCCCCCAGCTTCGCCGCCGGACCGATTAGACGGGTGTTACGTGGAGGATAAGAAGGGGAAACCCTCTAAGCCTCCCGTCCCCTTCTTCCCGGAGGTGCACAGTAAGTTCACGCAGCGCTGAGGGCACCTTTTTCTGCCCGGTCTGCGTGCGGTCCGCCCTCACCTTCCTCGATGACGGAGCAGCCAGGGGGTATGAGGCAAAACCCCAGGTCGAGTGTGCTAGCGCGGTCAATCTTGCCCGCGTGGTGCCCCTTCCTGGCGTGGTTAGCCTCGGCTCCCGTCCAAAGCGTGTAGGTTGTCTGTGTCCCTCAGGGCCAGAGCCTACACTGCTGCGGGCCAGGCTGCTTCCGTTTTGCTTGCTATGGCTAGTGCAAGCGCTGGCCCAGCGGCACGAGGAAGGTTCCGACCCAGGCTTAATGCACTACGCACTGCAACCGACTTTGCTCTAAAAACACCAGGTCGGCTGCGAGTGCCCTGGAAAGGACGATGACCACACTAGTGGTCCAGGAACGTCACCTTTGGCTAAACCTGGCAGATATGTGTGTCGTTGACAAAGTTCGCTTTCTTAACACACCCATATACCAGGCTGGCCTGTTCGGCGACACCGGGGTGAGTTCACCCAGGAATTCACTTCGGTGAAAAAGTAGTCAAGTGCGATTGGCGGGCTCAAAAACTGCTCTCCCCGTCGATTCGTGCACTTTGGCTGCTTCTCGCCGAGGGCGCTCATCTGTGGCTCCAAAATCTGCTCCGCCGCCCTGTCCGTTCAACTGGTTAAGCGGCAGCGTTGAGCACCTCACAGACGATCACCGCCCCCCGCCTCAGGGCGCCGCTAAGTCCAGTACGGACCGCGAAGCGTCCCTGAGACGGGCCACTCGGAGAAAAGGATGTTTGCTCTTTCCCTGGCGGAGGGCCAGGGACACCCATATCATTAACAAAAAGGCCGTATGGCTACTAAATTTTTTAAGAGCAAGTTTTTCCTCTCTCCGGGTGTGATAGCCCGAACACTGCCAGTATGGGACGCTATGCCTTCCAGCTCGCAGGATCGGTGCTCTTCGCCACAGGCTCTGTGAGTGCCAGAGGACGGGCTCCTTTCTCTCGCACTCCTAGCCGCCCTGCGGGCTCTTGGGACGAAGTTAAGATTAAACCTCTTTACTTCCGCTCTTCCTTGGGACGCATGCCTCCCGGGGTGAGCTCTCCCATCCCGTGCTGCCCCACCGCTGGTGCGTCAGTGATTGCACCGATGATGTCACTCGCGTGGGCTCTGCCAGCCTGGTTAGCGCTGCCCACCCCGTCGCGATGGCTCATTCGGACAATCAGACTCGGCTATGCGATTCAGTTCGCTAAACGGTCCCCCAAGTTCACGGGCGTGTATTACACCAGGTGTCAGCCCTGTGTCCGCCCCTCTCTTGTGCGAGGAGATTGCTGTCCTCCTGGCGAAGGATGCAATCAAGCCGGTCCCTCCAGCCGAGATGAGGTATGGGCTTTTTTAGTCTGTACTTCATCGTACCCTAAAAGAGCAGTGGGTTATGACCAATCCTAGTTCTGCGCATTTTGACCCGCTGCCTTACAAGCAGCCGCTCAGAATGCTCATGCAGAAGCACATCCCCCAGTGCGTCCGTCCTCAGGATTGGTCTGCAGCGATAGACCTGAAGGACACGTACATTCATTTCTCCATTTTCCCACGCCACCGGCTGCGGTTTTGCATGCGAGGGTCGAGCATGATAGTACAAAGTCCTCCCTTTCTGGCTCTCCCTGTCTCCGCGGGTTTTCAAGAAGCTCGCGGAGGATGCCCTAATGCCCCTTCGGCTCGCGGGCATCTGCATACTCCATTATCTCGATGACTGGCTTTTTAGCTCACTCGCGGGATCAATTGATTATGTACAGGGACTGGGTGCTCCGACTTGATCACCATGACGGCGCGCCTCCCTCGAGAGCGCGCTGGGCTGATGCTGACCTGTCTGAGAGAGTTCGACAGGAAAACTGTGGTCCCACTGATATCATTTCAGAGGCTCCTGGGGCATATGGCATCCGTGGCCGCTTCACGCCGCTCGGGCTGTTCCATATGAGACCGCTTCAGCATTGGCTTCCCGATCAGGTCCCTAGACGCTCATGGCACGCGGGCACGCACCGGGTGACTGTCACTCCGCTGTGTCGCCGTGCCCTCAGCCTCTGGATGGACCCTGCGTTTCTACAGGCCTGTGTGCCTCTAGAACAAGTGTCCAGGCATGTCGTCGTTTCGACGGATGCTTCCAGTACGCGCTGGGGGGCCGTGTGTTGCGGGCATGCAGCTGCGGGTCCGTGGAAGGAACCCGGTTGCATTGGCATATTAATTGCCTGGAGCTGTTGGCAGTGTATCTCGCGCTGCACTGTTTTTACCGGTGCTAGAGGGGAAACACGTGCTGGTCAGGACGGACAGCACGGCGACGATGGCGTATATCAACCGCACAGGGGGTATCCGCTCTCGCCGCATGTCTCAGCTCGCTCGCCGTCTGCTCCTCCGGAGTCATTCGCGGCGGAATCGCTGCGTGCCATTTTTTTCCCCCGGCGAACTCAACCGTGCAGCCGATGCGCTCTCACGGCAGTTCACGCCCGGGAAAACTGAGACTCCACCCCCGGCTGTCCAGCTGTTATAGGTGCGCTTTGCGCGCTGGCTAACACAGCTGGCCCCTGGGCGTGCGTAAATACGCATTTCTCTCCAGTGAGCCTACTCGCAGATACTGTGTTACGTCAGGGAGGACGAGGACCAGATCTGTTATTGCGCCTCTGGCTCAATCTTATCTGTATTTCAGCTCTCTCCTCGTGACGGCCCCTCCCTGGCATATCCCTTTGAAGAAGCTCCTTCTTCTTTGGAACAGGCACCATCTGGCACCCGCTCCCAGATCTCTGGAATCACGTGTAAGGTCCATAGATGGAGCGTGGA